>CAUYUJ010007501.1:0-17500 GCA_963575745.1 Prorocentrum cordatum | reverse complement strand
GTGGTGGGGTGGGTGGGGTGGGGTGGGTGGGTGGTGGTGGGTGGGTGGGGGGGGGGGGGCGAGCGCGGGGGCAGAGTGTGAGTGGCGAGTGCTACGTGCGAGCGTGGGCGTAGAGTGCCGAGGTCGAGTGTGGGGGGCGAGTGCGTTGGCCGAATGCGAACGGCGAGTGCGGAGTGCGAGTGTGGGGCGCGAGTGTGTGCGCGTATAGCGTGGGCGTAGGGTGCGGGGGTCGAGCGCGGGGGGCGAGCGCGGGGGCCGAACTCGAGGGGCGAGTGTGGAGTGCGAGTGTGGGGCGCGAGTGCGTGCGTAGAGCGTGGGCGTAGAGCGTGGGCGTAGAGTGCGGGGGTCGAGTGTGGGTGGCGAGTGTGGGGGCTGCGTGCGAGGGGCGAGTGTGGAGTGCGAGTGTGGGGCGCGAGCGTGCGCTTAGAGCGCGGGCGTAGAGCGCGGGGGCCGAGTGCGGGGGGCGAGCGCAGGGGCCGAGCGCGAGGGGCGAGTGTGAAGTGCGAGTGTGGGTCGCGGGTGTGTGCGTAGAGCGCGGGCGTAGAGTGCGGGGGCCGAGTGGGGGGGGCCGAGTGCGGGGCGAGTATGGAGTGCGAGTGTGGGGTGCGAATGTGCGCGTACAGCGTGGGCGTAGAGTGCGGGGGTAGAGTGCGGGGGGCGAGTGCGGGGGCCGAGTGCGAGGGGCGAGTGTGGAGTGCGAGTGTGGGGCGCGAGTGTGTGCGTAGAGTGTTGGCGTAGAGTGCGGGGGCAGTGTGCGGGGGTCCTGTGCGGGGGCCGAGTGCGAGGGGCGAGTGTGGGGTGCGAGTGTGGGGCGCGAGTGTGTGCGTAGAGTGCGGGCGTAGAGTGCGGGGGCCGAATGCGGGGGTCGAGTGTGGGGGCCGAGTGCGAGGGGCGAGTGTGGAGTGCGAGTGTGGGGTGCGGGTGTGTGCGTAGAGCGTGGGCGTAGAGTGCGGGGGTCGAGTGCGGGGGTCGAGTGCGAGAGGCGAATGTGGAGTGCGAGTGTGGGGTGCGAGTGCGTGCGCAAGGCGTGGGCGTGGAGTGCGGGGGCAGAGCGCGGGGGTCGAGTGCGGGGGCCGAGCGCGAGGGGCGAGTGTGGAGTGCGAGTGTGGGGTGTGGGTGTGTGCGTAGAGCGTGGGCGTAGACTGCGGGGGCCGAGTGGGGGGTCGAGTACGGGGGCCGAGCGCAAGGGGCGAGTGGGGCGTGCGAGTGTAGGGCGCGAGTGTGTGCGTCAAGTGCGGGCGCTAGTGTGGGCGTCGAGTGCGGTGCGTTTCGGGCCCCCACTTAGTGCTGCCCCCCCAGACATACCCAAAGCCACGCCAACTTTTTTTTCAGGCCGACGGCTTGTTTTTTACTTTTGTGGCGTACGTTGTGGTCTCCGGGGCCCCGGGGTGCAGACGCGGAGTGGCGCCTGTGGCTTTTTTTTTGTAGTGTGTTTATGTTTTGTCTAAGTCGACGGCTTGTTTCTTACTTGCAACATATTTGTTCATCTAACTTGATTATCTTTTTCTGTCTGGCTCAAACAGTAATCAGCGAGGCTGACCGCGCTGCTCGCCTACATGTATATATTTACCCGCTTGCTTCTCCACTCAGCCATGGCTTATCTATACGGGTGGGAGATCAAACGCGGCTTCTTCCATGATCTGCAACCCCCAGACGACGAAAACAAAGCGTGGGAATGTCAGAGTTGCTCTGGGCGCTTGGAACGCAGCGGCGTGGAGGCCCACCAAGCAGCTGACGTAGATACGCCCCAAGCAGCTGATGTGGAGAGCGCCCCTGTATCTTGCGCGCCAGATTTTGTCGTGACGGATTATCCGACCGTCATATTCAAATCTACTCAGTCGTACGACCTCAAAATGAATTCGGCACCAGGAGACGTTTTCATGGTCGCAGGGGACATCGAGGTGATCGATGGCTACTCGATGCTACCGCTAGTCGGTGGAGGAGCTATTCAAGTGCATTGCTGTCGACCAGCAATAACAATGGACTTCGATTTGAAACACCCTATCAAGGTCATTGAAATTGGCGCGAAAAGGAAGAAGCACTGGCATGGACAGTTTAATCCCGATCGATTCCTGGACAACAGAGACATGCAATTGACGTACTTCCGTTTCATCCATCGGATTCGCAATAGATCTTTCGGACCCCATTACACAGCCACGTCGCAGGTTCAGGATGAAAGATGCGAGCTCGTCTGCTTTATCGACGCGTGTCGTCACATTGGTGCGAAGACACCGTACCCAAAGAACGGCCCATTTTGGGCTTTGCGCGATGGGAATCAAATGCTGAGGAAGGTGGGGAAATGCTTGCAAAGAGTTCACCCAAATGAGATAAGCACTAACAGTAAGTACGTCGTTCATATTCCTGCAGCTAGCGGCCGCATTGGCCATTTCATGACCCTCAGCGTATATTCTGAAGCATATGAGTTGTGGGACCGGGATGAAGGCACCAAGGTCATAGACCGAGTTGATCGTGATTCTGGAATGACTTACTTGTTTGCGATATGGTGTCATTTAAACGTGGAGATCTACAAAATGGATAAGATGATCGTTGGCCCAATGCCCCTCGAACCAAAACAGGGCGATTCCCTTGGCGGCGTCGCCACTTGCTTGGCCTGGCGGGAATCTGAGGTGCCATCGCCGACAAGCTCTTGCGGAACACCACGTTCGCCAACTACGCTGATCAGGGCTCAGGAGCGTGACGCGATGTTGCACAGACTTGGCGGCCGCCGCATGGCCCGGGCCGCCGAGCTCAGGCGTAAGCACTACGCTGCAAACCTGCCGGAGCTGGACGATGTTTTCGACTATGATCTCGCCGTTGATTCGTTCGAGCCGTCTATTGGGGCGCCGCTGCCTCATGGCGATTGCATTATGAGCCACCGTTCACACTGCGGCGGCATTGATTCGTCGTCGTCGATTGAGTACACAACCGCGCAGTGGCATTTGTACATGAAGTACCGTTTTGGATGGTATTCGATGAAAGAAATGGTGCGTCGCATGCTTACCATGGCAACCAATTTTGGAAGTTCCAGGCCGCAATGCGCTTGGGACCTTTTAAGATGCAGCCCGCCTCTGGATGTTACCATTCGCAGCGGCAAACCGGTGGACATAGCTGTAGAGACGTTCAACTCTGGGATTCATTCTCCCGTCGATGGCAACCTTTCACAATCGTGCTCTAGAAAGAAACACAACGATTTTTGCCAAATCATGAAAACCTTCGGGTGGGAGTGCGTTGTTCGCACGGCAGCGGCGAGGCGACAGTCCATGGAATCTGAGGTCGGCGACTCCCAGCAGGAGAACATCGGCGAAGCAGCGGACTCTTTCGACGCAGAAGTTGGCGCAGGAGGGAGGTGTCTTCCTTTCCATGGTTTCACTTTGGTGGCGCAAGGTGAAGATTTGATAATCTCTAGCTGCCGCGTCAACGACGAGGAGGGGCCGGTCTCTCGCGGAGCAGATCGCGGGATTCAACCTGCTGCCGACGGAACGTGTTCGCAGACAATTATTCCGTCAACGCCGTTCCAAGTATATCCACCAACGCCTTTTCAAACAGGAGGGCGATTGTCTAGCGGAGTTGGAGGAGCAGGCGCGTGGAGTTCAGTTGATGCGCTGTGCGAGATCTCATTCCAGGTCCAGCGAACTCTCCAACTACGTGAAGTAGTCGACTTAGAAGCGGCGAGGTTCGATTTTGCCGATTCGAGCTATCCGCAACGATTCGTCGACAGCGCGACCCGCGGCGTCGAATTCGATGTGCGATCGATTCCGACCGCTCAGGTTAGAGGACGGTTACCCGGAGGCGCTCCAGAAAGCAGGCAGACAGAGAATTTGCTCCATGAGGCGCTGGCGTCTGTGGAACCTCTGAAGGTGATGGGAGGGGGGAGGGGAACGAGTGACGGGGAGGAGAAGCAATGCGAGCATTAGGACCTACGCATGTTTTTTACACATTCCGAGCAGGTTTCTGGCGGTGGCGAGATTTACTTGGTAGGCACGGACATGCTGTGCAAGCGCGTGACTGATCCAGCGGCTTTATCCAGGTTGGATTGGCTGTTCGAGCGCGTCGGCGGACCTGCCTGCGATGGATGGGCTGCCCCACTGGCGCTCGTTCGCGATTCCACGGGGGCATTGAGAGGGTTCACGATGGCTCGCGTTCCTGGGTATACGCTGCACCACTGGGAGAGCAAGCCGATGGGAGACCTCCCTTTCGTGGATGTAGTAGGCGTGGTCGCATACTACATGGAGAAAGCCGTTCGACACGGAGTCTACCCGTGCGTTGAACACGCGGGGAACGTCATGGTGCACGCCGAGTCGGATCGGAATATGTGCGGACAGTCATTGTTGACGTCGACGGGTGGCGCGAACCCAGCACAGACTTTAACCCGACTTCGGCGCTCAAGCAGATCCCGGTGATATTTGGCGGTTTCGCGCCCCATTCAGAATGCGGCTTGCCATTTGCTGAGCGCCACAACACCGACGTGTTCAACCGCGACAGATCTTCTTTTAACCAGCTCGTGGATATCTGCGAAGAGCACAGCCGCTCGTTCGCTGAGTGGCGCCAAGGTCAACTTTCACAAATGTTAGAATATGTTTTGGAAGAAGACGTCGTCGTCGGCGATGCTGCACCTGACAGAGTTCGAGAAGGCGCGCCTGCGGAACCAGAGGAGCAGCGAGTTCCCGACGGCGGTGGCGTTCCTGACAACGCCCCCAGGGCATTGGACTACGTCACTCTGAAGGAAGATTTCTTCAGCACGCGTTCCGTGCATTTGGCTGGCGCCCAGGCTTCTGCCCGAAGAGCACTGGCTAATCTTTTTTCGTCGTCTGTTCCAGCCCAATCGGCCGCTCAGAGCAGCGCGTCGAGGGCGCCGAGTAGCCAGCGTCCGCCCGCCGCTGGATGGGGGCCCCTAGCGCCGAGCTTCATCGCGCAATTGGGCGACTTCGAGTTGACGTTCGAGCGGGGCTGTCAGCAAGGGATGTCCAGCCTCCCGGACACAACGGCGCATCTACGAGCACGAGTCGATCGCATATTCAACTGGAGTTGCAGGCAGGTGAACAACGTGCAACTTCTTGTACGCGCTGCCAGCCAAGCAGCGCTCCTCCTGCGCAACAACCACTCCTACGAGTACAAGAGCGAGCTGCTCCAGACGAGGTGTTTGCCGTTCTTATGGGGGGCAATTACAGATCACACGTGGAAGGGTTGTTTCAGTACGAAAACGGAGCATGGCTTCGAACGAGTGCAATGACAGCGGCAGCTCTTGAATGGTTTCTAGAAGCGCTGAGAATCGCACATAGCTACTACCTGTTGATGGCCCAGGCGAAGGCGCGCTGGTTAGAGGGGGAGAGGCGGTCGACAGGAGAAGGGAGATAAGGAAAGAAAGAAGAGGAATGGGGTGAGATATAGGATGGGACTGAGGCTTGCTTGCGTTCGGGTTTTTCATTCCAGGAACTGAGGCTTACTTGCGTGACGCATTTGTTGCAGTTTGCGTCCGTCGTCGTCGAGGCTCGCGCCTGGGGACTGGGGCTTGCTTGCGTCAGATAGATAGATTGACTAGGGGCATGCACATTGCCTTGTTGTGAGAGTCCCGCGCCCAGGTAGAGTCACGCTCTGAATGCGCTGTTGTCGCCGAGCTGCTGATCCTTCGCAAGTACGCCACGCCGGAACTGATTGCAGAGCATCGCTTTCGGGATACCGTTTGGAAGACAAGCGGCACTAAATCAGAGCAGTGGTGTTACGGTTGCAGTGATCTGCGTCGGCAGCTTCTCATCAAGTATGCCAGCTTCAGCAAAACGACGATTCATAACTTCCACAGGTGGTGCAGTTCTATGCTGCCGTGCGAACGACAGCGCGGCATTTCTTTCATGGGTTGCTATTTGGAAACAAAAGGTGGTCAACACATACAGGCAAAGAAAGATCCTGAACACAATTGCTACGTGCAGATCCCCATAGAGATTGCCACTAATGCACCCGATGATACATATCGCCGGCTTCTGGGATTATTGACGACGTCCTTTGCTGGGTCCTTTGCTTTCTTGGCAATGAACGCGTTGGCGTTGGGGCGCGAGCCGGTGCCTGACGTCATGATTGGAGCTGTCGGCTATGTTCTCGATGGGAAGACTCTTATTTTTACCGACCTTATGTCTGGCGTCTGGGGTTCGCATGTCGGTGCTTGCTCTTCCACGATGCCGCAGGTCCCTCGTGAATTTCAACAGCAAGGGCACGCTTTCATCGACTCGGCCTGGATGACGTTCGACGAGTGCAACCGCAACTTGGGCATCGAGGAGGCCGTGATGAAAGCATTCGCGGGCGGCACCCTGATGCCACTCCGCAAAAACCACGAAGCTGACACGCATTACGCATCGTATTTATATATGGCGCGAGCTTGGTGCATGAACGTTGGCGACATCCCGCTGCTCCCTACCGCGATGGAGACGTCGCACGGTCGAAGGTGGAGGTGCATCTTCTTCCGATCTGAATTCACTGCCCATGCGGAGCGCGTCGATGTGGGGAAGCAGATTTTCGCTGCTCAGCCGGATGCTCGTGAGTTTGTACGGAGCAACCCAGTCGCTATTTGTTTTTTGAAGAAGCTTGCGTTTCCTTACAGGTCCTTATACTCGCCAGCTGAATGCCGCAAGAAATTGGAGTACCCCAATCACGACAGCATCCTGTACAACGACACTCAATGGCTCTTACGAAGGTTTGCTCGACAAGACGAGGCGGAGGCCCCCGACGCCGCGTCCATTGCAATGATCCAGAGCCGGGCGCCGCCTCCAAATGAATCCCGACCGGAACTACCCGAACGAATTTGTGAAGCGCTGAGGTTTTTCATGCTCCGTTCAGAAGCGCCAGCTCCTTCATTTTCAATGAGCGAACGAGATCTCCGCCAAAAGGTAAGGGGGCATATGGTGAATGACATCCGAACAGCATCAAACATGTGCCTTTACTTCGTGAAGATGAATGAGGGGCGCCTGTGGCGCAGTAAGCGTGCTGTGATATTCGAGAGGAACAAATTGGATCTTGCAAGACTCGAAGATTTATGTCAAAAGTTGAAGGCTCGCAAACTGCATGCGGGACATTTCGGCAGTGGTGCCACAGGCTTGCATTAGCGAGTTGGGTCGATTCGCGCACCCACGAGGATTTCGACGACTGCGTCTTGATGGGCGACCCCGCCCAGATAGAAGACGAGCTGCATGAAGTATTCCAAACATTGGACACGCAGCACCATAAAGAGAGGACGTGCTTGGAGATTATCAATTTCGGAAGAGCCAGGGAATGCGCAGCCGTCGGCCTCGACAAGCGGCAGGCCCAAGTGGATGCGCATCTTCACTTGCACCAGACCCAAGGTATTCAAGTGGGTTGCCAGATGGCATTGCCCAGAGAATACAAGAAGCATTGCTACAGCGATTGATTTCTTGGAAGAGAGTGCCCGCCGTGGCTTGGCATGCCTTTCTTATCCCGTGGAGCAAGGGCTGCGTTTGCGCCGGACAATGTCGTGTCGTTCGACATATGCACGGCCGCCTTCTCTGTTGTTTCCTTCATGGCCGCTGAGTTGAACATCGAAGTCCCCTGGATGACCATGCACATAAACAACAAAGCAGTTTGGCGCCATATCGTGGCCCAATATTATGGCATGCCCGATGGCGCAGCGAAGAAGCCCATCCAAAAGCTGCTCTACATCGCACCTCGCCCACCGAGCGAGCAATCGAACATGGGCGTCCTCCCATTCACAGATTGCCTGGCGCAGGAGGCTCAGCGAGTTCGATCTGCCGTCCTCCAGAACAACCAGGTTTTGATCGATGCCATGGCCGATGCTGGGAAGGACAGCGCGCAGTCAAACAAATATTGCATGCCGCTTGCTCGGGCAAGGGAAGTGGGGGACTGGGGCTTGCTTGCGCGCATGCGTGTTGAAAGGTTCGGGTGGGAGTTTCTTTGAGGAAGAATAGGCGGTGGCACTAATGCTTGCTTGCGCCCGCCCCCCTCCCCACCCCCGCTTCGCTTTGATGTTTTACGGGGCGGGGCGGGGCGGCTGAGCCTGAACTCGCTTGCCTGCGTTTTTTTTTGCCGCAGCGATTTGTGTTCCTTGACAGGACGGCCCAGAGCGATCTGCTTTTGCACTATTACTTCAGGAGCGAGAAAATAAGCTGGTTCAGAGGCTGATCACGCTGGGCACTTCTTTTGGATTTACAGATGTCGTCGCGATCATATTCGACGAGGTGTGGTTCCGATCGGATGCTATATCGACTGCTGCACCTCAAGATTTAGCTGACGCTTTTGCGAAGGGCACTGGAGTGGCTGTCTCGTGGGCACGCTTCGCTTCTGAGCAACCAGCAATCACAGCTATTATTCGAAAGATCCTGCGCGCAGTTGGCGAACGCGAGTTGGAATAAGCTTGACGTTGCAGGTGGTCGCTGGTGCTTTTATGTGCGCTGTCTCCGCTCTTGCGAACGCGTTGAACATCGCAGCGCCGTCGGCGGCGGACTTCTTCGTGCGAGGTTCCTGCGATGGCCCTTTCACATACGAGACCATGCTGAGAGCATGCCCTCAGCTGCGTATGAGCACCGCCGGACCCGACTGGCAAAGTACGCCAGGCTTGTATATTGTTCACGAACCTCCCCGGACGTGCGATCGAGATGCCGAGCCCGTGGGCCACGCATCTGGCGTCGTCATTCAATTTGACGGCAGCGCCGTCTTTTTTGATGAGGTACTGGCGGCCCCTGTGCGGCTTCAGACTCGGGATGGCTTGTGCGCGGTCTTGAACGGCATTGAGGAACTGACGGTCATCACCGTTGAGCTCGACGAGCCGGGCTCTTTGACCTCGCAGCCGAGGCGCAGATTGCCGGCCAAACGATTGCGCCCTGACGGCACGGCTCGACCAACATTCTACAGCTTATGCGCGGGAGGCAAGCGGACTACTTGCCGAGTGGAAGCGCAAGTGCAAGCTCCGGCAGATCTCTCAGAGAAGCCCAAGCAGTTCGAATGCCCCTTGATCAAATGTCGCCGCCCTCGTTGCGGCGGATTACTGATAACGCGCAATTCAACGAGAACTGCGTCATGCGGTCAGTTGTACGGATCAGACTGTTGCGTTGACGGCGAACTCGCCGCGAAGCAATGTCCGAATTGCGGCTCGTATTACAGACACAATGCCATGAGAAATTCGGACGGCTCTAAAACAAACGTCTTAACCCACAAGGAGATGTTAGATGCCGGCGTGCTCTTC
Organism: Prorocentrum cordatum; assembly: GCA_963575745.1. Taxonomy (NCBI): domain Eukaryota; class Dinophyceae; order Prorocentrales; family Prorocentraceae; genus Prorocentrum; species Prorocentrum cordatum. The sequence goes on along the minus strand of CAUYUJ010007501.1, from coordinate 8,298 downwards.
GTTTCTCCTGCCGTCGGGTTCACCGTCGTATACCTCAGGCGCGTCATGCACGACATACTGGTGGGTAAAGAGGCCCCTGGACAAGAAGCTTCTATTTTGATGGAGATGACAGGGTACAATCAGTCCGACCGCCCTCTCCTGCGTCACCGTCGTCTTCGCGACAATCTTTTGCACGCCGTGAAAGCATTTGCTCTTTCAGAACTCAGGCCTAGCAAGATAATAAGACATGGTGTTACATACCCTGCGTCTGAGATTTACTCCAATAGGGATGCCCTGATGCTAGACCTACCGCCCGACACGACGAGTCTGGGATTCGACGGCACGTTCGGGGTGCACAGAACCCTAAAGAAAGGAGTAGACGTGCGAACCACCCGTGCCTGCGCGAAAAAGAAAAAGTCATTCAGAGATGACCGGGGCCGCGTTCGCTCCGCATCATGCAAAACAAAAGACACCGTCAGAGCAGCTGTTCCTGATCGTACAGCCGGGTGGGTATTGGTCGTGGATTGCCGGAAAGGTGACGGTAAAGTCGCGGCAGGCGCTGAGATGATCAGCTCAGAGATCCACGCAGAGAAGCACTCACTGGTTGCCAAGGTCATCAAGGGGAGGGGTGGTTCCAAGATCCGCACTTTGGTGCACGATGACATGTGCCACTTTCGTCCATATGTGTAAAAGAGGCACGCCAACGTGTACAAGAACATCCAAACGTGGTTGATCGACAAGTGCACGGCGTGTGAAATCTTACACCCTTCTCCTTCTCGCATTCTGTCGCTCTCCACTTCTTCTTCCTTCTCTTTCAGGTTGCACCGAAAGAACCACAAAGACTGCTGTAAGCTCAAGATCCTATCGCAAAAGGACAAGAAGGTCGACGCCGCGTTGAACTCGAGCCGCTCCGAGCAGTTCAACTCATTCATTCGAAGGTCTAACTTTTTCCTCAATGGGCTTAGAGTGGCATCTCATCGTTTCTGGGTGCACAGGCTCATGCAATATTTCAATACGCCTGGAGTGCGTATCAACAAGTATGGCGGCCGCACGAACGTTGGATTCCGAGCGAAGAAACGGGCGTTGAGACAGACAGCTCGCAAGAGCCTTCTTGTACGCAAACGCGTACAGAAATGCGTCGCTAAACGCCCAGCGTCATCTAGGCGGCGATGATCATTCTGCAGCGCTCTAATTTCGCCTGCAGAGACTTCCGTGCATTTTTTTACGGAGGTCCGCCTTAATTGCCTCCGTACCTGTTGAGGTTAGCGCTTTTGCCGTTGTCACTAAGAACATCTCTTGTGTGAAAAAGTGACGTTGGCCGTTGTCGGCAGCAATGGTTTTCACGCGGATGTTCCGCGATGGGGCTGGGGATTGCTTGCGTCCGCCGACGTGTAACTCTACGTGCGGGACTGGAGTTTGCTTGTGTCAAACAAGCTTCGAAGGTTGATTGATTCAGTAACAAGTTATTGTTGTCAAGAGGTGCTGCTTTGAGGGACTGAGGCTTGCTTGCGTCAGACCGCTGGGTCTCGCTGGGAGCCCTGGGTCCTCGCTGGCAAAGAGAGGGGGAGGGAGGAAGCTCAACGTTGACAGCGTTGACAACGTTGACGCCTTGGGGCCGCCTCGATTGGGACCTCGGGTCCGGGCGGGTAAAGGGAAGAGCAAGAAGTGCTGCTTTGAGGGACTGAGGCTTGCTTGCGTCAGACCGCTGGGTCTCACTGGGAGCCCTGGGTCCTCGCTGGCAGAGGGAGGGGGAGGGAGGATACCCAACGTTGACAACGTTGACAACGTTGACGCCTTTTGGCCGCCTCGATTGGGACCTCGGGTCCGCGCAGGTAAAGGGAAAAAGCAACGTTGACAACGTTGGCAACGTTGATGTTTTGTAAAACTGCATATTTTTGAAGTTCTGGATATGCGCTTTCGGAGCACGGGGTGGAGTCGACATCTTTGTCAGCGTTGCCATAAAAAGGCTCAAGGCGCACAGCGTCCCCCTCTCGGGCCACGAAGCGTGAGGGGTGCGTCGAAGTGGGCAAGCGGAGAGCAGAGGAAAGAGAAGGGGGATGAGGAGAAAGGAGAGGAGAAGGAGCAGGAGATGCGTGCACTGCATGTTCAAGACGGGGACTCATCTCACACACGATAGTTGGTACATTCAGCAGTCAAGAGTCGACCTGAGCAGCAGCACAGCCAGGAGCTCCCCCCGGAGACGCCGGGCCAGCTCCTGAGGGCAATGGAGAGGGACTTCGACCAAATGTTGGGCCAGGACGCTCGCGACGGCGGCGAGGCCACAGCGTCCAAGGCCATGCTCCGCGTGTCCTCCTCCTCCTCCTCCTCCTCCTCCTCCTCCTCCTCCTCCTCCTCCTCCTCCTCCTATTCCTCCTCGTCGTGGTCGTCCGAGTCCCTCCTCCTTCTCCCTCCTCCTCGTCCACCCTCAACCTCCTCGCCCCCTTGCCGATCCGACCGCGTCCGCCCCGATCGTCTCCTCCTCCAGCTAGACCTCGCCCTCAAGCCTCCTCCTGTTGCTCCCGCCTCCCCAGGATGATCGGTGGGCTGCTCCGCAGTTGCTCTGGGATCGGAGCCGCCGGGGGCGGCCCTTCGATGCTCCGCTCTTGGGGGCTCTCCATGGGCTGTGTCCCGACCAGAGCTTGGAGGCGGCCGAGGCGACAAGGGCGAGCCTTGAATCGGGCATGTCCTCCTACAGGAGGAACAGTCAAGAACAGTCGAAGATAGTTTGGTGACGACTGTTCGTGCTCTTTGGGCTATTTCTGAGTATTGGTTGACTATTGAAACAATTTCTCCAAAGACCGCCTGTAGGAGGAAATGCCCGACCTCAGGCGAGCCCCAGAAGGCCCAAACCCAGCTCTCTGATGATATGTGTTTTTTATTGTTGTTGTTATCAGTTCTGGCGTTCCTCCTCTATTTCTGCCTCAGGGGCCCCCTTTCGGGCATGGCAGGGCACATCGACGGAGGCCTGGGCGGACGACCCCAGAGAGGCCCGGAGGAGGCCCAGCAACGCCCCCAGACATCCGACGACGTGATCTATTCAGTGCGCGGCCCCAGGGCCTTCCGAGATTCATCCTGGGCATGGCAGGGCACATCGACGGAGGCCTGGGCGGACGACCCCAGAGAGGCCCGGAGGAGGCCCAGCAACTCACCGAGCGCGTTCCCTTACTCGCAAAGCGCCTACTCGCAAACGTCCGAAACGCACATGTCTGCTCTGATGCAATTTATCGTAGATCCCCCAGTGCCATTTGCCAGCAGTTACTGTGCGAGTAGTGGAACGCGCTCGTCTAGCAACGACCCCAGACATCCGCCGCGCGATCTCTTCACCGCGAAAGAGGTCGGGCATTGGAACAAGGCGCTGCATCGTCGCAAGTGCCGGCTTGGCGTGTGCAGGCAGTATCGGCCTTCACCTCTCCAGGGCTCGTTTCGATTCCTCCGATTCGATTCGATTCGGTTTCGATGGCTTCCGATTCCGATTCGATTCGGCTTGGGATTCCGATTTGGGTTCCGACTTCTTACTGGAGGCATACAAGCCCGCCGATTTCCGCCGACTCGACTTATCCTGACTCGGCTGCCGATGTTCGCCGATCCGATTCATGTCGACCGCCGATCCGACTTATCGATTCGATTCTACGCTCTTCTGCTTCTCTCGACCGGGGTTGCGGATCTGCTTCGCGATGGCCCGTGATGCGAACGGCCCGAGCGCGAGCTCTTCGGTAGCAGCATCGACGCATGTGGATGCTGCTACGGAGGACCTCGTCGTCGCCGCCGTCGATGTCTCCGTGCCGCAGCTAGCGACCCAGACGAGAAATAACAATGTGCTTGTCGTCCCTGCTGTGTGTTTCTATCGAAGCACAACAACGGCATAGAAATATATGTTCGGCGGTCCGCGCGGACCGTCAACATTTTCTTGTTACGCCATCCTGTCCTCCCTCTCGTCTACCCACTTGGTCGCGTCGCCGATCGAGGGCTCCATCCTGGGTGCCGGCTCCTCTCGGCCACGCGCAGAGCGGGGTAGTTACGGGGGGGGGGGGGGGGAGAGGCTTCCGAAGAGCAGCCTCCCCCTCGGAGGCCCTCCCCCTCGCCCCCCGCCCCCCCCGCTCCGCGCGCCGCCGGGATCCCCCCCCTCCCCCGGGGGGCCCGAGGGGGCACGGGCGGCCCCATCCCGGGGCCTCCGGCCGCGCGGGCGGGCGTCGCGTGCGGCGTGCCCGCGTGCCCCCGCGGCCTCCAGGCGCAGCAAGCGAACGGAGAGGCGCGCGGCAGTTGTTTTGTCGCTTCGCTCGTTCCGCTGGCCCTGGGAGCGCTATCTGGGGCCTCCGAGGGGCCGTCTTGGGAGCGTCCTGGGTCTCCTTGGCGGCGTCCTGGCTCCCCCGAGGCCTCTCAGGGGGGCTTTTGGGGGCCCCTTGGGAGCGTGGAGCTGCTCTGCGTGGGGCTTCCCATATGTGCATCTGTTTGCACGGGTTTCTCCGCCGTGAGTGTCCAGGCGCAGGAGACTTCGGGTTTAAGCGGGCTGGAGTCTTGAGAAGCCGGGGGCGAGTCGAACTGTGAATGAGTTGGAGTGCGCGTGCGTCTCAGTGGCCAGAGTGAGTCTCATGCGCATGAGTCTGACCATGGCTGAGCTTAGGGCGAGTGTATCTGTACGTCAGTGGCATGAGCATAACTGAGCGTAACGGATTCGGAATCTCTACGAGATTCCCCCTCGATGCTGAAACAAGGGACGGGGGTGCTCATGTTGACGCCTGCGCAGTGGCCCACGCAGACGTCTCGCGCGACACACCCCGTGGACGAGGGAGCGCCTGCGCGCGGCTTTACGCTGGAAGCTCGCGCGCCCGTGCCCCCGCTGGCGGAGCGAGCCTGCGGCAACCCGGGCGAAGGTGGGAGCATGTGGTTCGTGTCTCCAGCGGTCAGGGCAGGTCGCGTTCGCCTCCGGGGTCCTCCTGGGCGTTGGGCGTCTTTCTTCCTCGATTGGTGGGTATGCGAGGCGTGCAACTACGTGGTGGGAGGAACGAACAATTGACCTGGCAGCATGAGCTGCCACCACGACGTAAATGTTCAAACTGTTTGAGAAACGGTGCCAGCGGCAGGTTGGCGGCCTTGATTGCCTGCCTGCCTGCCGCTTGTTTCTGGCGCTTGGTTGCGGTGCCACCTCGTTGGTTTCGGTTTTTTTTTCTGTCTTCGGCCGGTCCCTTCGACTCCGTGGTCGGTTTATCTATGGCCAACGCCTTCGTCTTTTCGGGCCTTGGCTCGGTCCCTGCACGTGGCGCGTGCGCTCTGGGAGCTATCGCTTAACTCTAGCCCACGCCCAAACAAACTCCTCCTCCAGCTCCTCCTCCTCCTCCTCCTCGTTCTCCTCCTCGTCCTCCTCCTCCTCCTTCTCCTCCTCCTCCTCCTCCTCCTCTTCGTTGTCCCTCCTTCTGGAAGCACAGGTGGGACTGGAATGCTGCGATGTGGGGCCAACCCTGCTGCAATGCGCGGGTCACAAGGCGGCCACAATGTCCTCGTTTGCGATGGTTCGACGACTTGTTATAGATAGTGGGAAGTTGTCATGAAGATGGGGGCTCGGAAAACACCCGCTTGCGATGACGAGCTGCGGAGGGGTGATTCTGGAGTCTGTGAGGCGCCCCGGCGCACCCGTTGCCCCCCTACACGGGATACCCTCCGGGCAACATCCCGCCATGACACCTCCTCCCCCTCCTCCTCCTCCTCCTCCTCCTCCTGTTCCTCCTCCTCCTCGTCCTCCTCCTCCTCCTCCTCCTCCTCCTCCTCCTCCTCCTCCTCCCCCCTTTCAACAATCAAACAATATGAATACTACTCTCCACTCTCCCCTGGTAGCGTCCGGGGATTGTTCGGCCCCTCTTCGCGTATTGGTTTTTAACGCGCAGGATTCCCGGGAATTGGGTTTTCGTTTGGGTTTCTTTCAAAATGCTGCTCTCGCTGAAGCGCTGGCATCATTTCCGTGCTACCGCTCGTTCCGAATCGTGTTCCCGCTGCAGTGCTGGCCTCATTTCCGCGCTTCCGCTCGTTCCGAATCGTGTTCCCGCAGTGGCGCTGCCGTCATTATTTCCAGCGCCATGCCCCAATTTGGGGCGTCGCCACGCCATGCTATGTCAGGCTACGCGTCCTCATTTCCGCGCTTCCGCGCTTGGGTGTTTGTTGAAAGTGCTGCTGTCGCTGAAGCGCTGGCTTCATTTTCGGACTACCGCTCGTTCCGAATCGTGCTCCCGCTGCAGCGCTGACCTCATCTCTGTGCTTCCGCTCGTTCCGAATCGTGCTCCCGCTGCAGGGCTGGCGTCATTATTTCCAGCGCCATGCCCCAATTTGGGGCATCGCCACGCCATGCTATGTCAGGCTACGCGTCCTCATTTCCGCGCTTCCGCGCTTGGGTGTTTGTTGAAAGTGCTGCTGTCGCTGAAGCGCTGGCTTCATTTTCGGACTACCGCTCGTTCCGAATCGTGCTCCCGCTGCAGGGCTGGCGTCATTATTTCCAGCGCCATGCCCCAATTTGGGGCGTCGCCACGCCATGCTATGTCAGGCTACGCGTCCTCATTTCCGCGCTTCCGCGCTTGGGTGTTTGTTGAAAGTGCTGCTGTCGCTGAAGCGCTGGCTTCATTTTCGGACTACCGCTCGTTCCGAATCGTGCTCCCGCTGCAGCGCTGACCTCATCTCTGTGCTTCCGCTCGTTCCGAATCGTGCTCCCGCTGCAGCGCTGGCGTCTTTATTTCCAGCGCCATGCCACGGCATAACTTTCGGTCCTTCCAAACGGCTTCAAAATTGAAACATGCCCCCCTTGAAAAAAGAAGAAGAAGAAGTGATTACACATTCGGCGCCGATTCGTTGATTCTTTGGGGCCGCGAAAGCCCCCCCCACTTTGGGGCGTCGCCACGCCCTGCCATGTCATGCTACGCGTTAGTCTTCAACGCCATGCTATGCCATGTAATGCTATGCCATACTGCGACGTCCGATTGTGCGAGTAGAAGGGAGGTCTACGCCATGGTAAGGTATGGAAGGGAGAGGCAGGACGTCAGATACGACGCGAGCGCACCTAGCTTGTGCCCTGCCCCCTCCCCTCTCACCCTTTCCCTCCCTCCTCCTCCCTCCTCCTCCCTCCCTTCTCCCCCCTCGAGCCGTCATCCCTCCTCGATCCCAGACATCCGATGTGTTGATATTGGGAAGGTCTTGCGGCCAGTGCCGCCTGAAGGGGGACGACGACCACGACCGCGGCGTCGGCGGCGACGACAACGCCGACTTGGGGCAGAGTCCAAATGGATGCCTTCGTGGGGCCTCTTCGGAGCACGCTCGCAGGCCGCTGTGGGCTCTGTGGGGCAGTTCGGGGGCCTCTCGGGGGCCTCTTAGGAGCATCTTAGGGGGTTCCTCGGGCTCAGTGGGGGCCTCTTGGGGTCCTCGTCGGGGTCTCGTCGGGGCCTCCTGTGAGCTTCTCGGGGACGAGGGCTCGAGATGTTCGATCGGACTCCCGTGTGGGCACCTTCTTGGAGCCGTTTTGGGAGCGTCTTGGGCCGTCTGGGAGGCCTCCAGGGCCGTCTTGGGGCCCACTTGGGTCGTTAGGGGGCCATCTTGGAAACCTCTTAGGGGTCTCTTGTGCCGATCTTGGCGGCATCTTGGGCCGTTTTGGGACGTCGGGGCGCCGAAAAGGGGAGATTACCAGAATCTTCCCAAACCTTTTTTGAAAAGTATCGGATTTTGATTGACCTCACCCCGAACCCCCCAGGGACCGCGATTGGGGCTGATCGCAACCACTTCGGCCCGATCGCAACCACTTGGGGCGGATCACAGCTGGTTGCGATCGGGCCGAAGTTGTTGCGATGTTTTGGAGTCGCTTACGCTTTGTTTTGATTCGCAGAGGCTCTCCAAGAGAGCTTCTGGATTGAGTGGATTACATCAGCTTGCTGATGGAATTTTGACAACGCGGTTGCGGTCGGGCCGACCGCAGACCACGAGTGGTAGTAGTAGTAGTAGTAGTAGTAGTAGTAGTAGTAGTAGTAGTAGTAGTAGTAGTAGTAGTAGTAGTAGTAGTAGTAGTAGCAAGTAGTAGTAGTAGTAGTAGTAGTAGTAGTAGTAGTAGTAGTTAGTAGTAGTAGTAGTAGTAGTAGTAGTCGTCGTCGTCGTCGTCGTCGTCGTCGTCGTCGTCGTCGTCGTCGTCGTCGTCGTAGTCGTAGTCGTAGTAGGAGTGGTCGTAGTAGTAGTAGTAGTAGTAGTAGTAGTAGTAGTAGTAGTAGTAGTAGTAGTAGTAGTAGTAGTAGTAGCAGTGTAGTAGTAGTAGTGGTAGTAGTAGTAGTAGTAGTAGTAGTAGTAGTAGTAGTCGTA
>CAUYUJ010007500.1:0-46324 GCA_963575745.1 Prorocentrum cordatum | reverse complement strand
CTCCTCCTCCCCCTTCCTCCTCCACCTCCTCCTCCACCTCCCCTCCTCCTCCTGGCGGAGGGGGGGGGAGAAGAAAGCTCCCAGCAGTACTCGAGGCCAACGGGGCCCGGGAAGGGACAGCCCGCGGCGGGCCAAGGTGCTAAACCGAGGCGGGGCCCACTGCTGAAAAACCCAACCTAAGTGCTAACGACGCAAATCAATTCAGACACCCTGGGCATATGCTTTTGGCGACCGCCTGGTGTTCGGGAGAGGGCCTCTTCCTCCTCCTCCTCCTCCTCCTCCTCCTCCTCCTCCTCCTCCTCCCCCTCCCCCCCCCTCGTGGAGAAAATGAAGGCGCTGCTGCAGATGGAGCGGGCGATGAAGGCACGAGTACCCTGTCTCGGGGTCTTGAGAAAGCTTCCGTGCTAGCATCCTGCTTCACTTCCATTGCGGACAATACTTCTGTCCATTCCACTGCAGCTTGGAGTTTAGGGCCCCCTTCCCCAGAAGCCCGAGGCGCACTGGATATTGATAAAACATCTGCCCCCTTGGAAGCTCGATATTTACCAAGATCCAATACGCCTCGGCCTTGTGGCGCCCTGTCCAAGATAATCTAAGATGCACTGGATATGGATGAAACATTTGCCAACATCCATTGCGACGAACGCCGTGTCATCCGGGATGCCGAATTTGGTGACCAATTGGGCACATTACTGCCCCGATTGTACGCAGTATGCGAGCACCCGGCTCCAGCATCCTCAAACCACTTGTCCGGCGCGTCCGGGATTCCAACGGGCCTTGCGGACCACGGAGAGGTCTCTGGAGGTATGGCCCTCCCCAGGCGCCTCTGGCGGGGTGGTGGATAACGACGGTGGGGGAGGCCAAATGGGGCGCAATCGTGTTCAGAGACGACGCCCCAACCGTCATTAGCAGGAGGAGGAGGAAGGAGGAGGAGGAGGAGGGAGGAGGAGGAGGAGGAGCAGGGTTCCTGATGTGGTGCTCCACGCACCGATCACCACGGAGGCGTGGGGCAACCGTGCCCTGGCTCCTGGAGGAAGCGCCAGACGGAGGGGACACCCCCGTGCATATTGGGGTATGATTCACAATACTCCGCGAACATTGCCCGCGGTGTCCCCATCCGGCGCTCTCGCTCGAGACATCCTCGCAAAATCGCCCCCACGGGTCCTCTGCGCACCCCCAACCGGGGATGCGCCGGGCGCGCCTGGCGTGTCCCCACACGGCGCTCTCGCTCGAGGCATCCCCGAACAATCGCCCCACGGGCCTCTGGCGCACCCCCAGCACGGACATTTCCGGGGATGTACCAAGCGCGCCGGGTGTTTCCCCCATCCAGCGCTCTCGCTCGAGACACTCGCAAGGGAGGAGGCAGCCGGGAGGAGAGAGGAAGAGAGAGCGAGCATGTGGACGAGGACGAGGGATGACCTCCAGAGACCTCCATCGCGGGTTCGACTTCAGGGGTTTCCTGGAGGATGTGGAGGAGAGGGTGGAAAATGCCAATATGGGAACGGAAGCGGTTCCAAGCGTGAACGTTCAGGGCCATGGGCAGATGCCGCACAAACCGGGTTGCGGCGGCAAGCCCTATCGCAAAGTGCACCCTCCTGTCCCTGCCGATCCTCACTCCTGATCTCCATTCTTCTCATCCTCGCTCTCCCGATCCTCATTCTCCACATTCTCACCGTCCTTCTCCACGCTCGTCTGATCAACAGAGCAACACCCTCACTCTCCTGATCCTCACCCTCGCGAGCCTCGCCCTCCTGATCCGCATCCTCCTCATCCTCACCCGCCGCACCACCGCCCCCCGCTCGTTCTCCTCTCGCCAACAAACACACGCCATTTTTTCTATGTGCAGAGACTCCCGATCAACCGCAGAGAGGCCAGCTTGTCTAATACCATTTCGTGCCAACCACAATTGGTTCTGAGAAAACACTCCGCGGTGGGCCTGTAGGCAGGTCAAGACGCTCCGCCATTGCTTGAGAAGAACCACACAAATCAACTTGCCCGAAGTTACATGATCAACGATGACAAGAAACTTATTTTTCTGGCCACTCTTCGCTGCTACGGGCATCTCCAGCTGTACCGACGTGCCTTCTGGAGTGTTCTCGTCGGCACGGCTAGATTCCCTTCGGAGTCCGGGCCAAAACGAAACCAAGGAGGTGTCGGGAGCCAATGTGGAGGGGGGAGGAACGATAACAAGAAACTGCGCTTCCGCGTCTTCCGCGCTGGCTTCACGCGGGCCGCCTGGCGCGGCATGACACACTGGAAACGAGGGCGCTAACGCGCGACCTCACGCGGGCAACTTGCGCGCGAATGTCCGCGCGACCCCGCCTGCCTGCCGCTCACATAAAAAACTGAAGCCACCGTTGGAGGTCTGCGCGGTTGCCCCTGTCGGGTCGGGCGAAAGGGGGGGATAGCAAAGGGGGGGTTTGAGAATCAGCTCGCGTAGCTGATTTTCCTGGCGCCTCCGGGCGCCGGAGGCGGCTATGTATCGAGGACTGGGCCCCTCGGTGGGGCCGAAACCAGCTGCATGCAGCAAATTTCGTACCCCCCCCGTTCCCAATCCCCCCCATTCGTCCGACCCGACCCTGCAGGACTGCCCTGGCCGAAAGTGAACGGTTTTTATTCAGCGTTTCGACGTTGGGCGGACAGGGGGGGGGAGGGGGGGGTCTGGCTCCAGACCTCTGCTCAGTGCGACGGTTTGCTAGAGTGCGGCCTCTGGGGGAGACTCCACCCGCTCGAAACAGGAACCAAGAAACAGCTAAGATTTACTCCATGGGGGGGGAGGGTGGGTTTGGGGGCCCCCGCCGATCGGCAAAACAATACATAAAAACACGATCACAAGATCGGTGCCGGAACCCCCACCCGATTGCAGAGCTGAAGAGGCCCCAGGACACACACACACAAATCAACAGACACAAATCCCACAGGATTCCCCCTCTGTTTCCATACCTTCTGGATTTTCGTCTTTCCCCCCCACACCGCATATTTTCCAATCTTCTCCTGGGAATCGACGATTCCTTGTGTCTGAGTGTTCGGGAGCGGCCAAGAGGGGGGTGTCCAAGAGGGGGGGGCTGCAAATCATGACCGGCGGCATGTGCGCGGCCCAGCGGGGAGGCCAAGGAAGAAATGAAATAAGAAGAAGCGCCTTAAAATCTCGTGAAATATCATGGCCCCCGCCATCATATCCCCCCCCCTAGTCATCACCCCCCTCTTTTCCGCCCCCAACCTCCAAATAAACAGGCACAAATCCCACAGGATTCCAAATCTTTTTCCATACATTCTGGCTTTTCGTCTCCCCCCCCCCCACACCCCATATTTTCCAATGTTCTCCTGGGGATCGACGACTCCTTGTGTCTGAGTGTGTTTGTTCCCCTCCTGCAGATCGGGAGCGGCCAAGAGGGGGGTGTCCAAGAGGGGGGGGTGCAAATCATGGCCGGCGGCATGTGCGCGGCCCAGCGGGGGGGCCAGGGACGTAATGAAATAAGAGAAGGCACCATGAAATCTGGGGAACTATCATGGCCCCCACCATGAAATCCCCCCCTAGTCATCACCCCCCTCTTTTCCGCCCCCAACCTCCAAATAAACAGGCACAAATCCCACAGGATTCCCAATCTTTTTCCATACATTCTGGCTTTTCGTCTCCCCCCCCCCACACCCCATATTTTCCAATGTTCTCCTGGGGATCGACGACTCCTTGTGTCTGAGTGTGTTTGTTCCCCTCCTGCAGATCGGGAGCGGCCAAGAGGGGGGTGTCCAAGAGGGGGGGGTGCAAATCATGGCCGGCGGCATGTGCGCGGCCCAGCGGGGGGGCCAGGGACGTAATGAAACAAGAAGAGGCGCCATAAAATCTGGGGAACTATCATGGCCCCCGCCATGAGATCCCCCCCCACCTAGTCATCAACCCCCTCTTTGCCGCCCCCGGGAGACGCGGGCTGGGGCCCAGAGCCGGGGGCCCTGGGAAGCCCGGCGCGGCGCCCGGCCCCAGCCCCACCCGAAGGCCTTCCGCGCTCGTTGGTTGGTAGGGCCATAGGCGAGCCAGGACGCTTCGCCGCTGCTTGACTGAGTGTGTTTCCTCCCCTCCCGGGACTTCGCCACTGGGCTCCTGTCCAAGGTGCACCTTTTCCTGCACATCATCTTCGGCACCGCCTGATCCCAGGGCTTCGCCCTCTCCTGGCCGCCGTGAGGCCCCGCCTTCTTTCGCCCTTTCTCTGCTGATGAAAGCTGTGCGCGTCCCGCTTAGCTTTCATCGGAAGAGGTCCGCTCTCGCCCCGCAGATCAAAAAAACGGTTTCCTCCCCTCCTGCTGAGCGCCCCGGGCCTGGGCGACCGGGCCGCCCCCGTCTGCAGCCGCGCCGAGCCCGCTGCCGCCTCGGCCGCCGGCGCCTCGGCGGCGCGCCGGCGGCGGGCGGCGGCGGTGCCGACGGAGGACGGCCGGCGACCGCCGACGGAGAGCAGAAGAAGAAGAAGAACTTCGCGGAGCAGGGAGGAGGAGGAGGAGGAGGAGGAGGAAGGAGGAAGGAGGAAGGAGGAAGAAGAAGAAGAAGACCGCCGCGGTGTTTCGGCTGCACGAAAGAGTGACCCCGGGCAAGAGTGACCTTTGGTGCGCGGCTTGTTGGAGGCGCGAGGAGGCCAAACACGAGCGCGAAACGGCATACACCTACCTTTACGACCGCCCTGAGGGCGATAAGGAGGTTTGGGGGGGGGGACTGAGACCAAATGCCCACCCTGACGGACCTACAACCTGTCACCCTGACCGTCGACAGAGATCAGAAGCACGCCAGAGTGACCCTGGGCAAGAGTGACCTTTGGTGCGCAGCTTTTTGGAGGCGTGAGGAGGCCAAACACGAGCGCGAACGACGCTGCTATCGCACCAAGCGCGGCGATCGCGGGACCCCACTGAGCGCGCACCGAAGGCCACTCCGGCGAAGGGTCACTCTTACGTATAGTCGAGAGGTGCCGACGGACGACGGCCGGCGACAATCGACGGAGATCAGAAGAAGAAGAAACGGCATACACCTATGTTGCTCCCATCGTATTTCAGGACCACATCCCAGAAATCATGTCGCGCACCCGGAAAAGGGTAGAAAGAGTGTCGAAGCAGTGTCGAAACAGTGTCGGACGAGTGTCTCCCAGGGCCCGACACTTGAAAATCCTCCACGTTCGGTACATTCCTGGTGCTCGAAATGATTTTCTAGTGGCCAAGCTAAAATAGGTTGGAACATCCTGAGGCGTACACTTAGGTCGGGCGAGTCCCTCTACAGGCGGATTTTGGATGACAAATGAAGCATAGTCAAAACATACACCAAACACTCGTCCCCGTATTCGCTTTCGCACTATGTTTGAGTATTCCTCCTGCAGAGGGACAGGCCCGACTTAAGCATACACGTAAATTGTTGGCGCTTCGAGCTGGTTTCTTGGATCCGCGCTGGACCCCCTTCCCTGGCGCGCGCAGCGCGCCAAAGGGCGGCGCCGGGGGGGGCACAGCGCGGATCCAAGAGATCCGCGCGGAGCGCCAACAGCCTGTGCTTCTGCCGACGATTCTTCCTCGGATAATTTATGCTTTTGCCTCGACCAAAGCTTTGCCCACGAGGGCTGCAGGACTACCGACCTGCCGAGGAGCTCGGTAGGACTCAGATTAACATGTGGTGGCCGTGTTCACGGCGTGTACGCCCAGCACGGATTCAAGTCTTCTGCGCGCGCTGGAATGCCCACCCAACTGCTCCTGGAGACTTTCGCAGTCCCACCCGCGTGCAGATTTCACAAGGAAGAATTTGGAAATGATGACCTCTCGGATCCCTTGTGCCTCGGCCGACAAATCGTATGGTGCTGCCGCGCATTCCTTGAACCTATCGAAAGCCGCCTTGGGCGGAGTGCCCAGCCACGAGAAAGACCCCACCCATGAAGAGGCCCAGAACGCCCCACCCGACCAACACAGATGGTGGAAATTGGTCAGATCCCGAGATAAGGGCCCCGGGCTCAGGTAAATCCAGTTGGCATTCGGTGTCCGTTCTATCCGGGGCGAGAAACTATCTCGCCGAAGGGGTCGGCCGCGGGTTGAAAAATCAGATCGGCGGACGATCCGCCGACGGCAATGACGACGACGGACGACGACCCAGACCTCCACCGTATGGGACAAACTGACACGCATTTGCGTTGGGTGCGAATTAATGCGGGGCGATCTGCGGGGGGGAGGGGGAGAGAAAGGTGCCCTTTTCGTGCCCTAGAGGCCCCCTTTGGGGTCCTAAAGGGCCCTTCAGGGCCCCGAAAGGGGTCTCTTTTCGGCAGCTTTCGCTGCCCCCCCAATTTTTCGCCACTGCACAAATTCGCGCCCACACGTTTAATTTTCGGCCTCCGGGGGCCCGGGGCCCTCGCCGGGCCCGGGCCGTCAAAAAAAAAACAGGATGAAAACCAAATGTTGGAGTTATGTTGAGGACTGGGTCCTCGAGCACCCAGGGCAGTAAATTTCGAGAGAATCCACCCGACACGCTATCGAACTGTCGAACGAACATCGCCTCTCAAGGCCCGACACGTGAAAACACTCCAGCGCCAATACTTTCTTGGTGCTCGGAATTCTTTCTGGGGATCAAGGCTCAAGTAGGTTGAAGTCGGGCGCGTCCCCCTAAAGGGCGACTTCCGACGACAAATAAAACATATTCAAAAAGCACCCCAAAATGGGGAAAACATATTGTTAAAAACAATATCCAAATGATTGTTTTACTATCCTTGAATATTCCCCCTGTAAAGGGACAGGCCCGGCGTTAAAAAGTAGGTGTTGACACGTCATGAGATTGGACAAGGGCCCAGATCTCTGGGGCCCCACTGTGCGAACAAGACCATGACGTCGGAGTTTTGGCATGTCGGCATAACGCCAGGCGACGACAGCGACGGCGGCGACGGCCATGACGAGGACGACCGCGAGTGCCGACGGCGGCGCCACCAGAGACGAAAACGACGAAGACGAAGACGGCCCAGGGTGAAGAGGCGAGGTTTCTGGGGACCCCGCACAGTCGGACCTGGGACAGAAGAACAACCTTCAAGAACAAGAGACCCTCCATCGGGCAAAACACACAGAACATCCAAGGGTACCTGCTCCAGGATGCACAAGAACACTCAAGAAGTACGAAGAACACCAGGGCACCCTCCCCGAACCGACCTCGATCTTATACCTCGGTCCGACCGTACTGGAATCAACAAGGCATCAGATCTCTGGGGACGGAAGACGGTGACGGATTACGACGGACGGCGGCGACGACTGCGACGGCCACGATGAGGACTCGGGGGCGCGCAAACATGGATTAGCGATCCATGGATTTGGCGCGCGGTCGCCAAATCCATGGATCGGGGGAGGTGCCCTCCCCAAAATGCGGCCGGTGCCCCGCCTCGTTCAGCGGCGGAAATCTGCGATTTCGAATGGAAACGGGACCCGTCGCTAGTCCACGCCCCCTTGATCCATGTCTGCGATCGCCGGAGGGGACGGCTGTCGGTGTCCACGGCGGCGCCGCTGACGACGGCGTCAACGAGGACGGCCGCCGGCGCCTCTGGCGCCTCGGGCGCCGCGGCAGCGGGGGGCTCCGCCGCGCGCATCAGCTGCGCGGCCACGTGCGAGAGGGCGGGGCGCGCCTGACGCGGCGCCGCTGGCGGCGACTTTGGTGACCCTGACACCCGCGGATACGGACTGTCCCTCCCATCTGGTGGTACGGGGTCCTCGTTTTGCATCAGCAGCGCCCCGCTCTCATCCTCACCTCCTCCTCCCTCTCCTCTCTGTCCCGTCGGCACCGTCACATCCATCACCACCCTCGCATTCCTTAGCGTTCCAGGGCCCGAGATGTCCCGACCGCTTCCCCAAGGGTCGTTTCCCATCCCGCGTGCAGTATTGAGGGCCCCGGGGACTGAAAATGGCCCCAATGCAAGCCAAAATCGAAGGAACGCGCCCTGGTCGGGCGTTGGCAGAACTGGGTTTAGTGGAACCTGGTTTAATGATGGGTACCGGGGGGCGCCACCCCGCCCCGTTCCGCTAACCGGAACTGAACTGCCGTCACCCGAAAAAGACGCCAACTGCGGCAAACCTGGTTGAGTGGCTCTGGCCACTTTCGGGGCCCCCGGACCCTACCACTAACCGGGTCCCCTTACCCGGGGTCCTGGCTATACCCGATCCTCCCTGAGACTTATGCCGCTCCTATCGTGCTGAAGGACCACCTCCCAGAAACAGGGTCGAGCACCCAGAAAAAAAAGCACCGACACAGCGTCGACGGAGCATCGCCTCCCAGGGCCCGACGCGCGAAGACCCTCCAGCTTCGGTACTTCCATGGTGCTCGACATCCTTTCCATGGGTCCTGGCTATACCCGACCTGGGAGGTCTGGGGCGGCGACCGCGAGGCGGTCGATGCTGAGGAGGCGGAGGAGGCGGAGAGAGAGAGAGAGAGAGGGAGAGAGAGAGAGAGATACATATATATATATAGAGAGAGAGAGAGAGAGGAGGGCGAGGAGGAGGAGGAGGAAGAGGAAGACGAGTAGGATGAGGAAGAGGACGAGGAGGAAGAGGAGGAGGCGGAGGATGTCCAGGGCCAAGACCGCGGTCCGACGGCGGCCTCCGCGGCGGCGGCCACCGAGGCGGCGGGCGGCGAGAGCGGGCGGCGAGGGCGGCGGCGGCTGCCTGGGCGGCGGCCGCGGCGGCCTCCACGGCATCGCCTCGACGGCATCGGCCTCGGCGGCGGCGGCGAGGGCGGCGGCGAGGGCGGCGGCGAGGGCGGCGGCGAGGGCGGCGGCGGCGAAGGCGGCGGCGCGGCCTGGCCAGTGGGCTTTTCGGCCCCGCCGCCGCCCTGCTGGGCGCCAGCGCCGGGCGCCGGCGCGGCGCAGCGGACGGCGGCCGCATCCAGAAAGGACTGCGCGGGCGCGCGCTCAGGGCGGGGGTCTTCCGCCGTTCTCGGCCCACGGGGGCCCTCCGTCCACACTTAGTCGGGTCGGGCGTGATCTTGATGGGGCGGTGGGTGGAAGGGGCTGGAGAAATGTGTACCTTTCGTGCCCCTTTTGGGTCCCAGGGGGCTCCTTTGGGGTCCCTTTCTGGCACAAGAGGTGCGCCTTTCCTCACCACCACCTCATCGATCCCCCTCCATTACTCGACGCCCGAGCGTGGGCGAAACACCTGCCCCCGGGAAGTGCTCCAGAGCTCTGGGAACCCCGTGCAATCATCGTGCTAACAAAGAGGAACGCACCATGAGGAACGAAATGGCCTTTCTGGCCACGACGGGCCTGGGCCATAAACAAGTTCCGCGACATACATCTAAGGACAGGCCCGTGAAGCCGAGCCCCCCCGAGCCCAATCAGGTCCTTGTCTCAACGTCTTGATTGTATTGATACAATGAACATGCATGCCGGATCCCTGTGGACCCTTGCGTCGCAGCTTTTTTCACACACCAGGCACCTCTGCCCTGTTTCAAACCCCGACGCCCTCACATACTGATGGTGCTCGAAGCATTCACGGGGGACGATCATCGCTCCTCCCCAAGATTGGCGGCGCGCATGAAGGGGGTTGGGGGGAGGGGGGAAGGCTTTTTAAAAGGAGGCTGCGTCTCAGCAGCCGCGGGCCTGACATCTAAAGACTTAGGATTCAGGGTCTATGGTTTAGCGTTAGGGTTCGGGTTAAACCCTAAACCCTAAACCTACACCTCCTTCTAAGGAGCCTTTCCGCTCCCCCTACCCCCCTCTGCGAGTGCCCGGCAAGGGCCAGTCGCCCGAATCATACGGGAGACTGGCTCAGGGGGGCGAGGCACATCGACCTGGAGTCGGCGATATCGATGGCGGGTTCTGGAAACTTTGAACTCACAAATGTTGTATCTGTTTCAAGGTCGACCTTTGCCGGTTTTCGCCGAGCTTCCGCCGAGCTTCCGCCGACTGCCGCGAAGGCGGAGCTGCCGCACATTTATTTCCGCCGCCTTCCACCCACCGTGCGCAGCCTTCCGCCGCGGAAGAGATGACGACTCCGTCGATCCTCGAAGGGAACGCCTCATATCGCCGATAGATCGGCGATAGGCCGGTGAGAGGCCGGTGCGCCCCCCCCAGAGAGCCTACATCCCCACCTCATGTTGCCCATGAGAAATGCTACAGCCAGTTCCAATGCTTAGTGGGCCCTCAAGACGACAGGGCCGTTCTTTTACTGGTTCCGTTATGCACCTTTGTTTACCAATTCCGCCGACGTTCCTATGCCAATTCCGTCGCCGTTCTTTCTTCTGGTTCTGGTGATGTTTCCAATCCCAGAGCTATTTTTGGCCGTGTCTGAAGACTGTCCTTTCTCCATCGTCAGAACTACACCAGAGCAAAGCCCCAATCACTGGATGGTTTGAAAAATATTGCTTTGGATATTGAAATCGATTGTGAGATCGATAATGAGATCGGTCGTGCGATCCATAATCTATAACGGGATCTATACTGAGATCGATTGTGAGATTGATAATGAGATTGAGTGTGAGATCGGTAGCGACATGGGTAATGAGATCGATGGTGAGGCCGGTCGATAAGAAAATCGACCAAGAACCCGGGAACCCGCAAATCCAGGAACCCCGCCGCCCACCGAATCGGCCCGGGAACCCGGGAACCCAGGAACCTGGCGGCCTAATTACCGAAATCGGCCTCCAAGCTCCGCGAAGACCCCTTCAAAGCTTGCACGGATTGGGGAAGAACTCTTTTCCGGAAACGGTGAAAAAAACGGCACTGCCGCTTCTGGGGCACACTGAGGCCCAAGGCTCTGGTCAAGATGTTCTGCTTCGCAGTGGCGTTGCGCTCTGCTTTTCTGCTTCACAATCGCGGGACGCTCCGTCCTTCTGCGCCGCAGCCGTGTGGCGGTCTTGTTCTCTCCCTTCGGACGTGGTGTCAATTGCGCAGTCATCTGCACACGCGTCACGCCAGAGGCTCAGCTGAGTAGCAGCAGCACAGAGCAACGCGCTCTCTCGCCCACGCATGGGCGTAATGGCTTCTTCACTTGACTTGCAAGTCTTTTCGCGACGTGTCTGGAGGGGAAAGCGCGCGGGCGAGTGCCACGACCTCGACCTGCGGCGCCGCGGTCGAGGATCGAGGGGCCACCTGCATTTGGACGCGCACGGGCCTCTTCCCTCATCCTCCCCCTCCCCTCCTCCGCCCCCTCCTCCCCTTCTCCTCCCCCTCCCCCTCCCCTCCTCCTCCCCTGTACCTCCCCTCCTCCTCCGACTTTTTATGTTTATGTCATTCTTCGTCCCCTTCTCTTCTGCTCCAGACCCGCGGTGGCGGCGCAAGAGCGAGCTGGCGTGGCGAGGGGGCGGAGGCCCAAGAAGGCAAGGGGGGGGGGGCTCTCGGAGAGCGGCTCCAAGGATGCTGAAGTGAGGACACATCTCCTCTGAAGGGGCACCAGGACACACAAAGAAATACACACAAATAAACAGATTCCCTATATTTTCACATATTTCCTGGGTTTTTGTCTTCCCCCCCACTTCCCATATTTTCCATTATTTTTTGGCAAATCGACGATTAATTGTGTCTGTGTTCTTTTCCCTCCTGATCCTCGGAGGCCTGCGTAAGAACAGTTGAAAAGGGCGATGACACCCGATGATTGGGGCGTTCAGCCCGATGAGGCAAAATTGAACGGGGCGTGACCTGAAATAGACGGGATTGAGCCGGACCGCACGGGATTGTGCTGGCTTTCGACCACGGATGCACCAGCGCGGATGCTGCATCTGACCCCACCGGAATCGCACCCGAAAGTAATTGCCTCCAACGGACGCGGTGCCTTCCCAGAAGGCCGGCTTGCCTCGCCTCGTATTCGGCCGTCGAAGGCTCAGCTGACCGACCATGTCAGGGCGCGCCCGGCATCGGCGCCCCGCCAGACCTATCGGACCGCACGGCGCTGGCCCTGCGCTGCCGACCCGAGCCTGTGCGAGCCTCTGGGGGCCGGCGCAATCGGGCTCATGGCCTTGCTCAGCACGTCCGTCTGTGGATACCTACCAAACCACCCCAATCTGATCCGAAGACCCGAATTTGAAGCGAATTCCGGATTGCGGGGGGGGGGGGGGTACGGGTTCCATATGTAATGTATGTGTTGTCAATGTTTGAAGGGGCCCTGGGACACACAAATACATGCATACACATAAAAACACGCCACATCTTTTCCCACATCTCCTGTCTCCCCCCCCCACTTCCCCTCTGTTCCCATACTTTCCTGGGAATCGACGATTCATTGCGTCTGTGTGTTCATTTCCCCTCCTGAATGTTCCCCGACCCCCGGCAAATTGAGGCCTTCGGCTTGGGCCGGGGTGGCTTGGTGGGTGGTGACTCTGGCAGCGGTGCCCGGCCGAGCCGCACCGCCCTGCAGGCCGTCGGCAGCCCCCCTCCTCCTCCTCCTCCTCCTCCTCCTCCTCCTCCTCCTCCTCCTCCTCCTCCTCCTCCTCCTCCTCCTCTTCCCCCTCCTCCCCCTCCTCATCCTCCCCCTCCTCCTCGGAAGGCCCGCGCGGCATACAGTGCGGGCGCGGTCGCAACAAAAACCCTTGCAAGACACCCAACCCTGAGAACCCGTGCGAGGCACACCCGAGGAGACAAATCTGGAGCACCCTGGACGCAGCAGCTCCTTCCACGGCTGCGGGAAGTCACCGAGCAGCGCGAGGAGCGAAGAAACCCAGGATACCCTGACGAAAAGCATCAGGAGCGGCCTAGAGGGGGGTGTCCAAGAGGGGGGGTGCAAGACATGACCGGCGGCATGTGCGCGGCCCAGCGGGGGGGCCAGGGACGCAATGAAATCAGAAGAGGCGCCATGAAATCTGGGGAACTATCATGACCCCCGCCAGGATATCCCCCCCTAGTCCCTAGTCATCACCCCCCTCTTTGCCGCCCCCGGGATCCACTGACCATATGCTGCGATCGGCAGCGGGGACCCCGCTGCCGATCGATGCCGGACTCCCGGGCCCAACTCTGGGGCCACGAGTCGGCACATGCGCTCTCCTTGCCAAAGCAGGAGCGCGTAGCAAGGGCTCCCAGCTGCGCGCTCCGCGCTGCGCGCTGAGCGCGAATGACTTCGCGCTCTCGCGCCGCCTCCCAGGGGAGAAGAGGAGGAGGAATCGGAGCCGCCTTCTTTGCCTCGCCATCGCTCGGACGTCCATTCCCTGTGTTTTTTTTCGGTATCGTGCGTGTCTTTTGCGCCAAATGATCAAGGATGCTCCTCGATGGTCCCCGCCGAAGGAGAAATGCACACGTCCGAGCGATGCCAAGTTGCCGCCCCCGAAGGCATACGGTTTCTTGATGCGCGCTCCCACTGGGGCACGCCAGCGCCGCGGGAGCGCCCTCTGGCGCCAGCTCCGCGGCGGGGCCTCCCGGGGGCCGCAGGCCGACGAGGCTGCATGGGGCCCTGGGACACGCACAAAAAATGCGCACAAAAATAACATAACGCCCCATACATATATATATATATATATATATATATATATATACACACATATATATATATACATATTCTCATACGCACCTCTCCGAGGGAGTAGAGCTCAGAGGCGATTAATGCGCACGCGTCCGCGACTTGTCTGGGCGTTTCGCTCGGGATATCCTCGAAATTCTGAAAATCGGTGGCACCCCTCACGCAGATCGTGACGTCAGGGTCCAAAAACACATGGGAATTTCAACATGTTAACATAAAACCTTCAAAAACACATGGTAATTTCAATAATTGTGACCCCGATTCTCAGGGAATGGCGGTTTCGCTTGAAAAATCCTTCCAAAATCGAGCCCCAGACCCCGCCTCGGAGCCTCCTGGGGGCCTCCTGGAACCTCCTGGGGCCTCCTGGGGCTTTCTGAACCTTCTGGCACCCCAGACCCCGCCTCGGAGCCTCCTGGGGGTCTCCTGAAACCTCCTGGGGCCTCCTGGGGCCTCCTGCGGCCTCCTGGAGCCTCTTGGGGCCTCCTGAAGCCTCCTGGGGTCTCCTGGGGCCTCCTGAGGCCGCCCGGGGCTTCCTGGGGCCTCCTGGGGCTTCAGAACTACATGCACACAGAGACACAAAGCACGCCCAAACACATCACACGCTAGACAAACATAGCACACACACACACACACACACACACACACACACACACGCACGCACGCACGCACACACACACACACACACACACACACACACACACACACACACACACACACACACACACACACGCACACGCACACACACACACACAACACCTACAACACACAAAAAGCACGCACCACACAAAGCATACATCACACACACACACACGCACAATACTCACAATCCTGGGGCCTCCTGGAGCCTCTTCTGGTATCCAAGTCGGGCCTCCTGAGGCTTCCTGGGGGGTCCTGGTACACACATCGCAAGGTGTGGCAACCCCACTTGCGCTCGAGTGCGACTTCGATGTTGCATTTCACTCCTGCTTCAAACGCCCCTTCAGTTTTTTGTATGAGCCTGGGCACACACGTGCCACTTGTATATATATATATATATGTATAGATTCCCAAATGTTTTCGATTTTTGTCTTCCCCCCACTTCCCATACTTTCCTATATTTTAGGGGGAATCGACGATGCATGGTGTTTTGTCTTCCCCCCACTTCCCATATTCTCCAATATATTTTCGGGGGAGTCGACGATCAGTTGTGCCTGTGTGTGTATCTTTCTCCCTCCCCTGAGAAGCGAGACGCGAGGCCCCTCCCAGGCCGGAGGCCCTTCAAGGGCGGCACGAGGCCCCGCGGCTCCGCCTGAAATCCGACGGCGGGCAAGAAAATACCACGTCGCCGCTCTCAGGAGAGCCCCAGAGGCCCCTCAGAAGCCCCCCACGAGGCCCCAAGGGGCGCCCAAGAGACCCCCAGGAAGCCCCAAAAGGCCCCCACGAGGCTTCCGAGCGGCCCCCAAGAGCTTCCCAAGAGGCCCCCAAACTACCCCCAAGAGGCCCCCGAGAGCGCTCGTCGTCGTCGTCGTCGTCGTCGTCGTCGTCGTCGTCGTCGTCGTCGTCGTCGTCGTCGTCGTCGTCGTCTCCATTCAGGGTCAGCGGCACCGGCCGTAAGGCCTTCGCAATACCACATCGTCGAAACCACGACCAGAGCCCGAGACCCCGTCTTTCTGTTGCACCTTTCGAACAGGATCGCCCCTGTGAGGGCCCCGGGGCCCGAATCGGGCGGGTGGCAGTGGGGGGTGGCCCACGTGGGGAGTGAAGAAAAAGGCCCCTGGCCTTTTGGGTCCCCTTTTGGGGCCCAGCTGGCTCCAAAAGGGGGCCGAGAGGACCCCTCTGGGCCCCTTTTCTTCACACCCACTTTGGGTCACCCCCAATTACCACCCGCCCGACCGAAGCCAGGCGAAAAAACTCCCAGCGTGAACACAAGTGCAAACCCAAGATCTCAAGGCCCCTTTCGGAGAGAGCGTCCTGCCACCCCAGCGGCGGGCGCCCCGCCCGCCCCCAGGCGAGGACAGCACCAGCCGTGATTGCAGCCACAGCCGCGGCCAGGGCCGCGGCGAACAGAGAAAAACCACCGCAGCAACTTCGCAATAGTTTCCCCTCCAGCCGCGGCCGCAGCCACGGCCGCCACGGCGGCGGAAAGAGGGAAGCCATCTCCTGGGCGGGTCTAGCGGTGGTCTTCTCCTCGGCAGCGCAACCCTTGCTTTCTGCGCAGTATCCCTGGAAGCCCCCAGCCCCTGGCTTTCTTGGAGGACCGCCCCCATCTGACCCCATCGTGTCGGGCGCTGCGGCCGTTCCAGCGCGCTCCAGAACGCTTTAGGGCGCTCAGGAAGCGAGGGACAACTCTTAGGGATAGGCCCTCAGATACGGAGGGAATCCTTTAAGATCGGCATCGAGGTGAGGTGATGTCAAACATAGGCATAGGGATACGTTTCAAGCTGGTAAGCCTTGGAGTGATTCGTCCTGGTCCCAGCCTTGCGCGACGAGCCCACCCTGGACACCCGAAAACAATCGGGAGCCGAGCTGCGTCGGGCCGCGGCCAAGAGGCGACCCCCCAGGCCTGGCAGCCCAGACGCCCGCCCTGCTGAGGCGCACGGAGCCTGCCGTGCCGCGGCGCGCGCCCGCGCTGTCGAGGCGCTGCTTTTGCTGCATGGGGACGCTCCGGAAGTATGGCACGCGAGCCGCAGCATGCAGGCCGCATCCAGTCGGGGCGTTGACCTAAGGAACCCTAAATAAGGAACGGGGCCCCTTTCTCCCATAAGTTGAACTTCGATTTCCCATGGAAAACGTCAGGAAAACAGAAGGCAAACTGTCGAACAATCAAGGAACACCGAGCCCCTCCCCAACGAAAAGGGTTGCTTCTTCAGGGCCCCGGCTGTAACATGCACCTTGCGACCGGAGCCTCGTTTCCTCCAGCTCCTGACCAGCGGCCCGCCGCCGCGCAAGCTCGAGCATGGGACGCGACTCCCGGTTTGCCGCGTCCCAAAATTCATCGGGGTACCGGCTGAGGGGCAATGGGGGCGGAGAGGGAACGAGAGGAGGAGGGAGGAGGAGGAGGAGGAGGAGGAGGAGGAGGAGGAGGAGGAGGAGGAGGAGGAGGAGGAGGAGGAGGAGGAGGAGGAGGAGGAGGAGGAGAGGAGGAGGGAGGAGGGAGGAGGAGGAGGAGGAGGAGGAGGAGAGGAGGAGGAGGAGGAGGAGGAGGAGGAGGAGGGAGGAGGGAGGAGGGGAGGGAGGAGGAGGAGGGGAGGAGGGGAGGAGGAGGAGGAGGGAGGAGGAGGAGGAGGAGGAGGAGGAGGAGGAGGAGGAGGAGGAGGAGGAGGAGGAGGAGGAGGGAGGAGGGAGGAGGGAGGAGGAGGAGATAGATCCACAAGCCCCCGAGAAGCGAGGCCGCACCCTTCGGGGCGGGGGTGGGTGGGCCCCGTGCCACGGTCGGCGACGAGTGCAGTGCTCGATGGGGGGGCCAGAGCTCTCCCGCCCCTCGGAGTCCTGGGGCAGTCCCCCCTATCGTTTGAGCAGTGACCGACCGTCCCGGCATTTCTATAGTCTGGAGGTCGCTTGGGGGGGCAGCGTTGTTTCCAGGGCCAGATCCCAATACGCTCAGCGAGCGCGCTTGATCCGTCAATAACAGTCCTCACGAGACCCATTCGCGACAAGTTCGTACCTTTAGGTTCGCTCTTACCGACGATTGGGCTGTTTAGGTGTGCTCGTACCCTACGGGCGTTGCCTCCTCCTCCGTCGCCCCAGAAACACAGATCGCGTTCGCTGCCCCTCAGCGAGCTGAAATCTATAGTCTACCACGAAATTATCTCAGAACCCAAAAATGCTCCTAGAAGTTAAGCCTTATGCATTAAAAAAGACAGCCCTCAGCCTGAAGCCTACCACGAAATGCTCTTAGAACTTAACTTAAGCCTGGAGTCTTTTTTTTACCTCGGCGCACCGGTGGCACCGACGGTGCCACAGATGTTCCGCCCACCCGTCGTCCGAGTGCTGAGCGCAGTGACCTGGAGCACAGCACAGATTGGGGCAATAGAAATCAAGCCCTGGGTACTTAAAATTCACAAAGAGGCAGGGCCGGGAACTGGGCGGCGGTACGCGGCGAAGGCGCAGGCGTCCGGCGCGTGCACGCGCTCTCTCTCTCTCTCACCTGGAGTCCTGGGGCAGTCCCCCTATCGTTTGAGCAGGGACCGACCGTCCCGGCATTTCTACAGTCCTACCACGAAATGGTCCTAGAACTACAACATGTTCTTAGAACTTAAGCCTTATGTATTCAGACAGGACAGCCCCAGGCAGAAATGTTCCAAGAACATGTCGTGGAAACCACAAAAGGTTCTTAGAACATTGTTTGGTAGGGCTATAGGCGAGCCAGGACGCGTCTCCACTGCTTGACTATCGTGCCCAGGGCCCCAGGGCCGGGAGGAGGAGGAGGAGGAGGAGGAGGAGGAGGGAGGAGGAGGAGGAGGAGGAGGAGGGAGGAGGAGGAGGAGGAGGAGGAGGAGGAGGAGGAGGGAAGAGGAGGAGGAGGAGGAGGAGGAGGAGGAGGCGTCGCCACAGCTTGACTATCGTGCCCAGGGCTCCGAGGCCCCGGGGGGGGAGCCGGCTCGCGGGCCATGGCCCGGGCCCACGCCGGCCCCCTCCGGGGGCGCTCTCCGGCCCCGCGTGGCGACGCTCGGCGCGGCGCAGCGGCAGAGCGCACCCCGCGGCAGGACTAGCTTCACGTCGGGCCTGTCCCCCTATACAGAGGGATTTTCGACGAGAAATCAAAAACACCCCCAAAAGACTCCCAAAGGGACAAAAAATATGGAAACATTCGTCCCCGGACTAGTTTTGGACAATTTTTTGACTATTTTTGGGGTATTTTGCATTTTTCGTCGAAAATCCCCTGTAGGGGGACAGGCCCGACTTATGACTAGCTCCTGGGACCAACAAGATCGGGGTCTTCGGGACGCTGTTCGGAGATCGATTGCAGTCGACCCGCAGAGTAAGGATGCGCGATAAGGACGCACGGCGCCTGGAAGCTCATCTCGAAGCTCTTCGAGCGGGGCGCGGCCAACGGACGTGGCGAAGGATGGACCCAGGAGGCAAGGATGCAAGGGCACCCTTGGGAGGGATGCCCATCCTTACTCTGCGGGTCGACTGGACCTTCAGGGGACTTTCCTTGAGCCATTCGATCCAATCATGCGTCGATGCTGCGTCGAGAGTCCGTAGACTTGAGTCTAGCTTGAGTCGAATCCCAACAGCCCTCTGGGCGGATGTGGTCTAGGGAGTTTCCTCTTCCAACCCCTTCTTCCTGTGTCGCGAAGGGCCAAACAGAAATTCTGCTGCCCCTTGACTCACGCGGGAGCTGCCACGGTTTCTCCAGATTTGCTTTGACGCCGATGGACGTACCTCGACTTATCGGAATGGAGATCGGCTTGAATGAACTATCTTTTCTTATCTGGCTTGATTCCCGCAAGTCGATTGGAGACAGGTCGTCAGGCCCTGAGGGACCCTGAGCCGCGCGCGCGCGCGCGCCCGGCGGCGCGGGCGGTCCCGCAGCGGTGCCGCGGGCGGCCAGGGGACGTGGGGGTCCTGAGGGAGCACACAGGGCTGGACCTAAACGTTGTTTTTCGTTTTGTGCTTCGTTTTGCTCCACCTGTTTTCCTGTGGCTCCCTGCCAGTACGAACAACGAAACACAGCCGAAGTCCAGCAAGACAGCGCTTTGGTCCAGCCCTGGAACACAACACAGTATCAACCACGCGCCGCCGCCGTGGGGAGCCAATCAGCGCGGAGGAGGAGGAGAAAGAAACACCAGGACGTCGGGCAGAACATGGAAGAGTAACACGCTGGCGGGCGGCCACCGGCAGCGTGTCATTGACACTCAAGTGTGCAGAAGCCGCATATAAAAAAAACCATGCCCGGTGCCGCTGCTCCGCGGAGGCGCTCGACCCTGGTCCCTGGCGCGCGGAGCGCGGGTCGCATGGGTTTATGTCGGGCGTGTCGCCCTACAGGGGGCCTTTTCGACGAAACATTCAAAAAATACACCCAAAAATACACCCAAAAAGTAATTAAACCAATCCACCAAAAATAACGACGGCGGCCGGCGACGACGACGACGGACGACGACGACGTACGACGAACGGCGACGGCGACGGCGACGGGTCCGGGCCGCACCGCTCCGGGGGCGCCGCGGGGGCGGCAGGGGCCGCGGGCGTGCTCCGGGGGCTCCTGGCGCGGCGGGGCGGGGCAGCGCCCCGCCCGCCGCGCGGCCGGCGCGGGTGCCCGCCGAGGGGCCGCGGCCGAAGGTGGAGAAGGCGCCGCGCGGCGAGTGCGCTCCTCGGAGCGGCGAGGTGGCCGCTGCGGTCCAAACGTATACAGGGCAATTTTTAATACATGGGATCTTGAAACATATAGGGTTTTTAATACATGATTCATTTGTGAATAAAGTAATGCGTAAACTCATCCTTGGATTCATTAATCAAAGCTTTATTTTTACTACATGATCCGCACGCGGAGCATGTATTAAAAACGGCACTGTAGGAAGGCTGCGCGGTAAGAAGAGGGGAACGAAGAATGACCTGCATGTAACAGCTCGGACCTCCGAGCTTTTATGTTTAGGTCGGTGCTCGCTCCCGTGAGGAGGGGTGCGCGGTGAGAGTGCAAGGGCCTCGGGAGGCCTCAGAGAGGAAGCGGAGACGCCGCGCGGCAGGGGCCTCTGGGATCGGCGCGGGGGGCTGCTGCGGTCACAAAAGCAAATGGGAGGGATGCGCGGGGCGGATGACGCAAGGGCCTTGGAAGGCCTGGGAAGGGCAGTGGAGGCACCGCGCACCAGGTGCTTCTCATCATTTGCCATGCGATGGCAAGGCCTGTCGCTACCTGTGCTCTGCTTGTCAGCACTGCCTGGCAGGCGCACCCCTGAGTTGAACAAAGGTGCGGGCCTCGGGGCCTGTTGGCGCTCAGGATCGGCGCGGGGGGCTGCCGAGGGGCCGGGTGGGGAGGTATCAGGAGCCACCTGGAGGCCACTCGTCAGGAGGCCTCCCAAACCGGGGTCCGAGTAGATGGGGTCGGAGGACCGCGCCGCATCGACGATGCATCAAGAAGCGTCGGCGACGTCGGCGATGCATCGGCAACGTCGGCGTGGAGAAAAAGAATGTGGGGGGGGTCTCAAGCCACTTGGAGAAGTACTCGCAAGCAAAGGCGGGCCGGATTAGAACCCACCTTGGCGTTCACTGATGACTCCACTGTGCCCTGAGCAACTCCCTGCAGTCAGCGTGCTAACAGAAAGAACGCTGAATGAGGAAGGGAGGGCCTTTTCTGGCCACGGCGAGCCTCGGCCACGAAGTGGTTCCCCGGCCACACCCTGACGAGCGGCCTGAAAACCAGAGCCCCTCCTGAGCCCAAGGCGGTCCTTCTTTCAGCGTTTCCGCTGTATCCCCTCAATCAAAACCTCCTAAATGGGTCCCGAGTAGATGGGGTCGGAGTACCGCGCCGCATCGCCAATGCATCGCCGATGCATCGGCGACGTCGGCGTGGAGAGCATCGGGCTCCGCATCGAGACGCATCGTCGATGTATCGGCTATGCGGCGCGATCCTCCGAGCCCATCTGCCCCGACCCCACCTGGGAGGCCCAGAACTGTTTCCCCGCAGGCAGCCACACGCACGTCTCCTCGATCTCGGCCCCTCCAGCCCGAGACGACCCCCCAGGAGAGCCCAGCCCCAGATCGACAAGTCAGATCGGGGATCGAGATGAATCGGATCGGCGGGAATCGGCAACCAAGTCAGGAGGAGTCGAACCGGCGGAAATCGGCAAACTAATAATGTCCACATCGGAATCCAAAGTCGAACCGAATCGGAAACGCAAACCATCGAAATCGAGCGGGGGCGCGCAGACATGAATTAGCGATCCATGGATTTGGCGCGCGATCGCCAAATCCATGGATCGGGGGAAGTGTCCTCTCCAAAATGCGACCGGCGCCGCCTGGTTCGGCGGCGGAAGACCGCGATTTCCAAAGGAAACGGGACCTGTCCGATCGCCTGAGCAAATTCACACGGGTCAGAGATTTCTCGGATCACATTCGCGCAGGAAAGATCGTTGCTTTCGGGGGGGGCGTGCGAGACGTTCTGCGCCGCAAGCTGGAGGGAAGGGGCCCCCACCACCCCGCAGTTGGCAGGCTCCAGGGGGGCTCACCAACGGCAGCAGTTGGCAGCAGGCTCCGTGGAAGCTCCGTAAATGGCAGGATCCATGTCTGCGATCCCCAGACCGAACCGGTGGAATCGAAACGAGCCCTGCCCCCCGCGCCACCAGCGGTGGCATGCGCGGGGCGGGGCGCTGGCCCCGCGGAGGGGGGACCCGGGCCCTCTCCGAGGCCGCGCGGGTGGTCCTCAGGTAAGGAGCAGGAAAAAGGAGGAGGAGGAGGAGGAGGAGGAGGAGGAGGAGGAGGAGGAGGAGGAGGAGGAGGAGGAGGAGGAGGAGAGGAGGAAGAGGAGGAGGAGGAGGAGGAGGGGGGAGGAGGGAGGAGGAGGAGGGGGGAGGAGGAGGAGGAGGAGGAGGAGGAGGAGGAGGAGGAGGAGGAGGAGGAGGAGGAGGAGGAGGAGGAGGAGGAGGAGGAAGGAGGAGGAGGAGGAGGCGGAGGAGGACGGGGGAGGAGGAGGAGGGGGAGGAGGGGGAGGCGCCGCGCGGCTCAGAGAGGGGACCACGCAGTCTCAAATTTCGGCCCCAGGGTCGGCCTGGCCACGCCCGATGTTGGTGCATAGCCGACGTCCCTCACAGGGGCTCCATACATTGCAGCGCCCGTGAGTGCCGACTTGCGCTGCTTAGGCGCTGGGCACCTTGCGCGTGGGAGCAACAGGCCTTATCAACGGCTGGGGAGGCGCCGCGCGGCTCAGAGAGGGGACCCTCGGGGCAGGGCTGGCCCACGACTCGCGCGGGAGCTGCCGCGGCTTCTGAGATCCGAGTTCTGGGGGCTTTCCATGAGCCGTTCGATCCAATCATGCGTCGATGCTGCGTCGAGTCCGTAGACTTGAGTCTAGCTTGAGTCAAGCTTGAGTCGAATCCCTACAGCCCTCTGGGCGTATGTGGTCTAGGGAGCTTCCTCTTCCAACCCCTTCTTCCTGTGTCGCGAAAGGCCTAACAAAAAAAACTCTGCTGCCCCTCGACTCGCACGGGAACTGCCACGGTTTCTCCAGATTTGCATGGACGCCGGTGGACGTGCCTCGACGTTCTCGGAGTGGAGATCGGCTTGACTGAGCTATCCTTTCTTATCTGGCTGATTCCCGCGAGCCGATTGGAGACAGGTCGTCAGGCCCAGAGGGACCCTGAGCCGCGCGCGCGCGCCCGGCGGCGCGGGCGGTCCCGCAGCGGTGCCGCGGGCGGCCAGGGGACGTGGCGGTCCTGAGGGAGCACA
The DNA here is from genome assembly GCA_963575745.1 of Prorocentrum cordatum. Classification (NCBI taxonomy): domain Eukaryota; class Dinophyceae; order Prorocentrales; family Prorocentraceae; genus Prorocentrum; species Prorocentrum cordatum. The sequence goes on along the minus strand of CAUYUJ010007500.1, from coordinate 23,539 downwards.
GCAAGGCTGGGCCTAAACGTTGTTTTTCGTTTTGTTGTCGTTTTGTCCTTCGTTTTGCTCCACCTGGTTTCCAGTGCATCCTTGCCAGAAAGAACAGCAAGACACAGCCGAAGTCCAGCACAACAGCGTTTAGGTCCAGCCCTGCCTTAGGGACTGGGCCTCCAGGTCGGGGGTCTCTAGAGAAGGGGCCCTGGGACATGCAAATTCGCCGGCCCAACGGGCCAGAGGCGTGCTAAGATCTCTGGTAACTACTTAACAATATTTCTAGTTCGCGCGCGCGGGGCGGCCCCTGGGGGGCCCCGGACGAAAAGTACCCCGGCCGATCCCCGGCTGACCCCGGGCGATCCCCAGAGGGGAGGCTATTTTTCGCCACCCCTCACGAGGATCGTGGCCTCCGATGGGGGCCTGTCAACGACCACCCCTCCTCCCGCCCCAAGGGGCCCCCCAGAACCCCCCAAGAGGCCCCAGGGGAGGCCAATACGCCGCCAAGGAGCCCCAAGACGCTCCCAAGAAACTCCCAAGAAGCCCCCAAGACGGCCCTACGAGGTCCCAAATAGCGCTCCAGGGCCGGCGGAATGAGCGAAGCGATTCAATAAATATACACAAGCCTCTCCGTTTCCGTTTTCGGTTTCGTTCGCAATTTTTGGCACCTTCGGCTACCCTTTTGGGCTGTTTTCGCAGCCTCCGCAAGCCCTCTGGGCTCAATTTTTCACTATTTCGGAACTCTATGGCGCTGTCTTCGCCCCCCCCATCCCACGAAATCCACGATCCAATCTCTCTCTCCCTTTCTCTTTATCTCTCTCTCTCTCCCTCCCTCTTCCTGTTTGGCTGCTGTCTGGCGCTGTCGTGCCCCCCCCCCCTCCCACGAAGTCCACGATCCAAAAAGGGTGGGGCGGCGGTGTCTGCCCCCTCAGGGGCGTTCAATTCAATAAATATACACAAATAACAGGATCCCCAATATTTTCCACGTTTCTCCCCCAGCTTGACGACTACCAGAGACGGGGTCATCGCCTTCGAGATCAGCTGGGGGCATTAACAAGTCAAAATTGTACTTTTTCCCCGCTCCGTCACCCTCATCAAGCCCTTCTGGCTGGGGGGACTGCGGGTCATCCACAATCGGTTCCGCAGTAGGGGGTCTGGCTAGCTCCGGCTGTGCCGAGCTGCTCATGTTGCGGCTCCGCGGGCGTGCCAAACGTCTTCTTCTCATCTTGGAAATCGAATCGCGGAGGGTCCTTCGGAGGAGGCGTCGCAGGTATAGTTCAAATCTTCGATCTTCCAACATCCGGCGTATCCGCCGGCGCTGTAGGCGGAGCATCTCTCACAGAGGATTTCCATTGAGGCCGGGTGTCTGGTGGAGGCGCCTTCGTCCCTTCCTTGGGCATCTGACCAGATTCACCTGGCTTGGCCAGTGACTTCGAAACAGGTCCAGGGGGGCGGAAGCGGCTCCAACACGTTATCTGACAATGGTTCCCAAGGATTCCTGTCTCCTGGCGGCTGTGCCGTAGGAGGCAGGCTCCCTTCTTGAGAGTCGTTATCCGACCCAGCAGCCGTCATATCTCCTTCGCCTTAGGAGTAGGCGGCACCAGAGGTCTGGCTGATTTAGGCGGCGGAGGTTTCGGTTCCTGATTAACACCAAAACGCGGGGGCGGCTTGGCTGCGCTAGAAGCAGACCCGCCCGCCGGCTGTGCTGGTGGCTTGGTCTTAGCTTCCACTTGGCCATGAGCCGTACGTTTCTCCCCTCATTTGCTCCGTCCAAATATTATTCAAAATATTCCCATACATCTGCTCTGCAAAAACTTGAGCTTGCAGCCTTTGTTGTCCGAATATTCCCATGCATTTTTCATCGAAGGATCATGCTCAAGGTGCGGCGAAGCATTTTCCTGCCAATCTATTGGGAAGAGGTAAGAAACCAATTGGCATTGTTGGCTCCTGACTTTGTCTATCATTTCAGCTCTCTCTTGGCTGTTCGTCCGTAGCGTTGAAATATTTGTCCACAGCTTCGCCGTCTTCCAATTCATTTCGCCTTCGCGTGCAAGAGCCACCCGCGTTCGCAAAGAACGCGGCGGGGTGCCAGTGATGGACCATCTCCGCGAGAAACGGGCTTCGGACGACTCGAAGCTACAATGTCCACAGCGTTTCAATACTTATCATTGAACGTTTCTTCCGCCATCGCGCATCGCGCGCGGGTCAAAGGATTATCGTCAGTGCAAGCAAACGAGTAGATTCCAACGTTTGTCTTCTTCACACTTCCCCCGTTCTCGGGGTCCGAGGGGAGGATTTGGCATCTTCCCAGAATTGAGTGGAGCGTCCCAACGGGTGTTCCGTGGGACTGCCTGGCCAAATTTTTGTCCGAAATCAATTCCTCAAATCCCAGCAACCCTCTGGACGTAGGTGGTTCCGGGCGTTTCCTCTTCCAACCTCCGTCATCCCTTTCGGGGAGGGGTTTACCCCTCCCCCTAACCCCCCTCCCCTGGACTTGGACGGGGGGGGCCGCTGGTAGTTAGAGCGTCCAAAACGGCCTCGGCGAGGAAGCCAAAATCATAGGTTTTACTAGGGTTTTGGCCGATTTGGGAGGCTCCCGAGGGGGGAGGCTAATTGGGGGACCCCCTTCCTTTGATCGATCACCTCCAAGATGGCCCCAAGAGCTTTCCCAAGGCTCCCAAGAGCGCCCCAACAGGGCCTCAAGAAGCGCCCAGGAGGCCCCAAGAGGCGACCAGGAGGCCCCAAGAGGCCTCCAAGAGTCCCCCAAAATACCCCCAAGGGGCCCCCAAGAGGCCCCCAAAGGCTCCCACGAGGCACCCAATACGGTCCAAGAAGCTCCCGGGACCGCCAAAAGGCCCCCAAGACGCCCCAAGAGACCTCAAAGAGTATCCCAAGAGACATCCCAAGAGACATCCCAAGAGACTCCGCGAGGCATCCAAGAGGCCTTTGACTCTTCTGATCGCCCTTATCCTCCTACCCCTCCCCCTCATCATCACCATCATCATCATCACCATCACCGTCACCATCGTCAAGACCACCACCATCATCGTCATCATCAGCATCATCAATAACAACATCAACATCATCATCCGCCAATCCTTCCTCCTCCTCATTCCCCCCTCCCCACCCTTATCATCCTCCTCTTCCGCCTCCGACTCCTCCTCCATCCCCCCCCCTTGGGGTACGACGGCCTCCCCAACCCCTTGTTCCTCTGTATGCCGCCCCGCTTCCATGATCACCTTTACTCGCCAGGGCGTCGTTTCTGGATGGGCTGGTGGGGATACGCGAAGCGTCAAGAATTTATCCTCTTTCACTCTGAGAGGTAGCGTCAATTGGACACAATGCCCCTTCTGTGTGTTCAATAATTGCTACCTTTGTCCCACGCGATTCGATCAGCAATCGTTCTCGGTTCCCCTGACACCGTGCGATCACGTCGTGCAGTGAAGAATTTTGCCCAATTCTTGATCACGCATTCTGCGAGAAGAAATGGTCGCTTCGTGCAGTTTTGGAACAATTAACCCGCCAGCCACGCCTCTCTGTTCGCTGCCGCACACACGCTTGTACTCCTCGCCATTGTTCCTTGTCTTCCGCAACAATTCATCATAGTCTTCTCCTGGCCACACATTGTTCTTGCTGTAGAGGCGATTGGCCAGCTCTCTAGCATTCAAGGGCTTCAGGGAGATAACTCTTTCAGATACCCCAAATCCCTCTGTCGCCCCAATCGTTGACTGACGCGGCAACTTGATAGGCCATCTGCGAACATGATCGGGCCCAACTGGATGGAATTGCGTCTTTTTCTTGCCCAGCTGTGTTCCTTTGAACTCAGGGCACTTTTCTTGTATTCCTCGCCCCCAATGGACCGTGGGGGAAACAGCGGCCAATGATCTAATAGGTTCAACTGGCCGCGCCCGGTGCTCGATTGGACTCGCGGCTGCGCCGGGCCCAACCGGCCCCCCAGCGTCGCCCAGACTCTGCGCGGCTGTGCTGGCAGAGCCGGCGGTTGACACAGCTCCTCCGGGGTTGTCTTGCAATTAATCATGTTGCCGAGTTATGGCCTGTGCCCCCGAGGCTCGCCACGCCGCCCGTTTTGCAGACTGGGCGGGGGGCCGAAAGCTAGGTTGAAATGCTTCCAAAATATCGATCGTTTGTCGCATAAGTTGATCAATGGGGATCTTTCCTCCAGTGCGCCGCGCGTCTCTTCCCTCTGGGGGCGTGCCGGGAATGGCATGCTCCTTTTGAACAGGAAATGGAATTCGCTCCATTGCAAATGCGTCTGACGCCCCCTTCCTTTCGAAATGAAATCTCGCCACTCTTTGGATAACGAAGAATGTCGCGCCCCTTGTCCTGCGCCAGTCGCGGCGGCAGGGAATTGCAAAAGTGGCTCAGCGAAAAGGATCGTTCCCAAATTCGAAGCCGGAGTGCCGTTATCAGTAGGACACCAGTTGGTCCAATAAGACACATGCTCATCATATGTAGCTTCTATCTTCGCAAACCCGTCTTCTCGCAGCTCATTTTCGCAGATCCACCCCTGGGCGGCTGAGCTGCCAGAGGGCTGACAGAAGAACCAGACCGCAAGTTTTGCTGCTTTCATCGTGTGATCAGCCATTAGTTCACCCCCAGCAACCCTTGCCATTGCATCAGCTCTGTCCGCAAGATTCAGGTTGGTCGACAAAATGGCATGCATCGCGCGGGGTGCGACGCAATTCTTCCGACGCAAGCAAGCGCCATTCAAAACCATGATGCTAGGCTGAATCGCCGCAGCCCTGCACCGTTGAATGCGCTGATTCATGCGTGCGCGCAGCAAAGTGACAATGTCACCCAGCGGGGCGTTCATGTTGAATGTGCATGATTCCGATTGCCGACGTCGATGGCCCCCGCCAACATAAAATATCTGGATTGCCCCCGTCTTGGAGCGATTCACCGCCCCATCGATCATTCTATGTCGTCAACTCCGCGTCGAGTGCACAAACAGCGTTGCCCGCCCGAGAACAATTGATACCATTCCGAGTCATCGCAACCTTCTGTATCCAGCGTCCACGAGGCCTGTGCCGCATCTGCTCGCCACAGAGAAAATATTGTCCTTCTTCTTGTGGTTCCAAATGGTACGTGTTTATGAGTTCAACACCTTTGCACTCCGTAGCATCCATTTCAGAATCAATCATTTTTGGATACCGAAGCGTTGCAACTGTAGACGGGACTTTGAGCTTCCCTAGCGGCCTTGCCGTTCGGGAGTCAATTATCCAAAATTTCTCGGCCGCCCTTTTTGCTATCCTGTTCGGGCTAGTAGGGGGGAACTTATACATAAGACACCTCTTGTCATGAGTATGGCTATGATCATCGTCGCTTCTCCTGGAACTTGTCTGACAGGTCCTGCAACAATGATATGTGCAATATGCCTGCTCGTAGTTTTCTCTCGACTGTGCCGGCCCCGAATCCTTCGCGTGCTCACTGGCCGAGTACTCCTCGCCCACTGGGGCCGCCGTGGACTGTGTCCAGGTAATCCCAGCGAGGTACCTGTACCCCTTCGTTTTGCATTAACAGAACCATGTTCCCCCCTGGTCAGCTCGAGCGGTTGCGCCGCCGAGACGCCGAGGATCTGTCGTCCGGGATGGGTGCGCGACCGAGAGGCTATAGGCTGATGCCCACTGCCCGCGAGGGGGGTGCGGCCGCGGCTACGCGGCGGCTCCGCCGGGGTGGGGCACGGCCGATGGCGGCCCCGCCCCTGCTCATGAGAGAAAATGGCAGCGGCGCGTGCGTCGTGATGAGGAGAAGGAAGATCAAGGGAGGAGTACGGCGCCGCGCGCGCAAGAACAACGTGAATCTGTTTTGCAAACTCATCTGTGAAATCACCCGCAAGCTTGCAATCCTTACCACGCGCCTCCACGTGCGCATGCGTGCCATCACACTGCCGCTCCAAACTAGTGGTCGCAATGCCAGATGTGGAAGCAATGGCCCATGGCTTCTTCATGAAATCCCCCTTTTCTATATTTCAGCACATGCGCGCATCAATGCGATGCCATCTTATGCAAGCCGATGTCTCTCGCGCATGCTTTCACTTGAGGGTCCCTCCAATACTGACACTGGCTGGGCCACTCAATACAAACTATACCCTCCCGCATCGATGGCAGCGCGGGCAATCTCTCTAAACTTCACATATGTGTGTATGTATATATATATATATATATATCAACACTGGAAATGCTCTCGGATTCCTCGGAGCCTTCGGATGGACCCATGGTCACCTTCACGGACATAGTGGGCTTCATTAACATATTGCCAAGGGGAACCTCCAGCGCATGGGATCGAACTCCAAGGCGAAATCTGTTTGCTCTTGACCTCTCTGATATCCGTAAATGCTTTGTTGTTGCCTCCGTCTGTCCTCATATCCTCGCTTTCGGTGCATCGTACCGCCCTACATGAAGTGTCCACGAAATTTATTGAATTACCTATTTTGCTATTTGGCCCGCAACACTCTTCAAGTATTAATATGTTTCCGTTCAACCGTTTCTGTCCATTGTTGGCCCCTTTTCAGGCTGAGCTATCAAAAACGTTGATTCATTGTCATTCGATTTGGCCACGGCCGCATCAATAATTTTGTCAGGGTGCTCTTCCTGTTCCCTGATATCAAGATATTATATCTGTACATCTGAAGCATCTGACTCACTGTCAGGTATACCAAGCATAGCCATCATTTCTCTGTCTGCTTTGAATTCTCGCTGGTGGTAGCTCTCCTTGGAATCGTCCTTGTCACTCGGAGGGTCTCGGGCGCTGTTGGCACTTCTGGCTTTGCTGGGTGCATTGTCAGCTCAAGATGAGTTCGGCGCCGGCAAGAGATGCGCGCGTGCATGTGCCTCGCCTGATTCGGCTTTGCCGTCTGGTGAGGTGGTTGCTACTTTGGCCATGTCTTTTTATCGGTGCGGCCGTCACTGGCGCACCTTTGGTGACCCTGTTCTTTTTATTCATCATTTTGCCCTGCACTGCGCCCTCTTGGCGCACCGCAGCCTCCACCTATCCGCGGCTTGGGGATCCCCCTGGGTTTCAGGAAGTTCGTCAGTAAACACTGATGCCAGATAGTCTGGATATCGATTGACGTTCCAAAACCTGGGGGTGACAATGTTAACGAGGTACAACACCTTTACCCATGCAAGAGGATCGGTAAAGCGTGTTGCACCGATTTCAGCGGCTTCGTTCTGCGTGCGTTCGCGCTGTCAACTAACAACTCGATAGCAGCAACATCTACGCGGTGGGTTCTTGGAAACCGCACCAATTTCATCGAGCCTCCCGCTTTATCACCTTGCAAACCGCTAGGTAATCTCCCATAAGTGCGCATTTGGTCTCTCGTTGCAGCAGAATTTCCCACGGCGGCAGAGCCGGCAGTAAGTCAGTCCGTAAGGCCAGATCAGCAGCAACAATTGCTGCCTCAAGTGTGCTATGGGACACGCAAGTTTGCCGACGAGAAGACATGTTCTGATTGGCTCTCGTGCGCGGTGCCCAAATGACCTGGTGGCTGGCACTCATATAACGATGCGTCGTAAATCGCTAGCATGGTCTGCATCAGGGTACTGTCGGATTGTGACATCCTCTCTATTATGTCGCCCACCCATGACGTCATGTTGCATGGACTTGTGGATTTGATGTAGCATATGAATCGACAAAGGTCATGTCCTGTTGTTCAGTCCACTTCGTTATGCAGTTGGCCGCGTGGCGAAGCGCATGCAACAGACCAAACCGAGCCAGCCTAGCACCATATAAGATCTGCAGGGAAACTTCGGCAGCAATAAGCTGACGAGCTCCCGACGGTGTCTGTGGCTCAGGGCCGTCTGGTCCCGTTTCCGCGGCTAAGACGGAAACCTCGACTGGCTTGTCTGGGAGATCTGTGTCAACTCGAATCACGAGTGCCGCTGCTATGGCCTCCTCTGCTGGGGGGCGTTTCTCTCCTCAAAGTCAGTCAACTCAGGGGCCAACTAAGGCGCCCGCTGCAGGGTATGTAGCAGGGTCGGCATCGGTTAGCTGTGCGTAGTGTCACACAGGATTCACGGAACCTGGTCATGTCGTACTCAATGGTTCTGACCATTTTCGGCTGTCTAAGTTGATATGGCTCACTCGCCTGCGCCGCTGAGTCGCCCCCCGCTTTCTCGCCATCGCTCTCCACCTGTTGTCCTGAGGCGGGCGTTTTCTTCACCTTTGGTGGTGGTGGGTCAAGGACTCCCTCTGTCTGCCATTCAGCACACTGCTGGGGCACATGATGCTCACATCCCAAATAACGCCCAACGTTAATTGGTGGGTCGATCTCGATGCCCCTGGGGCAGCCTGCGGAAGCTTCTTGTAAGTGTCGCCACTCTGTTCCGAGGTGCGCTTTCGGTCCTGAAAATTTGAAGTCGCCAACATAAATAATAAGGATCAAACGCAGTTCTGTGTGGAAGTAACAACTACGCCAAGGACTTCATTTAATGAAGCCTTTGGAAGTCACGCGCCCCTCGCAATGCTGTTCCCAGTAACCACCGGAATCAGGATGTCCATAGAGTATAAGAATGAAGGGGCACACGGGGTTTCGCATGTCTTTCCAAGCAGGCGGCCACTCGGCTCTCGGCAGGAACATGAATGTTGAAGTTCCGTCTAATTCGGGCTGAGTGCAAGCCAGTTTGGCACCAGCCCGTTGAATGTCAGATCCTTCGGTCAAGGGATACATGTCTGCCTTTTCGCTGGCCTGCATAGTGGCCGGGCTGCAAGAAAGCTCCTGGAATAAGGCTACGTCTCTATGTCGATCTCTAACGTCTGACCCATCAAACACAACTCGGCCTTGTTATGCGCGGTCTTTATGCCCGACTGGGAGCTCTGAATTTTTCCACCAGGATGGCGCGCAGGCGCCCTGTCGGACAACATCTTTATATTTCATCGCGCCTGACTCATCCCAAGTGCCGATGCTTCGTAACCGATCCCATTCGGTTTGCAGTGCTTTGCGGGCATCTTGATTCACCGCAGCTTCGGCCTTGGACGCGGGTCGAGCCACGGCTGCAACGCTCCGTGGTTGGCTTACCTCAGCTAGTAAGGTGTACGCTTGTTCTGCGGTCCGAATATCGTCAGTAAGCGGGTTGTATACAGATTCCGCATCAGAACTTCTCTTTTTCTCGATGTGATGGAAGAAGAGATTCGGATGACTGCAACGGCATACGGGGCACGCTACGTCGCGAAGCGGCGGCCGCCGGACTCGAAGTCAGGCTGTTCCCCTTGAACTTTAAGGGCATTACGAGCGTTAGGTCCTCTCCGGCTGTGTCGGGAGGAACCCCATCTCGCAGGATTGCCCCACCATACCAAGTATGTTCCCACCATGCTTCTTCATCGTCGGATGTGCCCTGGTCACTCCCAGAGCCCGTATCTGTGGAGAGTTCCTCTGCCGCTCCCACGGGATGCAGGGGCGCGCGCCGATCCACTTCGGCTTCACCTGGCACAGTCGTATATCCCCTCATTCTTCTTCGGGTTTCAGCACCCGGATGGACGTTGCCCCCTGGATGCTCAATACCTTCGTTGCCGTGCTGCGTGTCCTAGAGGTCGACTGTGTCGATTCCAATGTCGCGAAAGAGGGCAATGCAAGGCCCCGGGTCCTCAACCCCGAAGAAACCTCTTTTCTCGAATCCGAATTGCTCCACTGCTTCCTTCCGTTCAGCATGGCTCATGTTGAACCATCGGCTTGGGTGAATCCCCGGATTGGTGGACTAAGGTAAATCCTTATGCCATTGAGCTCAATGTCGTGGGTCTGGGTCAGTGACCCAGACTCTTGTCACGGGTGCGTAGCCAAGATCGCTATACAACGCGACTCTAATGCTGCAGGTCTTCCGTCTGTCTTCCAAGGGCAATGTTCCAATGAGTTTTTTTTTTTTCTAGGCCTGCAACAATGCGTCGTTCTTCGTAGTACTCCGTAGCGTCTAAGTTATGCGCGGTTCGGGCGAGGAGGTGTCCTGGCCCAGGCACTCTTGACAGTGGCTGTGCCTTCGAGAAATTGAACTGACGATCCAATCTATATTCTATATGAGCGAGGCCTAGCTTCTGTTTCGCGTCATCATCTGGTCTCGAGTAACGCTGGGGATCCCGACCGTCAGGCACCGCGGGCACGTCATCCACAAGGACTCCCCTCGGACCATCGTCATCGGAGTCGTCATCATCCTTTGGTGGTGGTGCGGCCTCGCCTCGTGCTGAAGCGGCGGCGTCGGTGCACCTGGATCCTTGTCACCAAGCGACTGTGTCGCCTGTGACCCCAATCGGGTCACTTGACCGGCTGGGCCGTCACAGGGGCCGCCTGGGATAGTAACGACGTTATTGACCTTCGTCTGTGCAATCTCATTTGCTTCACGCGTAGGAAACTTAGGTTCTTGGTCCGGTGCAGTGCCGTTCAAAATCTTGCTGTAGACTTGATCTGGCTGTGCTATGATCGGGCGCTTGCCTGCTGGCGCCCGCCCAGTTTCCATGTGCAGATCGCCAATTTGTCGCAATGGTGTCACGTAGCTTTCTGGCCCGACCATGCCCCCGCTTCATGTGCATATCCGAGGTAAATCCCCGTGACCATCGCCCCGCCGGTTATGGCGATCCGAAGTCGAGATTCAGGAGGGGGCGCGAATCGAACAAGAGAGCAAAATGGAAGAAGAGGCGTCGCAAATTCATGTCAGAATCTGCGCCTCCACGACGATTCACCTTCATCGGGGATCCTTGCGTCCTAGCAAAGACAAGAGTATCGGAGAACATATGCCCAAAAAGGTGGGGGGAGGCCGGCCTGCAATAGCAGTGCTCCAGTCCCTATCTGAACCATTCCGTTGGATCGTTCAGCGAAAGCCAGAAGCTTCTTGTTGCAAGGGATGGTAGGGCCATGTGCAATCTCTAGCTCGAGGCACGCCCGTGTAAGTTCTCTCGCACCGTCAGTAAAACAGTATCATAACTTTTTTCCCGGGGCTTTGAGGTAATCAAAAAATGGCATACGTGAGTCGCAGATTTGTCGTGCACAACCTGTGCTGCTATGAAATCTGTCGCCCGGTTGCGAAAAGTCACGCGCGCGGTCTCGTCGTGGAGCCCCCGCGATAGTTCATCCATCGCAAGCCAGTGATCCGCGGTGGTCACCCCCGGTGGTCAAGTGTCCGAGCGCCGTGGGATTCGCGTACGTCCTCGGCACCCTCAGCCCTGGATATTGCGCTTTCCTTTGTTGGCACCGCATGGCCTTTGCCCAGTTGCACACCGAGCAAACGAGGTTCTTGGGAGCATGAAGTAGCAAGTGTGAGAGGGAGGCCGCGCTCTGTCTGAGTCGCTCAGTCCCCGAGACTGGTACCTCGGGATGTACGTCGATATCTACGAGGCCACCTTCCCCCGAACCCTCATCTGCGTCCGCATTTGGACCAGGTGCGGCGGCCGTTGCAATGGAATCCAGTCCACGATCCGTGTCGCAGGGCAAAACTCCAGAGACCCAAAACCAATCAAGGTTCTCAAACCTATCCGCACAAACCCCGGCTATGCCGCGGTGTGGTTTCGCGCAACCAACGACTGTGTCGTGATTGGGGGCAGATGAGGAATTTACAAGACTCATGACGCCTCTTCGCGTGTTGTCCCAATCGCATTCACGAGCTGTCTAAGGCGAATAGTAGAAATAAGTGACTGTGTCCATGGAGTCTACAGCGGACGGAAGTGATCACTCGGCCGTCGTTGGCCTGCCATCCGCGTAGCCGTGGCTACCAATCATCTCATGCGTGCACAAGTCTATTGTTACGCGACTCTGAATGGAGTGGGGCGGAGGAGCTCCCGCAAATTCCACGTCATCCAGTAATGTCTTGGCGCCGGACGTCACGCAACGCCACCGCTCGGGAGCGGCAGGCTTTCCAGCGGCAGCCGCGCACATCAGCTGACCCAGCGCCTCTCTGCCAGATAGGGTCAAGTATGGTACCTTGCCCTCAACGATCAAGTCTACTCTGTGACCGTCGGGCAAGAGCAAGTAGGGTCGTTGGCCCGCTGGCCAAACAAAACTAAAGCCGCGATGCATGCACCGCTCTCCTGCTGGGATCACCGCCGGTGTGTCCGGCATGACCAGTGCTTCAGAATGCCCACCCATGAAGTTGGGGCATGCGACGCAGACTGAACCGAGGGCCCAAGAGGAACCTCCGGCAGTATTCAGGGTAATCGAATCTTCTATTCTTCTGATCATACCCAGTGCGCCTGCAGCTCGAATAAACCTCTCCTCAATGAGATTGCGCCCACAGCCTGCGTCAACTTTGAACCCAAGCGCGCCGAGGTGCACAGCTGACTTCTCCCCGCGCCCCGCAGCGACTGAGCAGCCTTGGGCGGCTCCTTCATTTCCTTCAGACGCTAGCCAAAGATGCCAAACTTCGTCGGCTAAATCAGATGCTCTGAGCTGTGAATCCCTCAACGCTGCTTCCCATTCAGTCTGCATTCGTCGATATTCTCCACTCGGGTATATCCATCTGTTGTCAACGCTCGAAGGCAGCCCCCTTGGGCTGTGGCGACGCGCCTTCCTTCGAGTAGTAGTCGGTTCACGAGTGGAAGGGTGAAACTTAACATTAAGTCCGCATCTATCCGTCATCTCAGGTATGATGCAACTTTTTCCTTGAGGTTCGTCACGCAAGGACACGATGGCCCCCCTTGGAAGAGGATGTAATTGAACGAGGATAGCGACGAGCTTCGTCAGCGTCTCTTTGCGTTCTTGTTGCGTTTCGGAAGCGGGAACAGCTTCTTCGGACAATTTGGTAAGATGAAGCGAACATTCATTGTTGAAGTCAACCTTGACTGGTCGCCCTTCTGAGTTGTTCTGTAGACCACGAGATCCCCTAGCAAGTGGAGCAGGGCAGGTGCAGCGGGCTCGGCTGGCTGTGCCAGGGAGCCTATGCTTGCCCTTCCCTTGTCGGCTTGACCGGCGGGATCATCGTGACCACAATGCCATAGGGCGAATGGGCAGCAGCAAGACAAGAGAGAAATATGTGACGATAATCCTGGCGCCGGCCCATTGCACGCCAGTGTCTGGCCATCGTCGCGGATGGTGTGGCGTGTTCTTCGCGAACCAACAGTCTTTGCCTCGTGAGCAAGCTCCTGTCTCGGTGAACACCCTACATGGTTTATCCTTCCCTTTCCCCTTGCCCTTGCCAGTGCTCTTTCCGCGGCCTCCACTCGATTCCCTATACTCCTCGGGGTCTCGCCTGGCGCAGCATCGCCAGCGTTCGCAGCCGCAGAATCGGCTTGCCTAGAGGTTCTCTGGTAGCCCAAGGACTTGCCAGCCTTGAGCTGTGCTTCTTCGTATTTGTCGCGTTTGACTTCCTCCGCCTCAGACAAGCTTCTGCGCTGCTTATAGCGCCCACTCTGAGAACCCTGGCAGTTGCGAGGGTCTCGCGACCATGCGTGGCACACCACCTTGCTTTGGCGTTCTCGCGAGGTCTCTGACTGACTCCTCGTCCGCGACTGTGCCGCATTCGAATTGCCGAATTTCTTCGATGGCGTCGAGGAGCGAGGCCGGTCCTTTCTTTTCGGGCCTGTACTTCCAAACCTCTCGCCCCGGCCTCTATCATGCTTTCCGCCGGCGGCTCTGATCACCGCCCGCTCCCGGCTGTGCCGGCGCGGCAGGTGTCTTAGGCAACTTGTGGATATAGGGGCAACCTTGCCCTGCTTCGGGGCAATTCTTTCCTTGCTTCACAAATTCGCAAATCGCCTCGCCTTTAGTTATTCCGGTCGGCGTCTTGTCCGTGCGCAATCCCAATCGATGGGCGGCTGCCGCCGTGGCAGAGACTCTTCGTCCGCCCCCGCCGCCCTCGTTCATCCAGGCGGGCCTGTTTATTTCTGAACTCGAGGGTCGATTCACGTTCAAAGATTGCCCGCTGTTCTCTGTCCCGCATCATGAGAGATTCTACCTGGAGCAAGAGCCACTGATATGCGCGCATTGTCGCGCCCGGAGGATCTGTCGACAATTCATGCATGGCGTACTCAAGCTTCGGGACCTAATCTGTTCGTAAAAATGTGCGTGAATTCGAGCCTCCATTGCATCCGCGAGTCCCCTGGCACCGCGCAACTCTTGGTGCCGCTCCATCCATTCACTATAGAAATGGTGCAAGTTCTGTTTGGGCTTCTGCCGATCGATGGTCCGTTTGAAGAGGCCACGGCATATCCAGTGTTGTCCGCTCTCCGATCTGACAGAACACCAAACGCATATTGCTCGTGCCATTTTCTGGCCAGTTAGGAGACGCCCCTCTGTCTGGCACGAATGCTCCATGCGATTGATTTGTCCAAGGAAATGAGTTTGCTGCACTGGCAGTCGTTGGTTACGCTTCATATTCTCAAATTTCTCGAGCAGGTTTGTAACGATCATCCTGTCAAGGCGCATCGATGCCTTGGAGTCTCTAAGGCTTTCCCTCAGCACATCAGGTTCCATGGCTTCAATGACCCATGTCTGTGCCGCGCGTGCATCATGCCATGATCCAGCTACCGCTCTCATGCAATGTTGCCTCCATTATCGGAGTGTCTGGGCGCTCGGTATGTCGAGCAAGTTTAGTTCTTCATTCTTTCCAGAACTCCTCCAATTCACGTCCAGTTGATGGGCGTGAAACGGCCGCCAGGTCGGGCCATTGCGGCCATTCGGCCCCCCGCCGCCGTCTCAGCCTGGATCGCCGTCGCCGCCAGGCACCCCTGGAGGGCCATTAGGTGGCCGGTTTATCAAACCGCATCGCAACGATCATGCCTGCGCTGGGGGCTGCGCTCTGATCGTCTCTCTGATCGTCGCCGCGGCCTCCCGGGCCCCCACCTCCTTCACCAGTCGCGGCTGGGCCGATGGTGAAAGGGAGGTGTCCAGGCAAGTCAAGGATGTCAGGGGGATCTGATATCTCGGCACTGAAAATGACATTTCCAGGATTTGTCCCTTGCGCGCGCCCCCGCGTCGAACCTTCGCTCGCCCCGAGAGACTTCTCGACAGCCGGCCAATGAAATGCGATTTTGCGAAAGGAAGCGTTGGCGTGGACGGAGCGGCCAGCATCGGCGTCTTACCCAAATCCGACTCTTCTGATTTAAATACTGGCATGCCTATAATATCAGCAAGATTTCTCGTCTGGCGCTCGGGTCCCACATCCTCAGGCGCAGGCGAGTGTCTCGGTGCCTTATCATCTGAAAGGTTGTTGGCCCGCTGAGTATCAGGCATGCCTCGAGGTTCTCCACTTTCCTCGCGATCATCCTGTTGTCCAAGCGCTTTCTTCCAAGCGCATCCATCGCGACGTTTGGCGACGTATCTAGATGATCCCTACATGCGCGCTTCGAGCACCCCTTGCATACCTCGATTGCAGGTTCGGCACAGAAATGACAGATCTGACTCGGAGTGCCTTTTCGCGCTTGAGCTTGCGCGGTGCCAGGCCTCCGAATGGGGCGAGCAGCGCTCGGATGAGGAGGCGGCTCAACATGCGCTGGCCGTGCCGGCGTCGGCCCGACCTTTTCCTCGAGGTCCACATCTACCGGCGAAGCCGCAGACATGTGCCCTACTCCTGTCAAAGATTCAGTCGCGGGTTGCCCAGCTAATAAAATCTTAGCCCGCGATCCGTTGTCCATCCGAAGTTGCTCCAGGCCAGACCTTGACCCCATGCTTTCCTCGCTCGCGGCCCGCGCGATTACCTGGGCCTTTTGCTCTCGTTGTGGAACGGCTCGCAGAGCTTCCGAATTTTACTCTTCCAGCCTCGAGTCCAGCAGCTTCGACGTGATTGCGGAGCTCCTGGTTTTCTCGCGCCGCTTGTTCTCGGGCTTCATTCTCTCCGCCCCTGCTGGCTGCATCAGCTATTTCTCTAGATTCAGCTTTTTCCCTCTCAGCTTTCTGCTGGGATTATTACGCCAGTCGTTCGGCTATACTCTGGGTTCTCAACTTGAACTCCAACGTGGGTCCGTTACTATAGAGAGGGTCATGCAACAAACGTTGAAACACATATAATGACGATATGTGCATATGCGGTCTGGCAAATCGGGGCGGCATCAACGCGACGCCAAAAGGCGCCGTGGACTCGAGACTTCGGCCTGGAATCACGAGGCGCACGATTACCCATGCCGCGAAGCTCTGCAACCGGTCGCTGCGGTCTGGGGGGTGCACGGACACGCAAAACAATGTCTAACTAAGCATTTGCTGGCGCCCGCCTCAAACTCTTGCCCCATGCCCCGCCCCCTTCCCAATGTCCCTTCGCTGCGGCCCCGCCCCCCTCATGCCCCTCCGATTACCCCCAGTTCTCATCGGGCCCCTCGCCCGCGTTGCCCTCTCCCTGCGCCCCCCCCCCCCCCATGCGCCAATTCATGTCGTTCCTCGTCGTCCTCCTCCAACGGATGAATTCCCCCGTCGTCCACGCGCTTGCCTTCCCCCCATCCTCCGCGCCCTAATGCAGATCCTGCCGCCCCCTTCTGCCCCCCCCCGCCTGCCTCGCCCTCGCGATGCTGACGCCGACGATGCAGCTCCTCCTGGGCCCACTTGCCCCCCTCTCGCCCCATCCCGTTCATCTCCGGCCCCTTGGCCACCACTCCTATCGAGCCTCTTCATTCCCACAGCCCGGCGCCCCCGCCCCCCCCCCCCCCGCGCCTTTGCACTCCACGACCACAGCCCCCTGCTGAACCAGCCGGGCGACCCGCGGACCCCCCCGCCCAGCGACCGCTCCAGCGATCGGCGCGCAACAAATTCACAGTTAGAGACACGAGCTGTGCATTTCGACCGCGCGCGACGCCCCCCCTGGACCAGCCGAGCGATAAACGTGAAAGTCCCCGCCCGATCGACACCGCCCGCGAGTGGCGCACTCCGCATGCACAGATGGGAACCAGATCTGTGCAATCTGATCACGCCACGATCCGCGTAGACACTGGGCCCGCGCAACGAATGCACAGTTGAAGACGCAAGCTGCGCGCGCAGATCACACCTTGAACTGTGTATTTCGAGAAAGTGAACACTCGCCACCTCGAGGGCGCCCCGACTTTGCCAACCCAGAACCGACGTCGGCATGCCCAGCCAGGGGGGAATGCAAGCGCGCACTTCCCCGGCCCAGGGCGCCCCGGAAAGAGCTGCAAATGCGCGTTTCCCTGGACCAAGGCGGCCGCGGTGAAACGCGGCGCCGCAGCGGCCCCCAACGGCCCGAAGACGCCCCAAAAGGCCTCGAAGGACCCCGCAGAGGCCGCGCGGCAATCCGAAAATACGAGAGGTGCCACATGTCATGGACCTCTGAATAATCAAAGCTCCACGCGCCGCCATACAGACCGCTGCGCTGGCAATGGGGCGGGCCTTGCCGCGGGCACCTATGCGTTTAAATGTCAGCGATGCGACTGCGCTCGGCGGCCGTGCCGCCCGCGTTTGGAGTGCGCCCCGAACGCTCGCATGGGCAATCCCCTCTGTTTGGTTGCGCCGCTGTGCTCGGATATCGAAAAAGCGATATACCGCGGACGCGGGCGCGCGGCACCGGGGACTTCACTTTCCGAACAAGAAGGGAAGACGAGGTAGGACGACGGACGGCGGAGCAGGGAGGCAAGGAGGAACGAGGAATAATAGGGGAGGTGGAACGGGGCGCTCCCCCGCCCGAGCCGCGGGCGCTTTCGACGCCATCCACGGGGGGGAAGGGGGGGCCGGGGAACGGAGCGAGGGCGAGGACGACGACGGGAAGCAAACTGTCCCGGGCCCACATGTAGCCACATGCTTGCGATTCGGGCGCGCGCGCTTTCTTCGGGGCGCGTCGAGCCCGACCCGCGATGAATTCACTAATTCCTCCAAGCTGTGTAAACACCCTGTCCCCTGCGCCCGCTCCTATGCAGCCGCTTCAGAACAGAGGGGCAGTGCATTCCAATTCTCAACCTTTCATTCTCCTCTTGGGCAAGGCGCCGCTGGGCTTCGCCTGTAACTCCTGCTGCGCTGGCCTCGACATGCTGTGTCCGTTTCTGCGCGTTTCCCGCAATGGCATTTTTCTTATCTTTCATCTTGTGTGCCATTGCTTGCCCCTGCCTCAGAAACTGCAAGCACGCGTTTAGCCTCTTCAGCGGCCTTCTTATCTACCTGTGCCTCAAGGATGATATGTTGAATATGTGCACTCGCAATCCTCAATGCTTCCCGATCCTGTCTATTTCTTTCCGCCCACTCTAGGATGGCGATCTGATGGCAATTGTGCTCTTCCACCGTAATACATTCTTCGCAAAGCCATGCAAGACTACACTTGGGACAAACAGTCGAGCACTGAGAACGCACTGGCCTTCGACATGAACCCTCGGTTTGCGCGCCTTTCCTTGGCGTCGATTCTCCGCCCGAGTAGGGCATGTGGGCACAGCGTTTCAGCGACCCCCCCGTATGGAGAAATTGCTGGCGGTTCTAGTCGATGACACCCGCGGCGATCCAGGGGCGCCAAATCCTCTGGAACTGGAACGTCCGGCCCTGGGGGCCTTAGTGGAACGTCCCCATTCACTGCTGGGGGCAGGCGTGCGTTGATCCCTTGTTCCCACATCCCTGCTGATGAAATCAACGTCCCGATTCTGTGCTAAATCGGCTTTTCGTCTTGCAATACTAGCTCGTCGGGTTCTGGTATTCTGCCCCTGTTCGTCTTCGGCAATGAGAAGTCTGGTTTGTAGAAACATTGCACCGATGGAGAACAATTTAAGACATCGTTCTCCCCCTACGGCTTCTTCTTTACTGGTTGAGGAGTCATGCCTCTAAATTATCGCGTGTTCCTCATAGCGCGCATGACATCGGGGGAGTTCGACATCTGCTGTGCCGACGAGCATCCACCTCTGTCTGGGCTTCCATCTTCTTCGAAATCATCATCCGAATCGGGAATTGGCTTCTGAATTGCCTCGCCCGTTACGTGGTCAGCTGTTTCGCTTACTGGCGGAGCTGCGCCTGAGGCGAGCTCGACACATCTATCGGGGAGAAGGTCGGGAAGATATGATGGACTAGGTGAGGTGTGGAATCGAGCAGATTCTTCGTTCTTCTCAATCGAATGAGATTTCTCCCTTTCTGGTTGCAAGTCGCTCACACCCTCGCTGTCCATGCAACACGAATTGCGCCGCTTGTTTTGCGCCCTACATTCCTATGGGAACGTGATCCAACAACTTTCCCATCTCAAGATCTAGGTCAACCGACGGCTGAAAGCCTGGATGTACCGACGCCAACCCAGATGGTCTTTCGGCGGGAAATTTGGCTGCGCCATACCTTCCGCCCAAGGCTTGTGTTCTGGACCTTGCCGCCGAGTCAACCGAGGAACCCCCTTCTGTCAAGTCAAAAATAGTCTCTGACGTTGGCTGTTTGGGAAGGTTGAGAGAATCTGGTCGCTTCGCAGAGGCGCCTGCACTTTCCTCGCGCTCGGAAGGGTAATGAGCTTCCGTTCGTCCGGGAGGTCCGTCTTGTGATTCCATGCTCTGCGAAATTAACGGCTGTGCAGTCGTTTCGGCTGATAACTAATCTTTTACCTGGATATTCATAATGCGTGCAAAATGTTCCGATAATATATCATGGTCAGTGATGCCGTCAAACATACACTAAGGTAACAGTGAAGGGGGGGGGCCGGCCCGCCAGCCGACGCACGCGCGCGCGCCGCAGGCTCGCTCCTTTTCCGTTTCCCTAGAGCCAAAATGGTATAGCTGCGGAAGCAGAAGCACGCAGTTCATCAGGCAATGCGCGCAAGGCAAATGAGCAGAAAGAGCTAAAGGATGGTGGTGCTGAAGGGGTGCATTGACTGGATGAGCATGGGGCTACGCGAAGATTATCCAAGATGAGCCCCCGGAGATCAGTACCCCGTCCAAGCGACTGGATTTGAATCTCGAATCATCTTTTGACGGTCCAAAGGCCAGGCGACGGCCCCCAGAGGCTGAAAACAGTGAAAACCTCCGACCTGTTCCTGTTTAACACAGTGGAGGTCTGCGGACTTCGACTTCGAAGGGAATCAGGCCGTGGTGACGACGACTGCCTTGGAAAAGCAGCGGTGCGGCAAATTGGATTGGAGCGGCGATGCCGTAGTGTTGGTTTCTGACACCGCGTGGGCCATGAATCGTGCAGTCTTGAACGGTCACGGCTTCCCAAAAGCGCAGATCGCTCGATATCGGCCGGTTCCGCGCCACCACCAGCGGCTCAGTGGGCGTCTTGAGGTAAATCCCCAGGATGCTAAGTGGCGCTCAACCGGGCTGGGCCCACCCACATCAGTGAAACTCCATTTGGTGATCTCTGGCGCTAGTGGAGAAAAGTGGTTTGATCTCGGGCAGTTCTGCTTCATCTTGAATAGTGGGGAAAAAACCTACCTCGCTTTTGACCACCCTCGCTTCCAAGAGATACCAAGCGATGCCAAACTACGGCCTGTACTGGTCAGGCCGCTTGACGAGAAGGCGCGTGGTATGATTTGGTTTTGCCTGGAAGCGAAAGCGGTGTAGGTAATTCACGCTCTGATTGAATGCCCATGCTGGGGTCGGTGCCGCGGCAACGCAGCGCGAATCTAACCGTCGTGTCCTCTGAGAGCCGACGGGTAGCGCGCTCCTCGAGGGCGGCGCCGCGACCCTCTGCGGCGGAGCCGGCGGGTGAGGCTGCGCCGGCGGGTGAGGCTGCGCCGGTGGGTGCGGCGGCGCCAGCACCTGCGGGGGGGAACGCGAGGGGGTGAGGGGGAAACATCGACCTGGACTCGGCGATGCATCGACGACATCTCGGAGGCGGGACCCCGATGCTGGATCCGCAAGGGCCTGGACAGGTTGGGCCTATCGGGCCCCTGTCGGCGATAGATGGGCTGTTTTCTGGTGGGCCGATCTTCCACCAAAAATGCCACAGGTAGGAAAGGGAGTAGGAGAAGGAGGAGAAGCAGGAGGAGGATGAGGACCACCCCGTCCTCTCTCCTCCCCTGCCTTACACGTGGTGGTGGTGGTGGTGGTGGAAAACTGGCCCATCACGGCTGGGGGCCGGTGCGCCCACCCCCCACCCGAGCCCATCCCCCCCCGCCTAACTGGAGGCCTCACAGACGGGGTCCGAGTACGTGGGGTCGGAGGATCGCGCCGCATCGCCGATACATCGGCGATGCATGCATCGCCGATGCATCGGCGATGTGCTGTCGGCGTCGGCGTTGCATCAGCGACGTCTGCGTGGAGAAAAAGTTGGCCCCACAACGAGCCGCATCGCCGATGCATCGCCGATGCATCGGCGGTGCGGCGCGATCCTCCGATCCCATCTACTCCGACCCCATCTAGGAGGCCTAGACTAGGGCGAACCAAAAGGTACCGATACCGCTATTCCCTGGGCCTCTCCTAGGGTGGGTTCTGACCAAGACTTCGAAGCGAATCCAGCGGTGGCGACGAGGGCCGCCGAGGAGGACAAAAAAGGGGAACACTAGGGAAGGGTAGAGGTATGGGTACCTCGTCCTCCTCTCAAGACTGGCGCTGCCCCTGAGAGCGCCGGGGTTGAGCAGGGACCGACCGTCCCGGCATTCCTATAGTCATACCACGAAATGTTCTTAGAACCCAAAAATGCTCTGAGAACAAAAACAATGTTCTTAGAACATGAACCCGATGTGAGAACACAAGACGGACACCGCCAGAGATGCTCTAAGAACATTTCGTGGAGACCACAAAGGGTTCTTAGAACATTGTTCGGTGGGGCTACAGGCGAGCCAGGACGCTTCGCCACTGCTGGACGGGGGAGCGGCGGCGCCAACGCCTGCCGCGGGCTCTGCGGCGCCCGCGGGCTCCGCGCCGCCCGCGGGCTCTGCGGCTGCCACGGCTGCCCCTGCGGCGGCTGCTGCTGTGTTGGCCACCGCGGCGGGGGCGCCGGCGGAGAGGCCGGTGGCCACCGGTGCGCCCGCGGCACCTGCGCTGCGGCCAAAGCCAGCTCTACAGGATGCGTCACGGCTCACACGCAGGCATCCAGCGTATTGACGCACATCACGACGCCGCGTTTTGATTTTTTTTCAGGCCTTCGCCACGTCTCAGGACCAGCGGAAAACGGCCCCAGACGAGAAACTGGCCCTGCGCCATGGGGCTCCTGGGGGCCCTGTACTGAACAAAAATGATATCAGCCCTTCAGCGCGCGAGTAGTTTGGCGAGTTTGCTCTTCCACTCCCCCCTACTTCCCCCTCAAGGAGGGGCTTATCCCTGTCCGCACCCCCTGAATCTGGAGGGGGGGTTCTGCTGGGCAAAACGGTCCTGGCGAGAAGGCACACATCATTGATTTTCCCATGATGTTCTCATTGATCCACTTTGGCCTCCTGGCGGAGGAAAGGAATATGGGTCCCCGCTTCTTTGATCGATCTCCTCCAGGGTGACACCATGATGACCCTCAAGGCTCCCAAGGGTGACCCAAGACAACCCCAAGAGGCCCCCAAGAGGCGCCCAGGAGGCCCGCAAGAAGCCCCCTGCAGGCCCCTCTCGCCCGAGACATCCTCGGAGAAGGACTCGAGTCCCAAAACCATGCGGTGGCCCGAATCCCCACCGACTCACCACTGGTCACCACACCGTCTGCTGGGGGTAGATCGGCCCCAGCGGGCCTTTAGGTTGCCTCACCCGGTCTCTGCCCTGAGGGGGCAGGTGCCCTCTCGGCGCCCTCCGCGGGCGCGGCCTGGCCTGCCGACGGCAGGTGGTGGCCAGTCTCAGCGCGGCACTGCGCATGCAAATCTGCCCATAGAATGGGGGCCAGTCCACAAGAAACCCTGAGACCCCAGGACGTCCGTTGATTTCTGGCGTGGGAGCGTCGCGCTCTTCATCGAAAAACCCTCGAAACCCAAGAAACCCATGGGGGCCCTGGAGGCAAGCAGGGTGTTTCTTTCGGCTGCACGCAGGAGTGACCCTGGGTAAGAGTGACCTTTGGTGCGCGGTTCTTGGGGGGCCACTGGGGGGCCAAACACAAGAGCGCGAGACGCCACTGCCGCCTCGCGTTCGGCGATCGGGGGGCCCCATTTGGCCCGCACCAAAGGTCACTCCGGCGAAAGGTCACTCCTACGTCTAGTCGATTCTTGGCATGGACCTCCACTGCACCATCGCATTTGCAATCCGCGACACCTCCAGTGGCAACCTGGGGAACCGCCCAGCCGAACTGCATCCAATCGGCCCTGAGCTGAACGGTTGGCTTCCCGAGCCCCTCGGGCTCGCAGCCTCCCACGGGGCGACGAAGGCGCGTGTGTTCTTTGCGGTTGTGCATTCTTGTTTCTGGCCAGGTCACCTCCTTCACTCTCCTCCCAAGATAGGAAACAAACTCGAAGGGGCCCTGGGACACACAAACTAATACGACAAATTCCCGGATTCCCACTATTGTTTTAAATATTTTCTGGATATTCGTGTGCCCCCCTACTTCCCATAGTTTCCCATATTTCCCTGGGGGTCGAAGATTACTTGTGTCCGTGTGATTCTTTCCCCGATAAGAAAAGTTATAGGTGGGTGAGAAGCGCCCTAACCTGCTTAACGGTGTTATGGCAACTTCCCTGAGCGGGCGGCACCCACTTCACCTAGATCTTTGACCCCCTTGAGCCGCTTAGGATGCTTTCAGGCCGCTCCTAAGCTAGCCTAGGCAGGACATAACCGGCCTTGACAACCACTCAGACACACTCCATCTCCCCTTCCAGTGGAGGCCAGT
>CAUYUJ010007499.1:0-46331 GCA_963575745.1 Prorocentrum cordatum | reverse complement strand
CTCGACGAGGGACGCAAGGCTGCCGCGGAGAGTATGAGAAAGCCGCGCCTCCACATGTGCACAGAATACACGCATGTCTGCGCGATTGACAAAGAGGTTGGATGTCGCTCGTGTTCCCGCATGTGTCACACAGATTGCACAAGTGTTCTCTGCCAAGATAAACCTTGTGAATTCTGCCTCAGTTTCGGCGAGATCGTTGCTGCCGGTTCCCCTGAGTGCTCAGGATTTCAGTGGCGCCATGGATGCCATTCCTGTGGTCGAAATCGGTGCTGGAACTTCTCTCCGACGTGCCTTGGCAGCCGCGACGATTCCGTCAACGCACAGAGTGCCGGGTTCGCCTCTGCAGACTCCTCACTTGCCCCCCCGGGCACGTGTTTGCAGTACAGCCACCGCTGCCGCGAAGACCGCGACGACGGATGTCAAAGCTGCATGAAGACTTGCCACCGCGACAACACTAGCCCCCTATGTCCTTATTTCGGTCGCGACCGCGGACAGCTCGCGTGGACACCGAACGCGGATGACATGCTCGACACGCAAAGGTTTCTTCGCGATCTTCGAGGTCGGAGGAGGCACCGTACGCAATGTCAGTGGCAGCGCGAAGGCAGAGATGCTGAGGGACGTCGGATTGTGCACATCCCTGGAGAAGGTTATCATTACTTGGGTGTCGCTGATGGCCATGACTGCAACTGCTTCGTGTACTCTTTAGAGCAGTGTGTTGAAATCGCAACGGTCGTGGACGCTGTCAGGACAAGCTTGCAGGTGGAATTCCCGCGCGTGTGCGGGGTCGGCTGCTCTCCCACCGCTGATGCCTGCACGGGCAATTGCATGAAAGTCTACCCGCGGAACTATTTGAGTACAGAACACTGGTCCGCCGTGCTACGGAGCATCGGGCAACATGCGCGTGCAGGGCCTCAGAATGTCGATGAGTCTCATTACTGTCTGCGCGTGATGGACCTCGCTTACGACGGAAGCGGAGTCGTTCTCGGGAACCCATCTGCCCCTCGACGGATCACCGTTGCCAGAGAGAATCGCAACCACTTTGTACCTGTGTTACCTTACCCTCACAATACTGAAGGCGTGCGCTGGTTGCCCTGGTGAGCGGATAGCGCGATTGCGATGCGGGCTGTCAAGTGCACTTTGCTGATTGTCCGAAATCTTAGTGCATTTGGTGTGAGTAAGGCTTTTGACCCAAAGACGTCCATAGGAGCGCCTACTCTTCGCCGCGCGTTCTGAGTTCGAGCGAACGTTATTGTAACGTCGCTTAGCACGGTATGTCTGCTTTATATACGGTGGTGATGCTTTAAACCACTGGCGCTCCGTGGTGCCACCGTGACATGCATAATTGCGGCTTGCATTGCACACGACGGAATCTCAAAAAAAAAAAAAAACGCTCGCATTGTTCTGTGCATCGCGCCTCTTTGTGAGATTCTGCACCAGATATCGGAGCACCGCATACGATGCAGGAGCACGGCAGAACACACATAACGCACAGGAGCGGCTGTATGCACAGGAGCATGGCAGACTGTACAGTACCACGGCGGAACATACTGAAGTACAGCAGAACGCACACAACACAACGGAGCACGGCATAACGGACAGGATCACGGCAAACTCCACAGGAGCACGGCATACCATACAGGACTACAGCAGAACACGCATAAGCACGGCAGACCACGCACGAGCACGGCAGACCACAGGAGAACGGAGGATTACACAGGAGCAAGGCAGACCACAGGAGCACGGCAGACCCCAAAGGAGCACGGCAGACCCCACAGGATCACAGCAGACTCCAAAGGAGCACGGCAGAGTTTACAGGAGCACGGCAGACCACACAAGAATACGGCAGACCACACAGGAGCACGGCATACCCCAACGGAACATGGCGCAGCGGCTGCAGCCGATCTCCAAACGGGAGGCCAGGGCCCGCAGCCGTCGTCTCGAGCTCTCGTCTCGAACTCTACATTGGTTTGTGGTCTCGAGCTCTTTCAACAATCTCGACACGCCCTATATTCATGGTTGTGTGAGGTGCCCTCGTTGGCCCTCGTAGTTTCTTTCTTTCTCTCTCTGCTCCGTTACGTAGACTCGTCCAAATCGTCGAGCAATGTTGGTCCGTGATGTTCTTGTTGTATCCACGCTCGCGGAAATTATCGGACATTATCTGTGTGGTGATTGTGATTGCTGGCGTTTACGCCTCCCTACAATATGCCGCAGAGTGTGGCTCTCTCGGTGCGACGACTGGTTGTTCACGCAGCAAGCGTTGCTTCAGTTGATGATGCACAATGAAGAAAAACGTCTCGGTCAACGAGAGCTTCCTCCTTTCCCGATTCCATTATCCGCCGCTGCCACTGCTTTGACTGGGTCGACGCACTCGATTTCCATTTATACGTCTCTAATCGGTATCCAGATCGGCGGACAAACCAACGTTCGTCTGGATAGACTTCTCGCGCACGGCGCGTTCGGAGTCGTTTACGTGGCAATGGCGCGTCGGAACAGTGCGCGGCTGATCTCTCAGGAATGCTCGAGAGTGGCTGTAAAAGTAGTGCGACACGTCGACAACACCAATTGGAACGAGAGTGTTCGACCAGGATGCACAGCATATCCTGTTGATCACGAGTTCCATATTCTACAGATGCTGAATCATCGTCACATTGTCCCAGCGTTGTTTTCCGAATCGACTTCGGAGTTCCACTTTCTCGGGCTGCCGTATTACAGGGGGCGAGATCTAGTAACTTTCGTGAACGGTCTCAATGAGCGCAGCACTGCACCCCCGACGTTCACCAACGTTCACGCAGCTTACGTAATCGCTCAAGCTGCTCTAGCGCTGGACCATATCCACGAACATGGTATTGCGCATAGAGACGTGAAGCTCGAGAATATGTTGGTCAAATTTTGGAATGGGTCGGACTTTGGATCAGTCATTATTGTACTCTGCGATTTCGGTTTCGCAAGAGTGTCGCCGACGACTACTTCCTGTACGACATTCGTAGGAACCGCTGTTTACATGGCCCCCGAGGTGTGGCGTGCGGGACGTGGTCTCGCTGGGTACGGATATCCAGCCGACGTGTACGCACTTGGCGTATCCTTATACATGCTCGCATCGGGAACGACACCGTGGCCCGAATCGTCGTTACTTGAGGTGTACGCCACATTTGAGGATGTCGGATTCGATCACTTGCGGGATAGTGAAACGGTCGACGATGCCCTTCAGATTCCCATACAGCGCAGCATGTTGCGCAGTACTGCTGATCGTATGACGGCTGCTTCGATGTGGGATAGTCTCACTGATTTTGTTCTATAGACAACTTGTCATTTATCCTCTATCACGTGTACTATATACTGCCGTCCTGTGCGGCGGACGCGCTGTCTAAGAACATCGCGAATGACATGAATTCAATATTTCTATGACGCCGTTGTGGTGCCGTACTATCGTGAAGTTGCTGTTATTGACCAGTTCGCGTTAATCCTCTTTCCCTCCTGTGCGTCCCCTGTGCTTTGTGCATGCGTACAGTGCAATCGGCCAGTACGTCCGCCGGGCAGATGCCTTACACGAAAAGCGCGCGTACACAAGCACACGCGCACTGGCACACAGACAACACAAGGGCACGGCAAACTCAACAGGAGCACGGAACACAACACAAGAGCATGGTAGGAAGAATCGAAACATGACAGAGAATACAGGAACTTGGCACACAACACAAGGGCACAGCGAGGTGTACAGCGACATACCGCTCAACACACCGACGAGGCACGAAGTTTGAGGTGTGTGTGGTTCTGCGCACGTACGCTTCGTCCTGACTTTCGGTTTATTGTCATCCGCGTGCGAGGTGCTCGTGTTGGCCCTCTAAAATCTTCTTATCTAATTATCGTCACTTCGTTGCCGTTAATTGGCTCCAGCTCGACGAGGTGCTCTTGATAGCCCTCTGCATCGTAACGCGACGCGCCACTTACACCGTATTCTGTCCAGAACTCGGTGCTGCTGTTGGCTTCTAGTGTACATTCCCGTTCACTGCGAGCCCTCTCTCACTCTGCCAGTCGTTCTTGTCGCGCAGTGCGGTCGGGACGCGTCGTCGCAGAGTTACTTCCTGTTTGACAGCGGAACGTCGCGCTCATGGGCGCTTCTAATAAATTCAAGGGCATATATCACAGGCCTGGTAAAGGCTGGGTAGGCACAAAAGTCAATTTAGGCAAAGTGTACGCTCGACCTGAAGACGCAGCGAGACGGTTAATGCTTATTCTTCGCCGTCGTCCGGCCAGCGCCGTTGGACCAGGCTCTAAACTTGCCGCTGCCGCTCGTGCTTCGACGAAAAAGATTCTTCACAAGACCAAGAACGAACGCTTGCTCCCTCGCGAGCTCGCCACTCGCATCGAGAGCATACGTAAAGTATTCGATGTCCCGGGTTCGGAGATTTATCCGCCAGATATGGTTGCAACGAGAGAGCACGTCACCAAGAGTGCTCGCATGTTTGTCGAGGAGCCTACGTTCGAAGTCATTAGCCTGTCGATCAAATATGTCCCATTCAAGGACAACTTGCTCGCAGCATGGCATTCTGCACGATGTCCGAAGATTGACGCCCTCGACGACATGTCCGATAGCGCTTTGGCAAAGCGGGCGGTCATGTTGCGAGAGGTTCTCGTTCGCACAGTTAAGCTTACGGCAGCCGCGCCTATTACGAAATCGTGGGTCGACAACGCTGGTCGCAAAGTATGCCGTCACATGGGCGGAGCGTTAACCTTGAAAACGTTAGGCGTTGTTAAGAAAGCAACGGGTTCGTCTTTAGCGTTGGCTCTGTTTACCCATCACACCGAGAAGAAGGACAAATGGAATATTGTTTGCGACAAGGCTTCCGTAGCGACTTCGATACTAAAGCTGACACGATTGATCAGAGGCTGGTCCGCAATACGGAAAGCCGTATCGAGTGCACCAACAACGTGCCACGAGTGGGTTGCATCGATGCGTGACGCAGTGGCTGCTTTGAGATCGGTGAACCATCCCGTTCCGTTGTTGCCGAAGCAGCCTATATACGCGAGACCGGAAGAGCATAAATATTTCACAATGTGGACCTTGCGCGCCCTCTTCACGCATTTGCGTTGGGCGGAGGCGTGTGCGCCGATGTCTGCCAAAGACATTCCAGTCTCGACATTTCTGAGCATGTGCCCCGATCAAAGCAAAGTTCTCAAACGGATATACGTCAGTGTACTACACCGAACTGGCACTACGGAAGAACTCATGGCAGCAGCTGGGCTGAGAGGCGCGAGGGTGGAATTGTCCTCCATGTGGGCGTGTTTCTCATGCGACACCGCTTTGGATGACATCCAATGGAATAGCTTCGATGCATCAGGGTGGCGGCGTTCAGTACAAGATTATCCGGAAAAACACGGTATCAATCCACACTTGTGGGTGATTGCGAATTCAATGAAGGATTGAAGTTGTTCCTTGCGCTTCATATTTCATGCCGAATCGGAACATTGGCGAGTAGAACGTTTCGTGAGATTTCCCCAATTTGCACGGCTAACCCTCAGCACGGCTTGAGTGTTGACGAGAACGCCAAAAGAGTGATTCTCGATGTGTTTCGTAACCATTTTGGTCTCTCGGGATTACACCGGAGCACTGCAGACCCCACGGGACAACAGCAGACCCCAAAAGAACACGGCTTACTACGAGAGTACGGCAGCGAACACAGGAGCACGGAAAACAACAAAAGTGCACGGCAGACCCCACCAAAGCACAGCAGACCCCAGAGGAGCACGGCAGACCACAGGAGCACGACTGACCCCACAGAGCACGGCAGACCACAGGAGCACGGCAGACAACACAAGAGCACGGCAAACTACACAAGAGCACGGCATACACCACAGGAGCACGGCAGACCACACAGGAGCACGGCAGACCCCAAAACAGCACGGCAGACCACACAGGAGCACGGCAGACCACACAGTAGCACGGCAGCCCTCACAGGAGCACGGCAGACCACACAGGAGCACGACAGACCACAGAGGAGCAACGCAGACCCCCGAAAGAGCACGGCAGAAAACGAGACATCCTCGAAATATCGAGGTGTTGGAGGCTATCGTTTAAGACGTCTTATGCTAAAAATGACGGTTTCGCTCGAGACATCCTCAAAAAATCTGGATTTTGAAAAATATCAAAAATTTTTGTTATACATGAAAAATGAGAGTTTCGCTCGAGACATCCTCGAAAAATTGAGATGCCGACAGAGGTGTTTTAGAACCTCTTATGTTAAAAATGACGTTTTCGCTCGGGACTTCCTCAGAAAATGAGCAGGTGGTCTGCCGTGCTCCTGTGTGGTCTGCCGTCCTCTCGGTTCCTAAGCCTGGTCTGCCGTGCTCCTCGTCTTGGTCTGGGTCTGCCGTGCTCCTCTCGGTTCCTACGCGCGGTCTGCCGTGCTCCTGTGGGGAGCACGGCGGACCAAGACGAGGAGCACGGCAGACCAGGCACCAAGAGCGCCCTCAAGACGACGGAAAGGATGACCAAGACGAAGAGCACGGCAGACCAAGACGAGGAGAACGGCAGACTATGCCCTAAGAGTGCCCTCAAGACGGCCGAACAACGGCAGACCCCATAGGAGCACGGCAGACCACAGCAGAGCACGGCAGACCAACAGGAGCACGGCAGACCACACAAGAGCACGGCAGGCCACACAGGAGCACGGCAGACCACACAGGAGAACGGCAGACCACAAACGAGCACGGCAGACCACACAAGAGCACGGCAGACCCCAAAAGAGCACGGCAGACCCCACAGGAACACGGCAGACCCCACAGGAGCACGGCAGAGCAGACCCAAAAGGAGCACGGCAGACCACACAGGAGCAAGGCAAACCACAGAAGCATGGCAGACCACACAGGAGCACGGCATATCCCACATGAGCACTGCAGACCACACAAGAGCACGACAGACCACACAGGAACACGGCATGCCACACAGGAGCACGGCAAACCACACAGGAGCGCGGCAGATCCCACAGGAGCGCGGCAGACCACACAGGAGCACGGCAGACCCCACAAGAGCAATAGACACGAGCGGTTCGAGCTGAGTCGCATTCCGCGCCTCCCGGTCACTCTTTCTCTGCACGCACGCTCTCGCGTCATTCTATCCGCTAGCAGGTGCCCTTGTTGGCCCACGTCGGCATATCTTTGCGCTATGCCGTTGAATCCTTTCTCAGCGAAGCAAACGCTGGAGTTCCAGATCGTTGCTAAAAAGATGGAAAACAATTGGGCCCAGCCGACGCTGTGCTTGCGCATGCTCCTGAGAGACGGCTCGGAGTTCGAACTGCAAGCGACAAAAGCTGCGCTGACTCTATGGAACGGGGTCCCTAAAGAAGTCGTACATAAGATTGAGATGCCCCGTGGATGCGTGAAACCATACACGGGATCAGCGAAAACGGGAATCAATTCCACGTTCTTTGCTTTCTGCGCGTACGAAAACAAGACGCTTGTGCGTTCGGGCAAAGCATTTCCTACACACGCGCTGGCAGAGCCTGCCGTCATCCACGGTGACAATCTCCAGCAGGTGGCTGACGACGCGATCTTTAACATCATCGGAGTGGTCCACAGCGGTGGCGCGCCGCCAGCAAAAGCTCGCGGGAGTGCGTTACAGCGTCGTACGGTGGAGCTCTTCGACAAAGACCTGCTCGTGACCGTGGATCTGATCGGGGAACTGGCCTCAATGGAACTGACCCCTGACACAAACGCCGTCATCATGTCCGTGAAGAAACGTCAGTACTGCGGCGTGGTCAGCTTAGAGACTACGCGCCTCTCTTACGTAATCATTGATCCGCCGTGGGGAAAATTTCACGCGAAGACGGATGGGTCGCCGGCCAAAAAAGCCCTGAAGAGCGAGGTCCTGAACGCCACCACGATCGACAACTTGAAAAAATCTGAAGGCGATTCTGCTGCTCGCGTGAAAGCCTCCATGGTGCCGCTCACGATGGACCTCTTCCAGAAGAATATTTGGGTAGCAACCGACGTGGATTCCATTCGGCTCCCTATTTTTCTTCGTGACAACACAGGCGATTTGCTCGTGTCCTTCTGGTCTGCTTCGTTCGGCGGCGTGATCCCGCACAACGTCGAT
The DNA here is from genome assembly GCA_963575745.1 of Prorocentrum cordatum. NCBI lineage: Eukaryota > Dinophyceae > Prorocentrales > Prorocentraceae > Prorocentrum > Prorocentrum cordatum. Next base: position 38,239 of record CAUYUJ010007499.1, on the reverse strand, counting down.
GAGCTGAACGCGATGTGGGAGGCGTGTGGAAATGGTGGCGATGCACCTGAGAAATTCCTTAACGCCTTGAACGCCAACTCCGGAAAGTTCTTCTCTTGGACTCTTCGCCCCAATATTTGGACGCGCGCAGACGGTTCCGCTCAGTTGCAGTGGACCGTCCACGCAGTCAGCGAGACGGACAACGAGAGCGCTGCGTCAACAGACTGATTAGATGGACATCCAAACATGGACGGCGCGTAGATATTGGCGGCCGATTTTTTTAACCACTTCTGAGAAGCATCCAATCCGCAAGCGCCAGACCGATAGCAGTAGATGGGAGTGCATGTTCATGTTAACTTTCCAACTGCGTCCGACGAAAACGCGTCATAGAAAACACATAATAATGAGCTCGTTTCCTTTTACAACTACCACGAGTAGGAGGGGGAGGATGACGAGAGGAGGCCCTCCTCTTCCTGAGAGGCCAAACCAGCAACACGTCAAGAAGGTGTCAATGCGGTATCCCGAGAAGAACAAACCAGCAACACGTCAAGATGGTGCTGAGGGGGCAAACCAGCAACACGTCAAGAAGATATCTTCGGAGGCAAACCAGCAATACGTCAAGAAGTTATCCCGGGGGCAAACCAGGCACACGTCAAGAGGTTACCCTGAGGGGGGGGGGGCAAACCAGCAACACGCCAAGAAGTACTGAGGGGGCAAACCAGCAACACGTCAAGAAGTTATGCTAGGGGCAAACCAGCAACACGTCAAGACATTGGCCCGAAGGAGGCAAACCAGCAACACGTCACCCCAGGGCGTCCAACGATGGCATCAAGAGACCCTTTCGGCGACGACTTTCGAGAAACAGAAACTGTCCGGAACAGGGTCGGTCCGGACAGTTTTGCTGGTTTGATTTCGTGAGGGATCCTTTCAATCTCACGTCGTGAGAAAGCAGTAGAACAAACAGGACAAGCACGACAAACAGGACGAACACGACGAACAGGACAAACAAGACGCAGGAACAACAGAACAAACAAGACAAACAGGACAAACAGAACACAGAATGAACAGGACACAGGACAAACAGGACACAGGGCAAACAGGGCAAACAGGATACAAGACAAACCGCTTCAGGTGTCCAGGGCAAAGAGGGCAAACAAAACAAACTCGTCATCGTCATCGTGCGCGTCTGATCGTGTGGGCTCAGGTGCGGGAGGTGCTCTTGATAGCCCTCTGGTTTTCTCCAGGCAAGGTGTTGCTTGGACGCAGCACCAGGACCGCCGCACCAGTTGCCACGTCGGGCGTACGCATGTCAAGGTCGAGGTCGCCGAGCTATACCCCGTCGCCGTCGCTGCATCCTGGCCGCCAAGTGCCAGCTCGTGTGAGCCACCGCGTCTTCGTCAACGGGGTCTCGGTTGCAGAGGGCATGTCGGCCGACTCGAGCAGTGCAGGCCGCGTGAAGGGCGTGTTCACTCTGGTCAGCGTGCCAGGCATCAGCAGCGGGATCCACCCTCAAGGCGGCAGCGGCGTCAGCGCTCCAGGCGGCGCGGCAGCGGGGTCAGCGGTCCAGCACGGCGGTCGCATGGTCATCGACATCGAACACATCGCTGCGCCATCGACGCCGCCAGAGCTAGTGCCCATGCTCGAGGATCCAGCCAGCAATCACCACCTCACAGATCTCGGCAGGGCGCGCCTTGCGCTCCACTTCGCTGTCGGACTTGCTGGCCGCCCTTCAGCAGAGCAGGAGATCAACAGCGGCGTGGACATGGGTGATCAGCACTTGGGCTTGACGACTGCCGAGTGGCGCTCAGGGCATCTATCGTCCTCGGTTGCTCCTCATTCACCCAGCCGCCCAACTGTCGACCTCTGAGTTGGGGTTCAGGGTGGCTGAGAGGGTGATGGGATCGGCCGATGCCGAATATGATCCAGCACGCCCGCCAGTTGTCCCTGCCGCCCTCTCTTGCTCCCGCGGTGCGTTTGCCTCGCTCTATGAGTGCAGCGCGCAGAAGCGCAGCTGACATCCCAGATTGTTTCGGCCAGGATGCGGGCCAGCCTTCCGATCGCGCACGTGTCTTCATCGGAAGGCTGGCCTAGATAGCGCGGGGCAGGCCGCGCCGCGAGGGCAAGGGGTGGTGGTGGATGCGACATCGTTGTGAGTGCGTGCCGAATGGGCCCAAGGCGCGAGCTCCAGACCTTGGTGCCGCGGGTCAGCGACCTCATCGGCACCGCGGCGACCTGCCTCGAGGGTGACGCCATGTCGAGGATCAAGATCGGTAAGGACCGCAACCTCCTCAGGGGCAGTGACAAGGTGCTCGCTGACCTTGCTGAGGCTTTCGCCCAGTTGGACGGCCCGCAATATGTGGCGGGCTAGAACATTGTAAGTGGTGTCTGTAAAATGGAGAGCACGAAAAATACAAGGGGGAAGGTGAGGAGGAGGTGGAGGAGGAGGAGGAGGAAGGGCGACAACCGCAGAGCGCCCCAAGAGACACCCAAGAGGCCCCCAAGGGGCGGCCAGAGGCCCGCCAGAGCGCCCAAAACGCCCCAAGAGACCCCCAAGAAGCCCCCCCAGGGGCTCCAAAGAGGCGGCCAGAAGTCCTTACCCAGAGGAGGCAAAATATGGGAATCATGATTACCATTTTTTTTGGGGTTCTTTGGTGGGCCGTCTGGGCCTCTTCTGTGGAATCTTCGAGCTTTCTTGAAGCTCTTTTGGGCTTCCTTGGGATCTCTTGGAGCCCTTGTGTAGGCCCACGCAGGGTTTTTATTAGAGCAATGCTAGGCTTTTTCGGGGACTTCTCGCGTTCCTTGAGAGCCGTCTTAGGGCTTCTTGAGGTTTCCTATAGTTCTCGTACAGCCCTGCTGGGACTTTGTGGGGATCGCTCCTCCGCTATTGTTGCTACTGACGCTCGACTGGCTGGTTGTCGTCGTCAACGCGTGACTTCGTGTCCTCTAATCCTTCCGACGCCACCTGGCTGCTCAAAAGTACGAGGTGATTTCATAGCCCTCGAGGTTTGAAGCAGATATCGGCATATTGATAACAGAGGTGCTCTTGTTAGCCCTTGGATATTTTCATCATGTTGTTTTCATAGCCATTGAGGTTTGAAGCAGATATCGGCATATTGATCGCAGAGGTGCTCTTGTTAGCCCTCGGATATTTTCATCATGACCGCCTGCTCTTCCCGCGATGGCCGTGTCAAACAGTGCAATTACTTGTTCATAGCGAACCAGATAAATGTGAACTACCTCCAGGATGCATTACGAGAGAATTACCCAGCCCTGGTCGGGATTGCTCCTTACGCAACTGTTCATATCAGGACGAGACATGGGCGTCTTTGCTTTTCCTCAGCCGGAGACGGCAGCAGGACTCCCAGGGGTGGTACGGGGATCAGGGCCAGCCTGAGCAACTCTTCGAATCTTTGACACGTGCTTCTGGGATATGTTATGTTCTCTTCGAGAACACCCTGGAAGTTGAGCCTCGCGATTCAAGAGCCTCCCGGACCTGCATCATGAACCTGTGGGAGCACTGCCAACGACGTTTGCTGTGTCGCGGCTCGACCCTGGCTTTGAAGGGGGATTTTCCAGTGACGAGCTTCAGCACCGAAGTTGATCCCCTGCTGTGCGTATTCTCAGAAGCTTGGCTATGGGAAATGGGCCTTTGGAATGCCCGCGACAAGCTTACCTCTTCAACTACCACGCGTTGGTTGGCGACAGCGGGAGAAGCGTATGATGAGCTTTTCTCTACAAACCAGTCTGCCCGAGGTGCCCATGATGGCCCTCGAGTCTCAGCCTTGTCGTACCTTTTGTCTACGAAGAACGATGACATGTTCCGCCCTGTGCATAAGCTTCGTGGCGTCAACGAGGACGCCGAGGACTTGTACACGAAGAGTGCAGCAACGTTGCGAGACGCCTCTGCACGGCGACAGACCGTGCTCACAGACAAAGAGATGAACACGTGCAAGTCGGCGGCGATGGCGGGCGTCACTGCAACTGTATCAGAACGGGCAGAACGGCAGCCGCTCCGTAATGTCATTTTGACACAGCCTCTGTATCGCCCAGCCTTGCAGAGGGTAGACGCGGACAAGATGCTCATCACTCTCGGACAGAAGATCTTCGAGAGATTCATGAGCTCGCACGGCTGCGCGTTCATGGACGTTCGCTTTCAGCTTGTCCGCCATAAGTGCGACGAGCTTCACATCGGCGGACAGCTCTTCCATAGAAAGCATTGCGGCAGCACTAGAATCGCTGCGTCCATCGTGAGCAGCGTGGACGGCAAATAAAATGGAGAGCACGAAAAATACAAGGGGGAAGGTGAGGAGGAGGTGGAGGAGGAGGAGGAGGAAGGGCGACAACCGCAGAGCGCCCCAAGAGACCCCCAAGAGGCCCCCAAGGGGCGGCCAGAGGCCCGCCAGAGCGCCCAAAACGCCCCAAGAGACCCCCAAGAAGCCCCCCAGGGGCTCCAAAGAGGCGGCCAGAAGTCCTTACCCAGAGGAGGCAAAAGATGGGAATCATGATTACCATTTTTTTTTTGGGTTCTTTGGTGGGCCGTCTGGGCCTCTTCTGTGGAATCTTCGAGCTTTCTTGGAGCTCTTTTGGGCTTCCTTGGGATCTCTTGGAGCCCTTGTGTAGGCCCACGCAGGGTTTTTATTAGAGCAATGCTAGGCTTTTTCGGGGACTTCTCGCGTTCCTTGAGAGCCGTCTTAGGGCTTCTTGAGGTTTCCTATAGTTCTCGTACAGCCCTGCTGGGACTTTGTGGGGATCGCTCCTCCGCTATTGTTGCTACTGACACTCGACTGGCTGGTTGTCGTCGTCAACGCGTGACTTCGTGTCCTCTAATCCTTCCGACGCCACCTGGCTGCTCAAAAGTACGAGGTGATTTCATAGCCCTCGAGGTTTGAAGCAGATATCGGCATACTGATAACAGAGGTGCTCTTGTTAGCCCTCGGATATTTTCATCGTGTTGTTTTCATAGCCATTGAGGTTTGAAGCAGATATCGGCATATTGATCGCAGAGGTGCTCTTGTTAGCCCTCGGATATTTTCATCATGACCGCCTGCTCTTCCCGCGATGGCCGTGTCAAACAGTGCAATTACTTGTTCATAGCGAACCAGATAAATGTGAACTACCTCCAGGATGCATTACGAGAGAATTACCCAGCCCTGGTCGGGATTGCTCCTTACGCAACTGTTCATATCAGGACGAGACATGGGCACGACGACAAGGTCACGCGTGAATCTGGGAATCATCATTTTCCGGTTCACGTTTGGGCTTATGAGCATCAGTCGAAAACCCACCATGTGGTTATTGCAAAGCCGTACGCTGTGCTCGGCAGCAGCGCCACTTGCCTTATAAATGCTTCCGCGAATCAAAGTACCCGCCATGTGAGTGACCCTGCAGAGCTAACGGAAGCATTCCGAGGATGCCTCGTGGACGCGTTGAGAGTTTTGCACGATTTCAACACAGGACGGGAGTATAGAGGCACCAAACGTAAGTTGTCCGCGGCGATTGATATATTTGCAGCCAGTACGGTATCTGCGACTGGAAGCACGCGGTTGTTGAAAAATCTGGCAGAAGTGATTCCCGATATGCTAAATTTTCCGCCTTTGATACCGCTGCGACCGGGTCAGCACAATGGCACTTTGGACGAAGTGCTTCCGCATCTTCAGGCGCAGGTTGCTCAAAAGGCGGTAATAGAAGCTGTCCATACGTCGTCCTTCCGATACGGACCAGTGGTCGTCGCCACCGACGATAATCCTAAGAAGAAGACGACGGAGTTGTTCATCGATAACGAGGCCTTTCGCAAAGAAACGTTTTCTCATAAGCACAGAATTGTCGGCGTTGTGCCAGCCGCGACGTACGATCAATGGCAGCGAGGAGCGTTTCAAAACCGCCAATTCGCATATCTCTGTTCGTTTAGACAAGTCGTCGGGCATGGGATGAACAGTGTCACGATACAACCGCCGTTGACCGATCCTGTTTACACGTCGAACAACGCCCAAGACTCTAATGGCTGCTCTCATGCGGTGATGATACTACTCGGGGACGTACACGAACACGCCCACATCGTGGCGGCTCTGGGGAAAGCCAAGTCGCATTTAATCCCAAAGTTGCTTGGTGTCAACCCTTCCAGCACCGAGAGCGTGTGCACTTGGCTCGGAGATCCATGCCGCAGGTCAGAGCTCCTTCGTGAAGCTTGCGCACGTCTGCAGGTGCGGCTGCATGAGAACCAGGCTGAGCACATACTCTCCATTAACAACACCTTGACGGTCATGAATACGTCTGCCTCTGGCACAATCCGCCCGACCCAAGAGAAACCTTTTACCCAAAGCCAAGGGCCCCGAGAAGGAATCATATCCATCAACAATTCCTGGGCGAGCGAGCGCAGACAAGAACTGCAACACATCCACTGCGGTTTCGCATCCTTTTGGTGCGCGCTAGGGAATCATTTTTGATAAGCCTCTTGCCTCGTAGAGGCTCGCGGATTTCTCCCCTGGCGCAGGAAAAACCTACATGATGGCCGTTCTGGCCGATATGGTGATGCATGTCGCCCCGGCGGACGCGCGCATCGTGATCCTTGCGCCGCAGAAGAAGACCGTACAGGATATCTACAACAAACTTGTTCGACTTTATGGAGTTGAGTCTCGGAAGCGTATTATGTACACCCGACATATCATGGGACCTGACGGATGGCCCGTTGATCACTTTCAACAGCAACTCACGGAACTATCACAGGAAACCTTGGCCAGTACCTTCGGCATCTTGCGGCTCGTGGACGAAATCATCAGTTATCTTGTGTCATTGAGCGGCCGTCGTATGGCTGAGGAATATTGGGAACCTACCCTGCATGCCCTTTTAAGCTTTCGGCATCAGTTCCTGTTCACCGTGATCTACGAGGCGGAGCATGCCGAACAGCAGCGGCATCGCGATGCTGTCCGTGTCATTCTCTGCACCTCCGCTTCCTGGCGCAAGATGCTCGCAGGCGATTCAATGTACAAAAAGGCGAGCCATTTCCCGCATATCGTATTAAAGGATGAATGTCAAGCCGATGGCCCCGAGCAAACAGCGGCGGACTTATCTGGTGCAAGCGCCGCAGTGCTGTTCGGGGACACGTGTCAAGCCATGCATCTTCATCACCACACTTCAGAGCGAGCGCCGTCAAAGGTTCTTGACACCACGGACTTGCGGCCCGACACGCTCACCTTGCACTGGCATTGTGTGATGACTTGGCTGGGAAGCTCACGACGCGAGATCGACACCGCGCAGGTGATGACGGACAGAACCTCCTACCGTCTCGGGCGGGTGATAGCAGACGCCGTTAAGGCGTCCCTCCCAGAAAGGTTCTGGTTCGACGTTGGCACGGGCGCGTCCGACACGATTCTCGTGCCGATGGCGTACAAGTGTGAGCACGGCGCTCTGTTGGGCAAGGAGGCGTGGCGTTATTCTGTAGAATCCAGGCCTGAAAGCCACCACCAAACGAACCCAGAGATATTAGCTGCTCGCACCCCGTTTCTCCTCGGCGCCACCTTAGTTGCAATCCACATGGTCATCGCGAGGACCTGGCGTGCTGTTCCAAACAAAGTTCTACTCGTAGTCATGTGGTCTTTGAAGCGACCCCTGGCCGAGTTCGCGACCTTCGTGCGCAGCATAGCTCCCCGCCTCGCGCGATCGATTCACGAGTCCATGAATTACGGCGGGGACTCGGACTATACCAACGCGTACTACTGGTTCGATGACGATGAGGGTAGAATCTTGTTCAAGCCTACGCGTTCCGCACAGGGAACAGATTCGTGCGCGTCTTTGCTTTTCCTCAGTCGGAGACGGCAGCAGGACTCCCAGGGGTGGTACGGGGATCAGGGCCAGCATGAGCAACTCTTCGAATCTTTGACACGTGCTTCTGGGATATGTTATGTTCTCTTCGAGAACACCCTGGAAGTTGAGCCTCGCGATTCAAGAGCCTCCCGGACCTGCATCATGAACCTGTGGGACCACTGCCAACGACGTTTGCTGTGTCGCGGCTCGACCCTGGCTTTGAAGGGGGATTTTCCAGTGACGAGCTTCAGCACCGAAGTTGATCCCCTGCTGTGCGTATTCTCAGAAGCTTGGCTATGGGAAATGGGCCTTTGGAATGCCCGCGACAAGCTTACCTCTTCAACTACCACGCGTTGGTTGGCGACAGCGGGAGAAGCGTATGATGAGCTTTTCTCTACAAACCAGTCTGCCCGAGGTGCCCATGATGGCCCTCGAGTCTCAGCCTTGTCGTACCTTTTGTCTACGAAGAACGATGACATGTTCCGCCCTGTGCATAAGCTTCGTGGCGTCAACGAGGACGCCGAGGACTTGTACACGAAAAGTGCAGCAACGTTGCGAGACGCCTCTGCACGGCGACAGACCGTGCTCACAGACAAAGAGATGAACACGTGCAAGTCGGCGGCGATAGCGGGCGTCACAGCAACTGTATCAGAACGGGCAGAACGGCAGCCGCTCCGTAATGTCATTTTGACACAGCCTCTGTATCGCCCAGCCTTGCAGAGGGTAGACACGGACAAGATGCTCATCACTCTCGGACAGAAGATCTTCGAGAGATTCATGAGCTCGCACGGCTGCGCGTTCATGGACGTTCGCTTTCAGCGTGTCCGCCATAAGTGCGACGAGCTTCACATCGGCGGACAGCTCTTCCATAGAAAGCATTGCGGCAGCACTAGAATCGCTGCGTCCATCGTGAGCAGCGTGGACGGTAAACCGTCGGAACTTTTACATCTGTATTTCGCGATGGAGCTGCCGCACCAGCACAATCTGCAGGCAAACTTGCTCGCTCGGGTAAAGGGCTTGCAGATGGCAACGAGCGTTGCTGCCGAATTCTGCGACTTTGCTGCGAGCCCGATGTTTTGCTTGAAGTTGCCTGCTGGCAACGACGGTGCAGCTGCGCAGCATGAGTGGACCTCATTTGACGGACCCATAGCAAGGCCGCACAGGTGGGTTGTGCAATCCCGTTCGGGGGGTCCAGACGTCCTAAAAGACGATTTCACCGCGCTGCTGCAAGCTGTACAGAGTCATCATTTAGACACTACCAGCCATGCTGGGTTTATTTTATTCGCGCATCCTTTTTTCGCCGCTTTCCCTGAGCTGTCCCTTTCGTGCAGAGGCTGGTTGCGTCTCTCTCGGTAAGCGTGACACTGCTGCTTGTTCGGAAGCCGCCGTTGCTACTTCGCTTCGAACAGCTTTGAGTACTGCAGTATAAAACAGCGGAACGGAGTGGCCTGGCCTCGCGCGGCTGCACTCGGAGCGGTTCGGCTTGCGCGGTGGAGTACTCACGCATTTTTGTATTGTTCGTGTGAGGATGAGGACAGATACCGTATTCAAGGCTCTGTGGGGTGCCGTGCTCTGTGGGGGTCTGCCGTGCTCCTGTGGGGGTCTGCCGTGCTTCTGTGGTCTGCCGTGCTCATTTGGGGTCTGCCGTGCTCGTGTGTAGTCTGCCGTGCTCCTGTGGGGTCTGCCGTGTTCCTGTGTGGTCTGCCGTGCTCCTGTGTGGTCTGCCGTGTTCCTGTGTGGTCTGCGTGCTCCTTTGGGGTCTGCCGTGCTCCTGTGTGGTCTGCCGTGCTCCTGTTCTGCCGTGCTCCTGTGTGTTCCGCCGTGCTCCTGTGTGTTCTGCTGTGCTCAATGTTCTGCCGTGTTCCTGTGGGGTCTGCCGTGCTCCTGTGTGTTTTGCCGTGATCCTGTGCATTCTATGCGTGTGCGTGCGTGCGTTGAATTTGTGCACGTGTGTCCGTTCGAGGTGGTACGTGGCACTGCTGTGGTATGCCGTACTAAAAACGTGGAATATCTCGTAAGCCCAGGGGACAAAAGGACGCTTCCCGTTCTTGTCCGGTCAGGTTCCCCAAAATGGCCATTTCGCTCGAGACATCCTCGAAAAATCGAGGTGTTGGAGGCTATCGTTTAAGACGTCTTATGTTAAAAATGACGGTTTCGCTCGAGACATCCTCAAAAAATCGGGATGTTGAAAAATATCAAAAATTTTTGTTATGCATGAAAAATGAGCGTTTCGCTCGAGACATCCTCGAACAAATGAGATGCCGACAGAGGTGTTTTACAACCTCTTATGTTAAAAATGACGTTTTCGCTCGGGACGTCCTCAGAAAATGAGCAGGAGCACGGCAGGCGGAAAAAAAGGAGCACGGCAGACCACACAGGAGCACGGCAGACCCCACAAGAGCACGGCAGACCACAAAGGAGCACGGCAGACCAAAGAGACGACACAAGGAGCACAGCAGATCCCGCAGGAGCAGGGCAGACACCACACGAGCACGGCAGATCCCAAATGAGCACGGCAGACACAGAAGCACTGCAGACCACACAAGAGCACCGCAGACCTCACAGGAGCACGGCAGACCCCACAGGAGCACGGCAGACCCCACAGGAGCACGGCAAACCACAAAGGAGCACGGCAGACCACAGGAGCACGGCAAACCACACAGGAGCACGGCAGACCACACAGGAGCACGGCAATCCCCACAGGAGCACGGCAGACCGCGCGCAGGTACAACATAAACGCGCCTTTTGTTGTACCCCGAACGCCGCTGGCGTTTCCCCCACAGGAGCACGGCAGACCCCACAAGCTCGCGGGAAACCCCAAATGAGCACGGCAGACCACAGGAGCACGGCAGACCACACAGGAGCACGGCAGACGCCACAGGAGCACGGCAGACCGCGCAGGAACACGGCCGGCGCCGGAAAATTGAATTCCGAGGCGGTGCCGAAAAAAGGCCACTCCAAGACATATTTTCTTTCGAAAATATTGATTTTCTGCTCCCGGCGCCCTGGGAACCCCTTCCGGGCCGCTTCTGGCACCCGGGCCGGCGCTCGAGCCAAACGCCCGGGCCAGCACCCGGGCCAGCGCCCGGGCCGGTTCCGGCGCCGGCCGGCGCCGGAAAATTGAATACCGAGGCGGTGCCGAAAAAAGGCCACTCCAAGACACATTTTTCTTTCGAAAATATTGATTTTCTGCTCCCGGCGCCCGGGAACCCCTTCCGGGCCGCTTCTGGCACCCGGGCCGGCGCTCGAGCCAAACGCCCGGGCCCGCACCCGGGCCAGCGCCCGGGCCGGTTCCGGCGCCGGCCGGCGCCGGAAAATTGAATTCCGAGGCGGTGCCGAAAAAAGGCCACTCCAAGACATATTTTTCTTTCGAAAATATTGATTTTCTGCTCCCGGCGCCCGGGAACCCCTTCCGGGCCGCTTCCGGCACCCGGGCCGGCGCTCGAGCCGAACGCCTGGGCCAGCACCCGGGCCAGCGCCCGGGCCGGTTCCGGCGCCGGCCGGCGCCGGACAATTGAATTCCGAGGCGGTGCGGAAAAAAGGCCACTCCAAGACATATTTTTCTTTCGAAAATATTGATTTTCTGCCCCTGGCGCCCTGGAACCCCTTCCGGGCAGATTCCGGCACCCAGGCCGGCGCTCGAACCGAACGCTGTGGCAGCACCCGTGCCAGCCCGGGCCGGTCCGGCGCGGCCGGCGCGGAGGAAATTGAATTCCGAGGGCGGTGGGAAAAAAAAGGCCACTCCAAGACATATTTTTCTTTCGAAAATATTGATTTTCTGCTCCTGGCGCCCGGAACCCCTTCCGGGCCGCTTCCGGCACCCGGGCCGGCGCTCGAGCCGAACGCCTGGGCCGGCACCTGGGCTGGCGGCCGAGCCGGATCCAGCGCTGGCGTCGGCTCTGGCCGTCGCCGGAAAAATTGAGTTCCGAGGCCGCGCTAACAAAACTCATCCAAACAGATTTTTCGAAAGTGCATCATTTCTGCTCCCGGCGCTCGGAGGCTTCTGCGTCTCAAGGAGAGGAGGAGCAGACATTAAAGGAGGTAAAAGCAAGCCCACGAACGCTATGGACGCGCGATGCGCTGCCACAAGCCAGCTTCCCGCAAGATCGGTCCAGAGTGGGAGGGGACGGAGCTGGGCGGGTGATGGACCACCAGAGCACTGCTCCAGCCTTCCCTCAGCCCTGGGTCTGCTGACCACACAGGAGCACGGCAGACCACACAGGAGCGCGGCAAACCTCAAAGGAGCAAGGCAGACCCCAAATGAGCACGGCAGTCCACACGTTCGCACGGCAGACCGCACAGGAGCACGGCAGACCGCACATGAGCACGGCAGACCAAGAAGGAGCACGGAAGACCACACAGGAGCACGGCAGACCACACAGGAGCACGGCAGACCACACAGGACACGGCAGACCCCACGGGAGCACGGCAGACCACACAGGAGCACGGCAAACCACACAAGAGCACGGCAGACCATACAGGAGCACGCCAGACCACACAGGAGCACGGCAGACCACACGTTCGCACGGCAAACTCCACAGGAGCACGGCAGACCCCAAAGGAGCACGGCAGACCACAGGAACACGGCAGACCGTCTTCGAGGCCTCTTGGGCCGTCTTGGGGCCCTCTTGGAGCCATCTTAGCCGTCTTGGAGGCCATCTTGGCCGTCTTGGAAGACATCTTGGGCGTCTTGAGGCCTCTTGCGCCGTGTTAGGGCCCTCTTGGGACCGTCTTGGGGACTTCTTGGGCCGTTTCGGGGCCATCTTGAAGGCCTCTTGGGCGATCTTAAAGCGATCTTGGGGGCCTCTTGGGCCGTCTTGGGCCGTCGGAACGCGGCAGGCCATCATTTAGTCTGTTCTGTTGCGTTTATGGGTTTCTCTGACGTTCTCGCCAATACGGTCTCTGACGCACGTGGTGGACAAAAAACGGCGCTTCCGTTCTTGTCCGGTCAGGTAAAAAAACAAACCATTTGCTCGAGACATCCTAGAAAAATCGAGGTGTTGGAGGCTATCGTTTAAGACGTTTTATGTTAAAAATGACGGTTTCGCTCGAGACATCCTCAAAAAATCGGGATGTTGAAAAATATTAAAAATTTTTGTTATGCATGAAAAATGAGCGTTTCGCTCGAGACATCCTCGAAAAAATGAGATGCCGACAGAGGTGTTTTAAAACCTCTTATGTTAAAAATGACGTTTTCGCTCGGGACGTCCTCCTCAGAAAATGGCGCAGGAGCACGGCAGCGGAATCGAGCAAGAAAAGGAGCAACGGCAGCAGACCAACAGGAGACGGCGACCCCACAAGAGACGGAAGACCCAAAGGAGCACGGCACGACCAAAGCGGACGACACAAGGGCAGCAGCCCCGCAGGAGCACGGCAGACACCACACGAGCACGGCAGTTCCCAAATGAGCACGGCAGATCACAGAAGCACTGCAGACCACACAAGAGCACCGCAGACCTCACAGGAGCACGGCAGACCCCACAGGAGCACGGCAGACCCCACAGGAGCACGGCAAACCACAAAGGAGCGCACGGCAAACCACACAGGAGCACGGCAGACCACACAGGAGCACGGCAATCCCCACAGGAGCACGGCAGACCGCGCGCAGGTACAACATAAACGCGCCTTTTGTTGTACCCCGAACGCCGCTGGCGATTCCCCCGCAGGAGCACGGCAGACCCCACAAGCTCGCGGGAAACCCCAAATGAGCACGGCAGACCACAGGAGCACGGCAGACCACACAGGAACACGGCAGACGCCACAGGAGCACGGCAGACCGCGCAGGAGCACGGCCGGCGCCGGAAAATTGAATTCCGAGGCGGTGCCGAAAAAAGGCACTCCAAGACATATTTTTCTTTCGAAAATATTGATTTTCTCCTCCCGGCGCCCTGGAACCCCTTCCGGGCCGATTCCGGCACCCGGGCCGGCGCTCGAGCCAAACGCCCGGGCCGGCACCCGGGCCAGCGCCCGGGCCGGTTCCGGCGCCGGCTGGCGCCGGAAAGTTGAATTCCGAGGCGGTGCCGGAAAAAGGCCACTCCAAGACACATTTTTCTTTCGAAAATATTGATTTTCTCCTCCCGGCGCCCGGGAACCCTTCCGGGCCGCTTCTGGCACCCGGGCCGGCGCTCGAGCCAAACGCCCGGGCCAGCACCCGGGCCAGCGCCCGGGCCGGTTCCGGCGCCTGCCGGCGCCGGAAAATTGAATTCCGAGGCGGTGCCGAAAAAAGGCCACTCCAAGACATATTTTTCTTTCGAAAATATTGATTTTCTGCTCCCGGCGCCCGGGAACCCCTTCCGGGCCGCTTCCGGCACCCGGGCCGGCGCTCGAGCCGAACGCCTGGGCAGCACCCGGGCCAGGAAACCGCCGGGCGGTTCGGCGCCGGTTCCTGCGCCGGAAAATGAATTCCGAGGCATTCGTGGTTGCGGAAAAAAAGGCCAACTTCCAAAGACTATTATTTTTTTCGGAAATATTGAATTTTCTGCTCCGGCGCCCTGGACCGGGCCATTCGGCGATTCGGCCAGACGGCGCTCGAACCCGAACGCTCCCCCAGGGCACTGGGCTGGCGCCGAGCCGGGATCCAGCTGCCTGGCGTCGGCTTTGGGCGCGTCGCCCGGAAAAATTGAAAACAACTAATCCGAGGCCGCGCTTCAAGGTCGGAGCAAGACCTTGCTGAGTTTTTCGAAAGTGCATCATTTCTGCTCCCGGCGCTCGGAGGCTTCTGCGTCTCAAGGAGAGGTGGAGCAGACATTAAAGGAGGTAAAAGCAAGCACACGAACGCTATGACGCGCGATGCGCTGCGCCCATTTCGCTCGAGACATCCTTCGGAAAAATTCGAGGTGTCTGGGGGCTATCGTTTAAGACGTCTTATGGAAATAACCTGACGGTTTCGCATGAAATCTTCAAAAAATGGGCTGTTGAAAAATATCAAAAAATTGTTGTTATAGCATGAAATATGACGCGTTTCGCTCGAGTACATCCTCAAAAAAATGAGATGCCGACAGAGGTGTTTTACAACCTCTTATGTTAAAAATGACGTTTACGCTCGGGACGTCCTCAGAAAATGAGCAGGAGCACGGCAGGCGGAAAAAAAGGAGCACGGCAGACCACACAGGAGCACGGCAGACCCCACAAGAGCACGGCAGACCACAAAGGAGCACGGCAGACCAAAGAGACGACACAAGGAGCTCAGCAGATCCCGCAGGAGCACGGCAGACACCACACGAGCACGGCAGATCCCAAATGAGCACGGCAGACCACAGAAGCACTGCAGACCACACAAGAGCACCGCAGACCTCACAGGAGCACGGCAGACCCCACAGGAGCACGGCAGACCCCACAGGAGCACGGCAAACCACAAAGGAGCACGGCAGACCACAGGAGCCCGGCAAACCACACAGGAGCACGGCAGACCACACAGGAGCACGGCAATCCCCACAGGAGCACGGCAGACCGCGCGCAGGTACAACATAAACGCGCCTTTTGTTGTACCCCGAACGCCGCTGGCGTTTCCCCCACAGGAGCACGGCAGACCCCAAGCTCGCGGGAGGACAGCGTCTTCAGCACGCAGACCACAGGAGCACGGCAGACCACACAGGAGCACGGCAGGACGCCCACAGGAGCACGGCATGCCGCGCAGGTGAGCACGGCCTTAGCGGAAGAGAAAATTGAATTCCGAGGCGGTGCCGAAAAAAGGCCACTCCAAGACATTTTTTTCTTTCGAAAATATTGATTTTCTGCTCCCGGCGCCCGGGAACCCCTTCCGGGCCGCTTCTGGCACCCGGGCCGGCGCTCGAGCAAAACGCCCGGGCCAGCACCCGGGCCAGCGCCCGGGCCGGTTCCGGCGCCGGCCGGCGCCGGAAAATTGAATTCCGAGGCGGTGCCGAAAAAAGGCCACTCCAAGACATATTTTTCTTTCGAAAATATTGATTTACTGCTCCCGGCGCCCGGGAACCCCTTCCGGGCCGCTTCCGGCACCCGGGCCGGCGCTCGAGCCGAACGCCTGGGCCAGCACCCAGGCCAGCGCCCGGGCCGGTTCCGGCGCCGGCCGGCGCCGGAAAATTGAATTCCGAGGCGGTGCGGAAAAAAGGCCACTCCAAGACATATTTTTCTTTCGACAATATTGATTTTCTGCTCCCGGCGCCCTGGAACCCCTTCCGGGCCGATTCCGGCACCCAGGCCGGCGCTCGAACCGAACGCCCGGGCGGCACCTGGGCTGGCGGCCGAGCCGGATCCAGCGCTGGCGTCGGCTCTGGCCGTCGCCGGAAAAATTGAATTCCGAGGCCGCGCTAACAAAACTCATCCAAACAGATTTTTCGAAAGTGCATCATTTCTGCTCCCGGCGCTCGGAGGCATCTGCGTCTCAAGGAGAGGTGGAGCAGACATTAAAGGAGGTAAAAGCAAGCACACGAACGCTATGGACGCGCGATGCGCTGCCACAAGCCAGCTCCCCGCAAGATCGGTCCAGAGTGGGAGGGGACGGAGCTGGGCGGGTGATGGACCACCAGAGCACTGCTCCAGCCTTCCCTCAGCCCTGGGTCTGCTGACCACACAGGAGCACGGCAGACCACACAGGAGCGCGGCAAACCACAAAGGAGCAAGGCAGACCCAAATGAGCACGGCAGTCCACACGTTCGCACGGCAGACCGCACAGGAGCACGGCAGACCCCACATGAGCACGGCAGACCACACAGGAGCACGGCAGACCACACAGGAGCACGGCAGACCACACAGGAGCACGGCAGACCACACAGGACACGCAGACCCCACGGGAGCACGGCAGACCACACAGGAGCACGGCAAACCACACAAGAGCACGGCAGACCATACAGGAGCACGCCAGACCACACAGGAGCACGGCAGACCACACGTTCGCACGGCAAACTCCACAGGAGCACGGCAGACCCAAAGGAGCACGGCAGACCACAGGAGCACGGCAGACCGTCTTCGAGGCCTCTTGGGCCGTCTTGGGGCCCTCTTGGAGCCATCTTAGCCGTCTTGGAGGCCATCTTGGCCGTCTTGGAAGACATCTTGGGCGTCTTGGAGGCCTCTTGCGCCGTGTTAGGGCCCTCTTGGGACCGTCTTGGGGACTTCTTGGGCCGTTTCGGGGCCATCTTGAAGGCCTCTTGGGCGATCTTAAGCGATCTTGGGGGCCTCTTGGGCCGTCTTGGGCCGTCGGAACGCGGCAGGCCATCATTTACTCTGTTCTGTTGCGTTTATGGGTTTCTCTGACGTTCTCGCCAATACGGTCTCTGACGCACGTGGTGGATAAAAAACGGCGCTTCCCGTTCTTGTCCGGTCAGGTTCCAGGAAATTGGCCGTTTCGCTCGGGACATCCTCAAAAAATCGGCTCCGGAGGGGACCCCGAAACAGCATTATCTTGGAATCGCTCGCGGAGGGCCTCCAAACGGCCCAAGAGAGACCCCGAAGGCCCCCCAGAGGACCCCCAAAGCGCCCCAAGAGACCCCCAAGAGCCCCCAGGACGGCCCCCAAGACGACCCACGGTGCCGCCAGGACGGCCCAGGATGTCCTCAGGACGGCCTCGAGACGGCCTCCAGACGAACTCGAGGATGACGGGAAGCGCCTCCGGCGTGCACCGTTGGTTCTGGGGCTTAATTCTCTCTAACTAAGGGGTGCGGGCCCGCACTTCGGAACTCGCTGGCGGCGGCCTGCGGCAGCAGAGGGACGCGGGCACCCCGAGCCAGCCGGCACGGGTCCTGCTCGTCGTCGTCGTCATCGTCGTCGTCTTCGTCGTCGTCTTCGTCAATAATGATTTCGAAAATTACGACAAAAAACGATGATAGAAAACGACCACAAACATAACACAAAAACCAACCGAACACGGAATCCAACAACAAAAAAACAATCAGAAAAACGACCGCAATCATAAAATGATAACGACGGCGACAGCGAGAACGGCAACAGCGGACGATTATAATGAAAACGACGACCACGACAAAGGAAAGGCACGCGACGACGACGACGGACAAACAAAAGACAAGACAGGCTGGAACAGAAAAAGTAGGCTGGGCGACAACGGGTGGGGGCCCGCGTGGCCGAGAGAAAAGCACGGTGTCGACACCATGATGTGGCCAGGGCAGCAGACTACCTCGACAGACCAGCGCGGCAGGCCATCATTTAGTCTGTTCTGTTGCGTTTATGGGTTTCTCTGACGTTCTCACCAATACTTTCTCTGACGCACGTGGTGGATAAAAAACGGCGCTTCCCGTTCTTGTCCGGTCAGGTTCCGGAAAAATGACCGTTTCGCTCGAGACATCCTCGAAAAATCGGCTCCGGAGGGGACTCCGAACCGGCATTATCTTGGAGTCGCTCCCAGAGGGCCTCAAAACTGCCCCAAAGAGCCCTCAAAGGCCCCCCAGGGGACCCCCGACACAGCCCAAGAGACCCCCAAGAGGCCCCCCAGAGGCGCCCAGATGCCCCCCAGAGCGCGCGAAGAGGCCCCGGGACTGGCCAAGAGAGCCCCAAAACAGTCCAAGAGAACGCCAAGACAGCCCACGAGAGCCCTCACGCACCTCGAGACACTCCCGGACAGTCCAAGAGGGTCACATTAGCCTCCAAGAGGCTCCTAAAACGTTCCGAACGGCCCCAACAATTGCCGTTTCGCTCGAGACCTCTTCAACAAATCGGGTTCGGAGGGGACTCCGAACTGGCATTGTCTTGGAGTCGCTCCCAGAGAGCTTCAAAACGGCCAGAAAGAGCCCCAAAAGGCTCTCCAGGGGACCCCCAAAACGGCCCAAGAGATCCCCAAGAGGCCCCCAAGAGGCGCCCAGAGGCCCCCAAGAGGCGCCCAGAGGCCCCCCTGAGCGCGAGAAGAGGCCCCAGGACTGGCCAAGAGAGCCCCAAGACGGTCCAAGATAGCTCCCGGAGAGCTTCAAAACAGCCCGAAAGAGCCCCAAAACAGGGGACCTTCAAAACGGCCCAAGAGACTCCCAAAACGGCCCCGAAGAGGCGCCCAGAGGCCCCCAAGAGGCGCCCAGAGGCCCCCCCGAGCGCGAGAAGAGGCCCCAGGACTGGCCAAGAGAGCCCCAAGACGGTCCAAGATAGCGCCAAGACAGCCCAAGAGAGCCCCCACAGACCCTCGAGAGACGCATGGACAGTCCAAGAGGGTCACAGAAGCCTCCAAGAGGCTCCCAAAATGCTCTCCACGGGCCCCACTCAGGCCCCCAGAGCCCCACGACAGTCCAAGATGACGCCAAGACAGCCCAAGAGACCCCCACAGACCCTCGACAGACGCCTGGCCAGTCCAAGAGGGCCGCAGATTTTTGAAAAATTGCCGTTTCGCTCGAGACATCCTCCAAACATCGGCCCAAGAGGGGACTCCGCATCGACGTCGTGTTCGAATCGCTCTTGGAGGGCTTTCCAAAGGCCCAAGGGAGGCCCGAAAGACGCCCCGGAGAGCCCCAGGAGCGCCCAAGAGCGCCCCAAGAAGACCCCAAGAGACCCCCAAGAGCGCTCCAGGAGCCACCCAGACAGCTCACAAGAACCCCAAGACGGCCCGAGAAGGGCCAAGAAGGCCCCAAGAGACTCCCGGGAGCGCCCCAGGAGGCCCCCAGCGCCGAGACGGCCTAAGAAAGCTCCCAGAGATCCCCACGACGCGCCCAGACAGCCCAAGAAGACCCCAGAAGACCATAAGAGGACCCAAAGGGCCCCCAAGAAGCCCCCAACAGGCCCCAAGAGAACCCCGCGCGGTGCCAGGAGCAATGTCTTTCCCCAATTATCTCATACTGTCCTCTGTCGTCGTCGTCGTCGTCGTCGTCGTCGTCGTCGTCGTCGTCGTCGTCGTCGTCGTCGTCATCATCGCCCTCCGCATTCCTCCTCGTACTCGCCCTCGTTCTTTTCGTCCTCGTCCTTGTGCTTCTCTTCCTCGTCGTTTTTCCTCATGCTCCTCCTCGCTATCCTCACGTTCGCCACGTCGTCCTCGTCATCGACTCCTCGTTATCCTCGCCTTCCTTTTCTTCTTCGCCCAAAACGCCCATTAGACTACAGCGCCGCTTCCCGTTCTTGTCCGATCAGGTTCCGGAAAAATTGCCGTTTCGCTCGAGACATCCTCGAAAAATCGGCTCCGGAGGGGACTCCGAACCGGCATTATCTTGGAGTCGCTCCTGGAGGGCTTCAAAACGGCCCCAAAGAGTCTTCAAAGGCCGCCCAGGGGACCCCCGACACGGCCCAAGAGACCCCCAAGAGGCCCCCCAGAGGCGCCCAGATGCCCCCCAGAGCGCGCGAAGAGGCCCCGGGACTGGCCAAGAGAGCCCCAAAACAGTCCAAGAGAACGCCAAGACAGCCCACGAGAGCCCCCACAGACCCTCGAGACACTCCCGGACAGTCCAAGAGGGTCACATTAGCCTCCAAGAGGCTCCTAAAACGTTCAGAACGGCCCCAACAATTGCCGTTTCGCTCGAGACCTCTCCAACAAATCGGGTTCGGAGGGGACTCCGAACTGGCATTGTCTTGGAGTCGCTCCCGGAGAGCTTCAAAACGGCCCGAAAGAGCCCCAAAAGGCTCCCCAGGGGACCCCCAAAACGGCCCAAGAGACCCCCAAGAGGCCCCGAAGAGGCGCCCAGAGGCCCCCAAGAGGCGCCCAGAGGCCCCCCCGAGCGCGAGAAGAGGCCCCAGGACTGGCCAAGAGAGCCCCAAGACGGACCAAGATAGCGCCAAGACAGCCCAAGAGAGCCCCCACAGACCCTCGAGAGACGCCTGGACAGTCCAAGAGGGTCAAGACGCTTCCAAGATCAAAGAGGCTCCCAAAATGCTCTCCACGGGCCCCACTCAGGCCCCCAGAGCCCCACGACAGTCCAAGATACCGCCAAGACAGCCCAAGAGACCCCCACAGACCCTCGAGAGACGCCTGGCCAGTCCAAGAGGGTCACAGATTTTTGAAAAATGGCCGTTTCGCTCGAGGACATCTCAAACTTAGGCCCAAGAGGGGACCCGCCTCGACGTCGTGTTCGAATCGCTCTTGGAGTGTTTTCGAACGGCCCAAGGGAGGCCCAAAAGACGCACCGGAGAGCCCCAGGAGCGCCCAAGAGCGCCCCAAGAAGACCCCCAGAGACCCCCAAGAGCGCTCTAGGAGCCACCCACACAGCTCACACGAACCCCAAGACGGCCCAAGAAGGGCCAAGAAGGCCCCAAGAGACTCCCGGGAGCGCCCCAGGAGGCCCCCAGCGCCGAGACGGCCTAAGAAAGCTCCCAGAGAACCCCGCGACGCGCCCAGACAGCCCAAGAAGACCCCAGAAGACCATAAGAGGACCCAAAGGGCCCCCAAGAAGCCCCCAACAGGCCCCAAGAGAACCCCGCGCGGTGCCAGGAGCAACGTCTTCCCCCAATTATCTCATACTGTCCTCTGTCGTCGTCGTCGTCGTCGTCGTCGTCGTCGTCGTCGTCATCATCGCCCTCCGCATTCCTCCTCGTACTCGCCCTCGTTCTTTTCGTCCTCGTCCTTGTGCTTCTCTTCCTTCTCGTTTTTCCTCATGCTCCTCCTCGCTATCCTGACGTTCGCCACGTCGTCCTCGTCATCGACTCCTCGTTATCCTCGCCTTCCTCTTCTTCTTCGCCCAAAACGCCCATTAGACTACAGCACCGCTTCCCGTTCTTGTCCGATCAGGTCTCTAACTAAGGGGTACCGATCGCATCCCGCACCTCGCTGGCGGATTCCGGAAAATGGCGGGGAAAATTGTCATTCCGTTCAAAAAATTTGACCAAGACGCGCCCAAGACGGCCACCAGGGCTCCAAGACGGCCCAAGAACGCTCCAAGACCGCCCTGGAGCGTTCCAAGATGCCCTAAGATGGCTTCCAGACGATCCAAGAGAGCTCCAAGACAGCCCAGAAGGTCCTCAAGAGGCCTCCAAGACGCTTCAAGAGGCTTCGAAGAGGCCTCACAAGAGCGCCAAAGAGGCAAGAATCTATGATTTTCGAATAGTTTTTGAAGCTTTTTGGGGTTCTCGCCTTTTCCGTTTCCCGACGCTCCAAGACGGCCCAAGAGGCCCCCAAGATCGCCCCAAGATGGCCCAAGAGGCCCCCAAGATCGCCCCAAGACGGCCCAAGAGGCCCCCAAGACGGCCCCAAGAAGGCACCAGAAAGCCCCAAGGCGGCCCCAAGACGGCCCCAAGAGGCTTCGCGGCGGCCCAAGAGGCCGTCAGTATGGCTCCTAGAGGGGGCCCAGACGAGGTACACGAACGGACTTTTCGGGTCCTCGGCCCCAAGTGCCAAGTGCCCCCCTGGAGGGTCCAGGAGGCCCACGCTCCAAGAGGCCCCCAAGAGGCCCCAAAAAGGCCCCCAAGCCCAAAACGGCCCCCAAGAGGCTTCAGAATTGCTTCTAAGAGGCCTACGAGAGACCGACCACGACATCCCAAGGCTCCATTAACTACGAACGATGACGTGGGCAGCTTCGAACGCCAGAGCTCCCAGTACGAACGCTGGCGTCCAGAGCTTTGACGACAAACACTGCTACGAGCAAAAACGGCGCTTCCCGTTCTTGTGCGGTCAGGTTCCAGAAAATGGCCGTTTCGCTCGAGACATCCTCGAAAAATCGGCTCCGGAGGGGACTCCGAACCGGCATTATCTTGGAGTCGCTCCCAGAGGGCCTCAAAACTGCCCAAGAGAGCCCCCAAAGGCCCCCCATGGGACTCCCAAAACGGCCCAAGAGACCCCCAAGAGGCCCTCAAGAGGCGCCCAGAGGCCCCCCCGAGCGCGCGAAGAGGCCCCAGGACTGGCCAAGAGAGCCCCAAGACGGTCCAAGAGAACGCCAAGACAGCCCAAGAGAGCCCCCACAGACCCTCGAGAGACGCCTGAGTCCAAGAGGGTCACAGAAGCCTCCAAGAGGCTCCCAAAATGCTCCCCACGGGCCCCAATCAGGCCCCCAGACTTTAAACGGAGAGGGTTAAAGGCGAGATGTAAATCGAGCATGCACCGCTGCCGTGCCTGGCTCAAGCCGGGCCCGGCCGAACATGTGATTGTGCCTCACCGAGGCGCACTACTCGCATCTGAGATCGGAAAAGACCTTTCTATTGAAGATGCCCCTTCTATCCTTTACTCCAGATCCCATGCTTCATCTTGCTCTCTTGCTCATGCGGTATGAGCCAAAGCCTGGGATATGGGAGCGCCTAAGGCGGAACATATATCTTGGCTTACCAGTGCGTTTTCGACTTGGTAGCGGAGCTGGCTACACTCTCGTGTGGCTGGCTCTCGCTCTAATACCCATCATCCACGGCACAACTTGGTGGACTACTACTACGGTGGAATACCATGTTGCGCCGGCTCTGCGAGGAGCGGAGCCAGTCCGCGATCGGGCTAGCGGGGCGACCCGCGAGCTCGAGACGCTCTCTCCTACCTCACTGCGCTACTTCACTCCCGACTTCCACCAGATGCCAATCGGCAACTCGATCGAGAACGTGGTCACTCTGCGGGGCTACCCGCAGCGGGGCCACCTGCATCCCGTGCCGGTCAGGCGCCTTACGGCTACTACGCCCGAGCCTGACAAACCACAGCCTAAACCAATCACCGAAGCCGAGATGCACATGCACTGGATCGAGATAACTATCTTCGGCATTCTATGGGTGATAATGGGATGTGCTGTGGGCTACATGCGGCAGGGGATGGACGACACGCGTACTACCGGCCCTTCTTGGGACCCAGCCGGTACTACGCCCTTTCGCGAGTACGTTCGCGAAGTACATGCATGGATAAACGTGACGAGCGGCAATATGACGCCACCTCAGCAAGCTGCAGCACTACAACGTGGTCTTCAAGGCCTTGCTCGTCGTATCGCCATGCAGGTCCCCTCCCAGATCATCAATTATGGTGTAAATGTCAACGGACAGCCAACGGATGCAGTTACTTATATACTTTATTTAAAGGCTGCCGCCTCTGCCGCCGACCCCAAATGGGGTCTTGTGTTTTCTTTGTTGTCCGGGTCGTTGCGAGCGGTTCCCGCAACTGCGGGGGAGAGAGGAGGGTGGTATTCAGTTTGAGTAGATGACGATGCGGGCAGCACTGCAGCGTGAACGCGACACGGGACGAACGGGAGCTTGGGTTGACTGCGCTTGTGTGTGTGTGTGTGTGCGTGTTGTGTGTGCGTGTGTTAGATTCCGCCTCTCTCTCTTTCTCTCTCTCTCTCTCCCTTGAGCAGCAATTTCTCATCAAAAAATGGTCTCGCCTGTTTTGGTTGACACTCGGCCTCGGATTGTATTCTTCGGGGCCGTTTTCTGGCCCCGGGGCCGTTTTCTGGCCCTGGGGCACGTTCCGTGTGATATGTATCGCATGATTGTATCTACGTAGCATTCTTGGCCTGCTATGGCAGGAGGAGACGGACGACGATGACGACGACGACGACGACGATGACGACGATGATGGCGTCGACGACGACGACGCCTGAGACATCCTCGGAATACTGGGCTCAGATCTGCCGTGGGCTGAGGTGGTCCAGCCAGTCTGGCCTGAGCCTGAAACGTCCTCGCAACTCTGGGCTCAGCTACGCCCTGACCTGAGGTGATCCAGCCAGTCTCGCCTGACACATCATCGCAACTCCGGGCTCAGAGATGCCGCTCACGAGGCGGCTCGTTTCGCCTGAGGCATCCTTCCAACTCTGGGCTCAGACATGTCCGGTCCTGAACAGCTCGGACAACGGCATGTTGGGGTCACAGATACGACCAGACTACGCCGAATCTGTGACCCCCGACGCCCCGGCGACGTCGGAGGTCCTAGGGAGGACGGCGAGGGAGCACGGGGAGGGGGGCGGAGGCCCGGAGGCGTAGGGCGTGGGGTCTGGGAGTGTTCTCTGGAGCCTCTTGGAGGCCGTCTTTGGGCCTCTTGGGGTTATCTTGGGGCGCTCTTGGGGCGCTCTTGGGCGCTCTTGGGCCCCTCCTGGGGCCCTTTTCGGCCCCCTTGTTTTTTTCTTTAGCGTCTATCGCTCGGTCGCGGGTGGCCTCTGGAGGCTTTTTGGGGCGGCTTGAGGGCATCTTGGGTTGTTTGGATGCCATCTTGGGCGTTTTGGAACCGTCTTTCGGCGAGGCGGGGTCCTCTTGGACTGTCTTGGGGGCTTCTTGAGAGGCCTCAGGGGGTGTCGTGGAGCTCTGGAGCGAGCCCAGGGAGGGCCAATCTCCCCCTGGTGAGTTTAGCGGGGGACGGGGGGGCCTTCAGCGGACGGGTCGGTGTGAAGCGTTGGTCCAGGGGGGAAGCCCTGGGGTCCAGTCCGTGGCCTGTTTCCCTCGGGATCCAAAAACCGGTGCGTTCGGGGATAACCGTTGGGATCTTGGGGGGGGGGCTTCTCGCCGGCCTCTTGGAGGCTGTTTCGAAGGCTCTCGGGGGCCGATTGAGGGCCTCTTTTGGGCCTCTTTTTGTTCTCTTGGGGCCCTCTTGGGGAGGTCTTGGGGCCTCTGTGGGGCGTCCTGGGGCCCTCTTGGGGCGGAAGGCTGGATTTTTCCGTTCGTGGTCTTTCTCAGGAGCCCCTCTTGGGCCCGCCTCGGTAGCCTCTTGGGCTGCTTGAGCGGCTCTTGGGCCGTCTGGGGGCCCTCCTGCGCTGTCTGGGGGCTCTCTTGGGCCGTCTTGGAGGCGTCGTGGGGGGTCTCTTGGGCCGTCTTGGAGCGGTATTGGGAGTCTCTTGGGCGGTCGTGGAGCGTCGGCAAGCCGAAAAGGTGAAAATGCCAAAAAGATTTGAAAAACAATGAAAATCAACGATTTTGGCTTCTTGGGGCCCTCTTTGGAGGCTTCTTGGAGGTCTCTTGGGGCGTCTTGGAGGTCTCTTGGGGCGTCTTGGAGGCCTCTCGGAGCCTCTTCGAGGCCTCTTGGGGCGTCTAGGCGGCCTCTTGGGGCATCTTGGAGGCCTCTTGGACCGTCTGGGAAGCTTCAAGGTGCCCTCTTGGCCCGTTTTGGAGCCCTCTGCCCTCCCGTGGCGCGTTCGTACCGGGCCCGGGGAAGGGGGGTCAAATCTCCGGTTCGGGGTCCCTGGGGGGGGATTATGGGGGGGGAACAATCTCACACGCCTAGAGACCCACAATTTCGATGGTCGGCAACTCTTTTTTCCCAAGCGGGATTCTCTCATGAATGCCCGGCCCACGAGGCGCCCGTCTTTCAAGGGGGGGCACTTCGGCTGTGAGAAAAGAGTGCTTGTAGGGTATATGAGGGGGAACATTGGATGGGGGGGTGTACTGCACCATTGCCAATGCATCTGGGCTTGCTCTGGCCCCCCAGGAGGCCCAAGAGACCCCAGGAGGAGGCAGGAGGCCTAAGGAGGAGGCAGGAGGAGCAGGAGGAGGAGGAAGAGGAGGAGGAGGAGGAGGAGGAGGAGGAGGAGGAGGATGGGGGGGAGGAGGGGGAGGAAGATGGAGACGAGGAGGAGGTGGAAGCGGATGAGGGAGAGGGAGAGGAGGAGGGACAGGGAATGAGGAGGAGGAGGAGGAGGAGGAGGAGAAGGAGAAGGGAGAGGGAGAGCAGGAGGAGGAGGCAGGAGGCAGGAGGGGCAGGGGGAATGGGGGGAGGAGGTATAACGAGGGGGAGGGGGGAGGAGGTGGAGGAGGTAAGAGGAGGAGGAAGAGGCAGGGGTTGAGGCAGGAGGAGGATAAGACAGGAGGAGAAGGAGGAGGCAAGAGTAGGAGGGAGAAGGGAAACGGGCAGGAGGACACCCCCAGGCAAGCTAAACAGATTCTCGTGTGGGGTCTTTCCGTCGGAGTAATTTTGTTATGATTGTTCGTGCTCTTTTGGCCTACTCTGGGCCTCCTCGTCGCCACGGCTGGATCTGCCTCGAGATCTCGATCCGGGCGCAGCCCCAGATTGGTCCCGCGGTCGACTCTTGACCCTTGGACCCCGATCTCCGACGATACGTGTTTCGTCAATCCCGGCAGTTCTCCCTCGATTTCGGCCTCCGAGGTGTGTTTTCGAGCGCGGGGACCATCAGAAACGGATCCGGGATGAAAAAGTACCCTGCAGGGAGGGGGTCGGGATTTCTGGGGAGGCCTGAGAAGCCCAGGGGGGATCCCCGACTTCTCGTCGTCGGCGTCGGCGTCGGGGTCGGCGTCGTCCTCGTCCTCGTCCTCGTTCTCGTCGTCGTCGTCGTCCTCGTCGGTGGCTTCCGGGGGCCTCCGGGGCCGATCTGGTACATCTCGGGCCACCCATGGAGCTGTCTTTGGGCCTCTTGAGGCCGTCTTGGGGGCAGGGCTCTATCCAGACGGTGTTTTGTGTTTTCGCGGACCGTTTTCGTTTCGATTTGGTATTGCAGCAAAGGCGAAGCGAAGACACAACGAAAGAGAACGAACAACAAACCGAACACGCAAAACACTGTGTAGGTCGAGCCCTGTTGGGGGCATCTTAGGGCTGATCCCTGCTGCTCCGCCGCTCGTGGCCGCCGCCGCCGCCGTCGGCCACGTCGTTGTCGTCGTGGGCGGTGCGGGTCCAGTCGAGAGTGGAACCTCTAACATCGAAGGACCGTGGCTCGAGGCTTTCGGGCCGCCTTCGAGGGGCCTCCCTCGTTGGCGCGGCGGGGGCTCCCCTAGTCGTCGTCGTCGTCGTCGTCGTCGTCGTCGTCGTCGTCGTCGTCGTCGTCGTCGTCGTCGTGGTGGCCCCCCTCGTCGTCGTCGTCGTCGTCGTCCGCGGTGGGACGTCTTCGCGCCGTGGCGAAGGGCGCAGTTTTCGGGTCTTCGGGGCCTTCAAGGGCTCCGGGATGTCAGAGAACGGCTCAGGGCGAAAAGCTGGTCCGGGGGAAGTGGCCCAGACACTCTCCAGAAATCACGACGTCGAATCTCCAGGTTCAACGAGACGTTAGTTTCTTCGGAGTGTGGGGGCCGTTTCCGGCTCCTGGGCCGTCAGAAATCCATATGTATGAGTCTGGGGAGGTTGACGAGGATGAGGAAGAGGATGACGAGAGTGAGAACGTGGACGAGGCCGGGGAAAACGAGGACGAGTAGGAGGAGGAGGAAGAGGAGGAGGAGGAGGAACAGGAAGGAGGACGAGGAGGAGGAGAGGAGGAGGAGGAGGAAGAGGAAGGAGGAGGATGATGAGGAGAAAGAGGCGGTCATGAGCACGAGTAGGACGATGGTGACGATGATGATGGTGATGGCGATGGTGATGATGAGGATCACGACCATGATGATGACGATGATGATGATGATGATCATGATGAGGATTAGGAGCAGGAAGGGGATGATGATGAATATGATGATGGTGATGAGGGGGATGGGGATAATGATGAGGATGAGGACGAGTAAAATGATCATGGTAATGATGATTATTGCCTCGCTCGCTCGGAAGCTCCTGAAAGGAGGAGAAAGAGGAGGAGGACGAAGCAAGGAGAGGGAGGAGGAGGAGGACGCAAGGAGGAGGAGGCTGGGGAGGAGAATGAGGAGGGAAGAGGAGGAGTAGGAGGAGCAGGAGGAGCAGTAGCAAGAGGAGGAGGAAGAGGATGACGAGGATGAGTGCGAGGACGAGGCTGAGGGGGATGAGGACGAGGAGCAGTCGGAGGAGGAGGAGGAGGAGGAGGAGGAGGAGGATGAGGAGGAGGACGACGTGGTGGGGCCGCAAGGCGGCTCAGCAACATGGTAGCGGAGCGATTCAATCCCGCACAGTAGCGCCGATCGGCAGTTCACCGTGTGGTGGGGTCGACAGGCCGTTCATCAGCGCAGTTGTGTCGAGAGGCCACGTCCCGCCCGGTAGCTCCGAGAGGCAGCGCCCTGCGTGGCAGTGCCGCCAGGCCAGTCACCACTATGGTAGCGCCGGCAGGCAGCTTTCTGCGTGGTAGCGCCGCGAGGCAGCTCACCGCGTGGCAGCGCCGCCAGGCCGCTCACCATTGTGGTCGCGTCGAACGGCGTGCCACCACGGGGTAGCGCCGAAAGGCAGCTCACCGCGTGGTAGCGCCGATGTCCCATTAGGAAAGTGGTAGCGCTGTCAGGCAGCTCACCGCGTGGTAGCACCGAGAGGTAGCTCACCGCGTGGTAGCGCCGACAGGCTCATCACCAATGTTGCCGTGCCGGAAGTCAGGCAGCCGAGTGGAAGCTCCGAGAGGTGTGACCCCGTGGCAGCCCCGACAAGCGCCCCACCAGCGTGGTAGTGCTGCCAGGCAGCTCTCCACGTGGAAGCGCCGACAGGCAGCTCACCACGTGGTAGCGCCGGCAGGCCGCTCACCACGCCGGAAAGGGGACGCCGAGTGGGCCCACTTGTGGTTCGTGTCGTGCTGGCACCCGTCCCAGTGCTGTTCCCAATCCTGGGGGTCAAGGTCGTTGTGCTGCTGTTCGTCGTGGTGAGCCCATGTGTGGTCTTGGTAACTTTTGCACTGCTCAATGTCGCACTGGTTTTCCCATTTGCGGTGCCTGCTGTGCTGGTACCCGTGATAGTGCTGGTCCCACCCGTGGTGGTCGAAGTAGTCATGTGTCTTCGTGCTGCTGGCCCTGCTTGTGGTACTGATACCGGTTGTGTTGTTCACAGGCATACTCATCGTCCCACTAGAGGTATGTGCCGTGCTGGTACCCGTAGCAGTGCTGGGCACACTCGTGGAGGTGAAGGCGGTCGTGTTGCTTTCCGTCATGCTGGTTCCACCTGTGGTAGTTGTACCGTCTGTGCTGCTCAGAGTCACAGTGCCGGTCCAACTCCTGGACGACGAGGTAGCCGTGATTCTCTCCGCCGTGCTTGTCCCACTTGTGGTACTGTTACTGGTTGTACTGCTTATTGTCGTGTTGCTCGTCCCACCCGTGGGGTCTGTCGCATTGGTACCCGTCGCAGTGCTGTCCTCACTCGTAGAGATAAATGTACTCGTGTTGTTCTTCGTCGTGCTGACCCCACGTGTGTAACTGGTACTTCTTGTGCTGCTCACTGTCGTGCTGCTCGTCCCACTAGCGGTTTTTTGTCGTGTGCCGTGCTGGTACCCGTCACAATGTTGTCTCCCCCATCTTGGAGGTCGAGGTAGTCGTGCTGCTCTCCGTCATGCTGGTCCTCTTTGTGGTCATGGTACCGTTTGTTCTGCTCGGCGCACTTATGGTATTTGTCGTGCTGGTACCCGTCACAGTGCTGTCCCAGTCGTGGTGGTCAAGGTCATCGTGCTGCTCTCCGTTGCGTTGGTCCCACTTGTGTTACTGGTACTGGTGGTGCTTCTAGGCTACCAGGGACGCAAGAGACACGACGGGTCATGCGGTTCCAAACGAACGCGCTCCGCGTACGGTACGGGGTCCCCATTTTCGTTACCTTTTCTCCCGACGAAGGGCACAATATGATCATGGTACGGTTGTCGCGCACGCGGCGCCGTGACCCCGTCCACAATGCGGCGGACGACGCCGACGACGCGGCTGCGTCACGGGCCGCTGGTAGTAAGGAGTGGCCACAGGTCGCTCCAGAGACGGATGATGTGCGCGCGGCAATCCCGCTGGCGGCGATCCTGTCGCGAGTGCCTCCCTGGGCGGATCGCAGAAAGATACTCGCTCGGGATCCGATGGCAAGCGTGGACGGTTTCCGTGTGATTGTGGACGCGACGATGCGGCATCTTTTCGGACTGCGCACCTGTCCGAATTGTCCGGACTGCAACCATAGTAAGCAAATGTCGCCGTGCCAGGACTTATTCGGCAGCAACGCCGCGCCGGAAGGTGGAGTGTTCGGCAGGGTGGACGCGTGCTATGTATCCATCGAAGCGCAGAAGTCGACGGGCGCGCTCCATGCGCACTGTCAGGTGTTCATACAGTGTCTGCACCAGCACACGCCGCTGGACAAAATCTTCGAGCTCGTCCGGAACAATGCGGATGGATGGGGGCGGGAGTTCGTGAAGGAGTCGTTGGAGTACAAGCGACGGGTCTGCCGTCAGGAGTACTCGGCGCGTATCACCCCAGAGGAGCTTCAGAAGAATCTGGCAGAAGCGGAGGCCGCGTGGCCCGAGTACAAGACCGAATTTGGGCTGGTGTGCCGTCCGACGTATCAGACTCGCAGGGCGGGGCAGGGAGTGACGCAGCTGGAAGAGGCGGAGGAGGCGCGTGTGTGGGAGCGAGCGTACCTCGACCAAGATGTGCAGTACCTTCAAGAGCGGAAGCAGAACCATGTGCATCTGGAGAACCCGGAAACGGGGGAGAGGGTGCCCTTGCCAGCGTGTCGTCGGAAGGACAACCCGAAGCTCTGTAAGGCCGATTTCCCACGAACGTCGCAGATCATCGATCGTCCGGCTGTGATCTGCCCAGGGCTGGCGTCGCAGCTGGATATGCCGAAGGCTGGCAGGCGGAACCGCGTCGGGAGTTTGCATGGGCCCGTGAACCATGAGAGCCTGAATGGGACACACCCATGCATGCTTGCCGCGCAGCGTTTCAATTCTGACGTGCAGTTACCGTACAGAGTCCCGATCACCAGCGAAAGCTGCACGTGCGGGAAGGGATGTGCGGAAAAGCAGAACGACGCAGCTATCATCAAGGTGGTCCAGATCGCTCAGGACGCCCAGGCAGGGTACGCGTGCGACTACTGCACGAAGCGCCAGCCTATGGCCTTCCATGAAGTCCGCGAGTGCTCCAAAGGGATCCAGAAGCTCAGTCGGCAGTTGCACGGGGAGAACGCGAACTACGTCGGTAAGCGGATGACGACGCGCATCATGAGTGACGCCTACGGGAAAGGCATCGTTCGCGGCCAAGTGGAGTGTGCGAATCTTCGAGCGTATGCCGTGGAGAAGGATGTGACGTCGGCAGAGTCGATCAAGACTTGTGAGACGTCCAGTTTCTTCGGACGCGAGTACGTAGAAACGGTTGAGAGGTTGTCGGACGGCACAACCGGAGGGCGCAAGGCTCAGTTCGCGGAGGTTGATATGCGAAATCCAAGGCGGCGGAAAGTCACTATCAGGGACGTTGCCATGTTGTACGGGCTTCGTCCAAATCGGGACGGCCTGTGGCACTTGTCGCCATACGAGTTCGCTACGTATTGGAGGCCCGTGCTCGTGTCATACCCTACCAGTCTCAGGGACGCTGACGCCGATCTGGACAGGCACCATGCGTTCTTGACGGCGACAGGAAAGCAAAAAGTAAAGGAAAATAGTCGGAGTCAGGGGCAGGCGGAAGAGCTAGTGCCTGGGGTGGATTACATGGTGAAGGGCGACGCAGGGAAAGATTGGGTGGCGTACCCGGACACTGACGGATGCCGGCACCTGCGACACACGTGGGTTCTTGTCAGGAACAAGAGGCCTATGGCGCCAACCTTTTTCGGGGCACCGGTGCCTCGCAGCCGACATGGAGAAGCTGAGCGGTCAGCGCGAATTGTAATGTCTTACTTCCACCCGTGGACGTTGCGACAGTCAGAGGCCGACAATCACGTGGTGTTCGCAGGCGCACTGCGACGGGCCGCGAAAACGTGGGAAGCCGCCATGGTTGCGTGGTTGGACGGCGGAGTTCAATCGGAAGAAGCTGCGCGGTACGTTGGGAACTTCCTGAGCGTGTATCGCGTGCGTCCGAGGGATGCGGAGCATGATGAGGCTCGGAGTGACGAGGACGTGAGTGACGAAGAATTGGAGGTTGGATTCGACCAGCTGGACGAGGCTCTGAAGTCACGCGTCGGGGGTCGGAAGCGGGACGACGGCGACGGTGACAGCAGTTGTGAAGAAGAGGTTGGTGGGGTGGAGGGTGGTCTTAGTGGCTGTACACATTATGAGAACTCGAAGGCAGGCATGGCCAAAGCCCAGGAGGTGTGGGGCCGGCGCCCAAACGAAAAGTCGCTGAGTGAGGTGCGAAACGCGTGGCCCACAGCCGTCGAATGTGATCTGGAAGCTGTTCAGGCCGCAGCAAGGGCATCGCGAAACAAGGAGAAGTCAATGGCCGACAGAGTGACTGCGGAGGAAGGGTATGGGAAGGTGGAGGCTCAGGCAGGGGCGACATCACAAGAGATTGCAGAGTGGCTCAGAAAACTTGAGCATCGGACTGACAAGGACACAGGCCGACGCGTGGTCAACGCGAAACAGTTCGAGATGGTGAAGCAGGTAGCAGAGAGGGCGATGGAAGAGCTGGACGGGGAGGCACGAGGGGGCGCGGGCATGGGTGACCCGCTGCGGTGGTGTATGCACGGAGGGCCCGGCACCGGGAAGTCGCACGTGCTGCGTATTCTTCGGAAGGAGCTGTTCGAAGGCTTGATGAAATGGACGATAGGCGTCCATTTTCAGATCACGGCCTTCCAGGCAGTCATGGCGCAGCTGCTCGGTGGAGACACCATCCACCACGCCTGCGGTATCCCCGCCGTGAAGCGTGGTGACGAGAAGGGCGAGGATGTGAAACTGCAGTACGAGACGGCCAAGCGAGTTCTGCAGTGGAGGTGGTTGTTCATAGACGAGATCAGCATGGTGAGCGCCCGGCTGCTCGCCGAAGTGGACCAGAAACTTCGCAGCGTTATTCGGGACATTGGCACCCAGAAGCGCGGGGAGGACGGAGTGACGCGACCCTTCGGCGGTTTGAACGTCGTTCTGAGCGGAGATTTTTGGCAGCTGGCCCCTCCGGACGGAGGGTTCCTTGCAGACGTGCCAGCAGAGCGCATCGCGGCGGCACGGAAGTATACCTCGCTCCCGCCAGTGCTACACGGGCAGGCTCTCCTGTGGGGGGGAGGTAACGAGGGCGTGCAGGGGGTAACGGAGCTAGTGGAGTGCGAGCGCTGCGACGATGCCTGGCTGAAATCCGTGCAAGAGGAGTTCCGCAAAGGAGACCTCACGGAAGACACGCATTCATTTTTGCACGGGCGTGATACTGGAGTCCCGGGGAGTTGGCTCCATGGTGTGGTTGGATGTGGGAACGCGAGATGTAGGGCCTTGTGCGACGCCGCAGGGGTCTCAGAGAAGGAAACTGTCGGAGCACGCCGTCAGCGCGCGATGTCCCCGAAGGAAATACGCAGACAGGAATGTGCGGTGTGCAAGCGTGAGCGCGAACGGCGCCGTCTCGTCATCGACGGTCCAGATGACGCGCGCATGCACACGGCGAAGTTCCGGTGCGACCCCGGGGTGTTCCCGAATAACGACGTGAAGTATGAGGTGAACAAACTCCGAGCGTCGCAATACGCCCGACTGCACGAGAAACCTCTGGTGTACGTGCCTGCGCGCGACACTCCGACACCAGATGCGCTGCGAGAGCGGCCAGATCTGCCACATCAAAAGATGGCCTGGCTGCAGCGCCACGACAAGGAGAGCGGGGACCTGTATGGTTTTTTGCCAATCGCGGAGGGAATGCTTGTGGCCCTCGCAGATCATATCGACCGCAGCGAGGACAAGTACCTACTCCGCGGACGCGTGGGGACCGTGCACTCATGGGTGTGCGATGGCGACGAAGGAGCGGGTCGCGTCTCCCGGGGGGGGGAGACCATAGTGCAGAAGACGCCGAAAGTGATATTTGTCCTCTTCGATGAGGGTCGCGATGACGCAGGGAACGTGATTCCGTGCAAGTGGACGATCCAGGGGCTGAAGACGCCGGGCCTGCACCCAGTGACTCCGCAGAAAAAAGATTGGTTCGTCGACAAGGGCAGGCCGTACCCGCGTCTGAAAGTGAAGCGGCGGCAATTCCCCTTGGCCCCAGCGTTTGGAGTCACCGCCCATTCAGCACAGGGCCAGACTTTTAAGCAGGGTGTCATCGTGGACCTCAGGATTGGCGGGGGCACGTCGCCGTTGTCGAGTTATGTGGCTCTGACGCGCGTGCGTCGCCGCGAAGACATGTTGATATTTCGGCCTTTCGACCGCGCGCCGTACACTCAGAAGGAGCGGAAGGGCCCCGGATTACTGTTACAGGTGTTGCGGGGAGACCCGATGGACTGGGATGCAATCGAGAAGGAGTTCATGCCTGCAGGGATGTGCGCACTGTGCTCGTCGGTGAAGTACAAGAACCAGTACGCGGTCGGGCAGTGGAGCCGGGACGACGGTCGCCGCGTGTGCCAGGTGTGCTTGGAAGGCAAGAAGAGCAGTGGCACGCCGTGGCAGTGCACGGAATGCTTTCTGTGGAAGGGCCAGGATGCGTTCCATGCATCCCAGCACCACAGCTCGAGACTCACGTCACGGCGTTGCGTGGACTGTCCTGAGAGGCGAAAGTGTTATGTATGCGAGGGCCGGAAGTACGAGGAGGCGTTCGTGGGTTTGCAGTGGGACAAGGCAGGGAACGCCCGATGCAAAGGGGGAATGTGCCGGGACTGCGAAGACGCGAAAACGCACCTGAAGTGTTCGCGCTGCGGCCAGGAGAAGTTACTAGATCAATTTGCCAAAGCGGAAACTATCATCAGCGAGGAACCCACTTGCAAGGCTTGTAAGAGGTTGCAGAGAGAGGAGGAGAAGGCCCGTGCCGAAGAGGCAAAAGAGCGCGTGTGTTCCAACTGCGGAATCCCCAAAAGGAGAACCGAGTTTTCAGAGTACATGCTGAAGAACGCGCCGAAAGCGTCGATGCAATGTAGGGAATGCGTAAACGCTGCAGCAGCAGAGCGGGATCAGGCGGCGAGGAAGGACATTAAAACTTGCGTGGTGTGCGAGAAGGCGCAACGGCAAGATTGTTTTTCGGATTGGATGTGGAACGGCGTTGCAGATCTGCACCGCAAGTGCAAGCGCTGCGTCGCTGCGCCGAAGAAGGACATGAAAACGTGCGCGGTGTGCGAGAAGGCGCACCGGCAAGATTGGTTTTCTGATTGGATGTGGAACGGCGTGGCAGATCTGCATCGTAAGTGCAAGCAGTGCGTCGCTGCAGGGAGGAAGGAAGTGAGAACGTGTGTAGCGTGCGAGAAGGCGCAACAGAAAGATTGTTTCTCTGAAAAGATGTGGGACGGCAGGGCAGAACAACACCGCAAGTGCAAGCGATGCATCGACGACGCGAAGCTGCAGCGCGGGAAGTGGAAATGTGTTGAATGCAAAGGCGCTTTCGGCAGGGACGAATACAGCAGCTGGTTGGCCGGGCGAACGACGCAGAAGGCGGATGGGAAGCAAAGGTGTAACGAGTGCTGTGCTGGCCAAGAGCGCAAAAGGAAAGAAGTCGCTGAGCGGAGCCATGCGTCAGTGACGAAAGTGCGTAAGACTGGATAGCTGTTGCCGCAGCCGACAGGAGGGACGATGGACGCGCGTGCCAGTCGTGAAGCATGTTGCCGGGAGAGTAGGAGAGGCATGCTGGCAAGGATGATGTCGTTTTTTTTTTTGGGGGGGGGTATAGGTAGTTTTTGGGCGAGAAATCGTAGGGTCGGGGGTCCCAAGAACGGAGCCCAGAGGCTTGGGGATGTCGTGGGGGGGGGGGGGGGGGGGGGGGGGGGGGGCCAGTGGGCCAGGTGGGCGGTATGGGTTGTTTTTGGGCGAGAAATCGTAAAGTCGGGGGTCCCAAGAACACAGCCCAGAGGCCTGGGGATGTCGTGGGGAGGGGGGAGGGGGGGTGGTGGCCGGGTGGATGCCAGGTGGGCGGTATGGGTTGTTTTGGGGCGACAAATCGTAGGTCCGGGGTCCGAGGAACAGAGACCAGAGGCCTGGGGATGTCGTGGGGGGGTGGTGGCCAGGTGGGGGCCAGGTGGGGGGTATGGGTCGTTTTCGGGCGAGAAATCGTCGAGTTGGGGGTGCCAAGAATAGAGCCCAGAGGCCTGGGGATGTCGTGGGGGGGGTGGTGGCCAGGTGAGAGCCAGGTGGGGGGTGTGGGAGGTTTTTGGGCGAGAAATCGTAAGGTCGGGGGTCCCAAGAACACAGCCCAGAGGCCTGGGGATGTCGTGGGGGGGTGGTGGCCAGGTGGGGGCCAGGTGGGGGGTATGGGTTGTTTTGGGGCGTCAAATCGTAGGGTCGGGGGTCCCAAGAACACAGCCCAGAGGCCTGGGGATGTCGTGGGGAGCGGTGGTGGCCAGGTGGGCGGTATGGGTTGTTTTGGGAGCGACAAATCGTAGGGTTCGGGGTCCCAAGAACACAGCCCAGAGGCCTGGGGATGTCGTGGGGGGGGGAGTGGCCAGGTGGGGGCCAGGTGGGCCGTATGGGTTGTTTTGGGGCGACAAATCGTAGGGTCCGGGGTCCCAAGAACAGAGCCCAGACGCCTCGGGATGTCGTGGGGGAGTGGTGGCCAGGTGGGGGCCAGGTGGGGGGTATGGGTCGTTTTTGGCAGAGAAATCGTGAGGCCGGGGGTCCCAAGAACAGAGCCCAGAGGCCTGGGGATGTCGTGGGGGGGTGGTGGCCAGGTGGTGGCCAGGTGGGGGGTATGGGTTGTTTTTGGGCGAGAAATCGTAAGGTCGGGGGTCGCAAGAACACAACCCAGAGGCCTGGGGTGGGGCGACAAATCGTAGGGTCCGGGGTCCCAAGAACAGAGCCCAGAGGCCTGGGGATGTCGGGGGGGGGTGCTGGCCAGGTGCGGGCCAGGTGGGGGGTATGGGTCGATTTGGGAGAGAAATCGTAGGGTCGGGGGTCCCAAGAACAGAGCCCAGAGGCCTGGGGATGTCGTGGGGGGGTGGTGGCCAGGTAAGGGCCAGGTGGCGGGGATGGGTCGTTTTTGGGCGACAAATCGCAGGGTCCGGGGTCCCAAGAACAGAGCCCAGAGGCCTGGGGATGTCGTGGGGGGGTGCTGGCCAGGTGGGAGCCAGGTGGGGGGTATGGGTCGTTTTGGGAGAGAAATCGTAGGGTCGGGGGTCCCAAGAACAGAGCCCAGAGGCCTGGGGATGTCGTGGGGGGGGGGGGGTGGTGGCCAGGTGGGAACCAGGTGGGCGGTATGGGTTGTTTTTGGGCGAGAAATCGTAAGGTCGGGGATCTCAAGAACACAGCCCAGAGGCATGGGGATGTCGTGAGGGGGGGGGTGGTGGTGGTGGCCAGGTGGGGGCCAGGTGGGCGGTATGGGTTGTTTTGGAGCGACAAATCGTAGGAAACCAGAAAGGGTCCTGTCCGAGGGGGGTGGGTTTGGCCGCAAATCGTTAATACTCAAAGCGAAGTCCGGGGTCCCAAGAACAGAGCCCAGAGGCCTGGGGATGTCGTGGAGGGGTGCTGGCCAGGTGGGGGCCAGGTGGGGGGTATGGGTCGATTTGGGCGAGAAATCGTAGGGTCGGGGGTCCCAAGAACAGAGCCCAGAGGCCTGGGGATGTGGGGGGGTGGTGGTGGCCAGGTAAGGGCCAGGTAGCGGGGATGGGTCGTTTTTGGGCGAGAAATCGTAGGGTTGGGGGTCCCAAGAACAGAGCCCAGGCCTGGGGATGTCGCGGGGAGGTGGTGGCCAGGTGGAGGCCAGGTGGGGGGTATGGGTCGTTTTTGGCCGAGAAATCGTAAGGTCGGGGGTCCCAAGAAGAGAGCCCAGAGGCCTGGGAATGTCGTGGGGCGGGTGGTGGCCAGGTGGGCGCCAGGTGGAGGGTATGGGTTGTTTTTGGGCGACAAATCGTAGGGTCGGGAGTCCCAAGAACAGAGCCCAGAGGCCTGGGGATCGTCGGGGGTGTGGTGGCCAGGTGCGGGCCAGTTGGGGGTATGAGGTCGTTTTGCGGCGAGGAAAATTGCGAGATCGGGATCCCAAGAACAGAGCCCAGCGCCTGGGAAGTCGTGGGGGGG
Source organism: Prorocentrum cordatum (assembly GCA_963575745.1). Taxonomy (NCBI): domain Eukaryota; class Dinophyceae; order Prorocentrales; family Prorocentraceae; genus Prorocentrum; species Prorocentrum cordatum. The sequence continues at coordinate 20 of CAUYUJ010007499.1, read as the reverse complement.
GTGGTGGCCCAGGTGGGGGC
>CAUYUJ010007498.1:39996-46332 GCA_963575745.1 Prorocentrum cordatum | reverse complement strand
TATCGGAAAACATGCTGTTTACACGGTTTCGTGTCCCCCCTCCACTCCTCCAGAGAGGCCGCGCTTGAACGAGGAGGGTCGCGGAAAGCATTACTCTTCGCCAGGTTTCGTAGCCCTCCCCCCTTCCAGCGGGGCCCCGCCAGAGCGAGGAGGGCATCGAGAAAATGGGTCCCACGAAACCGTTAATCTCTTTTATGTGGGGAACTCCGTTCGCATAATTACTTACACGGTATTCGTGGTGACACGTGTCACCCTCACCCGTGTGTCTCTAGTGCCTCGTCCTTCTCTTCCTACTAATACTACCGCCACGACTACTAATGATCCTACGACTATTATTACTACTAGCAGTACTACTACTAGTACTAGTACTACTACTTCTACTACTACTACTACTACTACTACTGCTACTACTACCACTACTTCTACTACTACTAGTATTCCTATCACTACTACTAGTACTACTACTACTACTACTACTACTACTACTACTACGACTACGACTACTGCTACGACTACTACTACTACTACTACTACTACTACTACTATTACTACTACTACTACTACCACTACTACTACTACTACTACTACTACTACTACTACTACTACTACTACCATCATCACCACCACCACTACTACTACCACTACTACTACTACTACTACTACTACTACTACTACTACTACTACTACGACGACTCCTCCTCCTCCTCCTACTACTACTACTACTGCTGATATTGTTATTATTCCCCACATCCACAGTGGGGTTCTTGTTTTCTCTGGACACCCCGCGCAGGAACAGGAACACTCACACACACACTCACACTCATTCACACTCTCTCATCATCAACCTCATCAGCATCATTGATGATGCTCTCTCACATGCTTAGTCACTCACATACTCATCATCATCACTCGCACTCTCTCACACGCTCACGAACATCATCATCATCATCATCATCATCATCATCGGCATCGGCATCATCCTCATTCAAACATCATCATCGCCACCACCACTCACAATCAATCATCATCCTCTTCACCACTCATCTTCACCACCACTCATCATCCTCATCCTCATCATCGTTGAGTAAATTGTGAGGAAGTCTCAGGCGGGAGCCCCCTACCTATGGGGCCCGCAGATCATGTTGGTAATCCGAGCGGGTCATCGGAAACCTGTAACTGTCGTCACTTTTGGGCTCGTCAAGCCTGAAAATGGAGGAAGTTTCAGGCGGGAGCCTCGTCTGTGAGTGAATTGGGAGGAAGTCTCAGGCGGGAACTCCCTCCCTATGGGGCCCGCAGATCATGTTGGTAATCCGAGCGGGTCATCGGAACCCTGTAACTGTCGTCACTTTTGGGCTCCTCAAGCCTGAATATGGAGGAAGTCTCAGGCGGGAGCCTCGTCTGTGAGTGAATTCTGAAGAAGTCTCAGGCGGGAGCCCCCTCCCTATGGGGCCCGCAGATCATGTTGGTAATCCGAGCGGGTCATCGGAAACCTGTAACTGTCGTCACTTTTGCGCTCGTCAAGCCTGAATTTGGAGGAAGTCTCAGGCGGGAGCTTCGTTTCTGAGTGAATTGTGAGGAAGGCTCAGGCGGGAGCCCCCTCCCTATGGGGCCCGCAGATCACGTTGGTAATCCGAGCGGGTCATCGGAATCCTGTAACAGTCGTCAATTTTGGGCTCCTCAAGCCTGAATATGGAGGAAGTCTAAGGCGGGAGCCTCGTCTGTGAGTGACTGCGAGGAAGTCTCAGGCGGGAGCCCCCTCCCTGTGGGGCCCGCAGATCATGTTGGTAATCCGAGCGGGTCATCCAAAACATGTACCTGTCGTCAATTTTGGGTTCTCGCGCTGCCAAAACGCAGCTCCCAGGCCACATGTTGGACGCAACAAGGAAGTTGTTGGGCTCCTCAGGCCTGAATTTGGAGGAAGTCTCAGGCGGGAGCCTCGTCTCTGAGTGAATTGCGAGGAGCCAACTGTAGGCCACTTCGTGTTCGTCGTGTTCCCAGAACGCTATTCCCGGCACGCATCCACTGGGACGCACCCCTGTGCGTTTCCTCTGGGTCGTGCCCCCGCACGTATCCACTGGGACGCACCCTTGTGCGCTTCCTCTGGGTCGTGCCCCTGGCACGTATCCACTGGGACGCACCCCCGTGCGCTTCCTCTGGGTCGTGCTCCGGCACGTATCCACTGGGACGCACTCCCGTGCGCTTCCTCTGGGTCGTGCCCCGGCACGTATCCACTGGGACGCACTCCCGTGCGCTCCCTCTGGGTCGTGCCCCCGCACGTATCCACTGGGACGCACTCTTGTGCGTTTCCTCTGGGTCGTGGCCAGGCACGTATCCACTGGGACGCACCCCTGTGCGCTTCCTCTGGGTCGTGCCCCCGCACGTATCCACTGGGACGCACCCTGTGCGTTTCCTCTGGGTCGTGTTCGGCACGTATCCACTGGGACGCACCCCTGTGCGCTTCCTCTGGGTCGTGTTCCGGCACGTATCCACTGGGACGCACTCTGTGCGCTTCCTCTGGGTCGTGTTCCGGCACGTATCCACTGGGACGCACTCTGTGCGCTTCCTCTGGGTCGTGTTTTGGCACGTATCCACTGGGACGCACTCCCGTGCGCGTCCTCTGGGTCGTGCTCTGGCACGTATCCACTGGGACGCACTCCCGTGCGCTTCCTCTGGGTCATGCTCCGGCACGTATCCATTGGGACGCTTCACAGTTCGATCTACATTCGTGCTTTTGAAGCAGGAAACTTATGCCCTGCTTTTACCAGCACATCCAAAGTGGGTTTCTTGTTTTTCCGGACACCCCGCGTCACGAACAGGAAACACCCACACACCCACCTCACACTTCACTCACACTCCTCATCATCAAAACCTCATCAGCATCAATCGATGATTGACTCTCTTCATGCTTAGTCACTCCCATACTCATCACATCATCATCACTCGCACTTCTCTCACACGCCTCTCACGAACAATCATTCATAATCATCATCATCAATCGGCATCGGCGTCGATCTTCATTCAAACATCATCATCGCCACCACCACTCACAATCAATCATCACCCTCTTCACCACTCATCTTCACCACCACTCATCATCCTCATCCTCATCATCGTTGAGTAAATTGAGGAAGTCTCAGGCGGGAACCCCCTCCCTATGGGGCCCGCAGATCATGTTGGTAATCCGAGCGGGTCATCGGAATCCTGTAACTGTCGTCACTTTTGAGCACCCCAGGCCTGAAAATGGAAGAGGAAGAATCCTTTTTTTTTTTTTTTTTTTGCTTTTTTTTTTTGTTTTTTTTTTTCAGGCGGGAGCCTCGTCTGTGAGTGAATTGGGAGGAAGTCTCAGGCGGGAGTTCCCTCCCTATGGGGCCCGCAGATAATGTTGGTAATCCGAGCGGGTCATCGGAACCCTGTAACTGTCGTCACTTTTGGGCTCCTCAAACCTGAATTTGGAGGAAGTCTCAGGCGGGAGCCTCGTCTCTGAGTGAATTCTGAAGAAGGCTCAGGCGGGAGCCCCCTCCCTATGGAGCCCGCAGATCATGTTGGTAATCCGAGCGGGTCATCGGAACCCTGTAACTGTCGTCACTTTTGGGCTCGTCAAGCCTGAATGTGGAGGAAGTCTCAGGCGGGAGCCTCGTCTCTGAGTGAATTGTGAGGAAGTCTCAGGCGGGAGCCCCCTCCCTATGGGGCCCGCAGATCATGTTGGTAATCCGAGCGGGTCATCGGAACCCTGTAACTGTCGTCACTTTTGGGCTCCTCAAGCCTGAATATGGAGGAAGTCTCAGGCGGGAGCCTCGTCTGTGAGTGAACTGCGAGGAAGTCTCAGGCGGGAGCCCCCTCCCTATGGGGCCCGCAGATCACGTTGGTAATCCGAGCGGGTCATCCAAAACCTGTAACTGTCGTCAATTGTGGGTTCTCGCGCTGCCAAAACGCAGCTCCCAGGCCACATTTCGGACGCAACAAGGAAGTTGTTGGGCTCCTCAGGTCGCCGAGGTGCTGCGACAGGGCGCCGAAGGCGCCGACGACGACGGCCAGGCCGAGGCGCGGGCGCGGAGCTTGCTGATGTTCAGGCCCAGCGAAAGGGAGTTCACATGGCAGAGCTCGGGTGCGCACAGCGTGCGCCGCTCGGGGTTCACCCTGACGCACGCGTCCTACCTGACCTCCACGCGGTCGCAGGGCCAGACGCTGCGCAAGGGCGTCACCATCGACTGCGCGAGAGATGAGGACGCTGGCCGCACGGGCATGTCGGACGAGCAGTGGTGGCTGCACCTCTACGTCATGTTCTCCCGCGCCACGTGCATGCGGAACATGCTGATCCTGCGGCCGCCGCCGCGAGAGTTCCTGGAGTGCGGGCCGCCGGCGTCCCTGCGGAAGGCGCTCCTGGAGTTCGACCAGAGAGCGGTTTTGTCCAGGGCGGAGGCGAAGCAGCTCGCGGCAGAGCTGGGTTTCGTGCTGCCTTCCGCCTGAGCGCGGCTGCGCCTCGCTCGAAACCCGCGGGGTTGTCCCAACGGCTTGGTCTTGCGCGCCAACGGCTCGCGGGGTTGTCCCGACAGCCTGGCCCGCGGGGTTGTCCCAACGGCTGCGCGACGTGACCAGTCGAGAACGCGCCTGTGCTGGCCGTGGCGGCGACGGCGCCGAGGAACATCGACATGCGCGCTCATGCAACAGGAAGGGGGGGAGGTGGCGGGGCGCGGAACAAACAGGGGGGCGAGGATGGGGACAACGTAAGGAGTGGAAGGGGGGCCCGCGCCAAGGCGAGAGGAAATATACGCAGAAGAGACAGCCAGGACGCCTCACCAACCACGAGGACGACGGCGATGGCTTTTTCCAGATTCGCCCAGAGGATTCTTATGTGGGGTTCTTCCGTCGGAGTAATTATTAGTATTATTACGGGTGCTACTCTCACTCATACTACCACTACTACTACCACTACTGCGACTACTACGACTACCACTTCTAGTAGGTTTCCTCGGAGTACTACCACTACTACTACTACCACTACTACTACTACTACTACTACTACTGCTACTACTACTACTACTACTACTACTACTACTGCTACTATTACTACTACAACCACCACTACCACCCTACTACTACTACTACTACTACTACTACTACTACTAGTAATAATACTAATACTAATACTGCTACTACTACTGCTACTACGACTACTGCGACGACGACGACTACTACTACTACTACTACTACTACTACTACTACTACTACTATGACGACTACTACTACTACTACTACTGCGACTACTACTGCGACTACTACTACTACTACTACTACTACTACTACTACGGCTACTACTACTACTACTACTACGACTATGTCTACTCGTATGACTACTAGTACTACTTACTCTACTACTATATTACTAATACTGTTCTTGTTACCACTAACTACTACTACTATATACTACTACTACTTACTACTACTACTACTACTACTACTTTACTGCTACTACTACTACTACTACTTCTACTACGACTACTGTAGCTACTAGTGCTACTACTACTACTACTACCACTACTACCACTACTACTACTACTACTACTACCACTACTACTACCACTACTACTACTACTACTACTACTACTACTACTACTACTACTACTACTAGTACTACTACTACTACCACTACCACTACTACTAGTATTTCTATTTCAACTGCTACTATTACTACTACTACTACTACTACTACGACTACTACTACTACTACTACTACTACTACTACTACTACTACTACTACTATGACTACTACTACGACGACGGCGGCTACTACTACTACGACTATTACTACTACTGCCACTACTACTACTACTACTACTACTACTACTACCACTACTACTATTACTACTAGTGCTACTACCGTGCACGACGCGCTCGTACTGGATAGTTTGACTCCTACTTCTACGTTTACGTCTACTCCGACGATTACTTCTGTTATTATGACAGATATACGACTATCAGTATTCTTACTACTACTACGACTACTTCAACTACTCCTACTACTCCCACTCCGACTACTACTACTACTACTACTATTACTACTACTACTACTGCTACTATTACTACGACTACTACTACTACTACTACTACTAATATTATTACCCCGACTATCACTATCACTACGACTGGTTCTAGTACTACTTGTACATACTTCCACGACTATTACTACTACTACTACTACTACTACTGCACTACGACTAATACTACGACTGCCACTGCTACTGCTACTACTACGGTTACTACGATTACTACCTCCACTATTTCTACGACTACGACGGCGACTACTACTTCCGCTACTACTATTACTACTACTACTAC
>CAUYUJ010007498.1:32496-34996 GCA_963575745.1 Prorocentrum cordatum | reverse complement strand
TGAGGTTTCGCCAACAACCCGGCGTTAATTCAATCTCAAGCACGCCAGGTCCATTGCCATGCGCTCTGGCGTCAGGTTGAGTGTACCGGTGTCAGGTAAAGAAGGGTCTCTTGCTCGCTTATGAAACTGCGGGCCAGAAGGAGAAAACGCAGCCACCTCGAGCCACCTCCAGGAGACCGTGGAATTCTGGGGTGGAAGCAGCCATCTGGATAATCGATCCTCGGTGGGAGATGAGCGGTGCGGGGAGGAAGAGGGAATGAAGTGGAGGAGTAGAGGGGCGGAGGAATGGGAGGGACGAGGGGGGAGCAGGTAGCACGGAGCGAGAAGCAGGAAGTGGGGTGTAGGGATCAGCGCGGGGGCAGTTGGGGGGGGGGGGGGGGGCGGATGGGGGGAGGGTAGAGGGGGAAAGGGAGGGAGGTGGAAAGAGGGAGGGAGGGAAGAAGGAGGAAATTGGAAGGAGGAGGGGAGGAGAGAGGGAGGAAGGGAGCTGGAAGTAGGGAGGAGGGTGGAGGGAACAGGGTGGAGGGAGAAGGGAGGAGGACACCCCTCTCTGAGGACCTACTACACGAACTTCGACCTGGGTTCCACCGCCACGGAGCGCGCCATCCACGTGGCGCCCGCCACCGAAGAGTGCACGCCGGCGCGCCTGTCTCCTCTTCGAGGAGTGATGAGGGAGGAGGAGGAGGAGGAGGAAGAGGAGGAGGGGAAATATGGTGGTGATGATGACGATGCTGATGATGATACCGATGCTCATGCTGATGCTGATGTTCATGACGATGTTGATGATGCTGATGATGTTGATGCTGATGGTGACGCAGATTATTGTGATGATGATGCTGGTGGCGATGCTGCTGGTGATGATGATTATGATGCTGATCATACTGATAATGGCGGTGATGATGATAGAGCTGCCGATGATGATAACGATGGTGCTGATGCTGATGCCGATGATGACGACGACGATGACGACGACGACGACGACCATGATGATGATGACGATGCCGATGCTAATGCTGATGCTGATGCTCATGACGATGCTGATGCTGATGCTGATGCTGATGCTGATGCTGATGCTGATGCTGATGTTGCCGGCGCTGATGATGCTGATGTTGATGCTGATGTTGTTGCTGATGATGGTGATGATGATGTTGGTGATGATGATGATCATGATGATGATGAGGGTGCTGGTGCTCGTGATGGTGGTAGTGGAGATGGCGATGGTGATGGTGATGGTGATGGTGGTGATGATGGTGGTGGTGATGGTGATGATGATGGTGATGCTGCTGATGGTGATGACGATGATGATGATGTTGATGATGTTGTTGACGATGACGATGACGATGATGATGATGATGATGATGATGATGATGATGATGATGATGCTGATGCTGATGAAGATGATGATGATGATGCTGATGATGATGATGATGATGATGCTGATGATGATGATGATGATGATGATGATGATGATGATGATGATGATGATGATGATGATGATGATGATGATGATGATAGTGATGATGGTGATGATGGTGGTGATGGTGATGGTGAAGAGTAGGAGGAGGAGGAGGAGGAGGAGGAAGCTGAGGAGGAGGAGGAGGAGGTGGAGTAGCGCGACGATGAGGGAGAAGATGAGGAGGAGTGTGAGAACGAGGACGAGGCAGGAGGAGAGAAATTAGAAGCCGGAGTCGGAGGAGGAGGAGGACGATGAGGAATGTGACAGGAGGAGGAGGAGGAGGAGGAGGAGGAGGAGGAGGAGGAGGAGGAGGAGGAGGAGGAGGGGGAGGAGGAGGCGGAGGAGGAGGGGGAGAAAGGAGGAGGAGGAGGAGGAGGAGGAGGAGGAGGAGTGCGACAGGGGGGGAGAGATGAACGGATAAGGAGCAGCAGGAGGAGGAGGATGAGGAGGAGTGCGACGAGGAGGGAGGAGGAGGAGGAGGAGGAGGAGGAGGAGGAGGAGGAGGAGCGGGAGGACGAGGACGCGCCAGGAGGAGAAAAAGAGAGGAGGATCACGACGAAGTGGAAGACGAAGAGGAGGAGGAGGAAGAGCAAGAGGAAGAGGAAGAGGTACAAACATGAGGAGGAAGAGGGGAAGGAAGCTTTTTGCAATCAACTACGCCATAAGACGCTCAGACTGGCCATCCTCGTTGGAATTCATCTGCTGATGTAACCAGGAGGGGCGACGATAACCGAAATGCTCAGCTGCTCTCAAAAACGCCTGGGGCGGCTTTTCCCGTTTTCAACTTTCCGTGTTGCGGTCCATCGAAACAGAAAACACGGCATCCCAAAACAACAAAAACGGCAGCTGCCGGGCCCAAAACGAACGGAAAACGGCAACCCCAAATAGAAAACAACGGCAACCCGAAAGAGAACACAGTTAGCAGACACGGACAACATAGATTACGGCAGCTAAAAAATAAGAACCGGATCTTAGAACGAACCGAAAACGGCGAGACGGCAATCCCAAAACGGATAACAAGAATGACCAACAAGCAGAAGAACA
>CAUYUJ010007498.1:19996-27496 GCA_963575745.1 Prorocentrum cordatum | reverse complement strand
CTATATGGCTATATGGCTATAGGGCTATAGGGCTATGTGACTATAGGACTATAGAGGGCGATAGAACACCCAGGTCCCCAGGCACCCGGGCACCCCCGGGCACCTCCGGGCACCCCAGGGCACCTCCGGGCACCCCTGGGCACCCCGCGCGGGCATCCAGGCACCCCCAGGCACGCCCGGGCACCCTTGGCACCCCAGGGCACCCCCGGGCACCCCCGGGCACCCCCCGGCACACGGCCGTTGGCCACCAAATCGGCGCCGCAACTCACCTAACCATATGAATGCGCTGGGACCCCTACAGAGGCAAGCTCTGATTGGGGAAAGAGTGCTGCAGCCAGCTGGCTGTCAGGGTCGTGCACATGGCTTTCGTGGATATCCGATCCGATTCGGTCCTGCTCATCCCCCCTTCCTCGGGCGTCCTCCCTCTTCTGTCGTGGTCCCCGTCCTTCCTTCTCCCTCTCTCATCCCTTCCCCCCTTCATCCCTCCCTCCCTACCCCTCCCTCGCAGACTCGGCAATGGACTCCACCCGGAGAGGTCTCTGGAGTTCTCGTCGGCATCTCCGTGCTTTGCCCCGCCTGATCGGGGCCACTGGCCGTGGATGTCAACAAAAACCCTCCCGCTCCTCGTGCTCCTCCCCTCCCCCCTCCTCTCTCCCGCCCGGGGCGGGGCCCGCCCCAGGCCAAGCCGCTGGCCGACACGGCGCTCGCCCGCCTGTCGCCCCGCGGCAGGCGCCGGGTGGTGCCGGAGACGCCGTTCCTCGCCACCGCCGCCGCCCGTGTCGTCGCAGTCGCCGCTGCCGTCGTCGGTCCCGTCAGCGCTGTCGTCTTCGCCGTCGTAGCCGCCGCCTTCGCCTTCGTCGCCGTTCGCGTCGTCGCTGTCGCCGTCGTCATCGTCGTCGTCGTCGTCGTCGTCATCGTCGTCATCGTCGTCGTCGTCGTCGTCGTCGAGGTCGTCGGAGTCGTCATCGTCGTCATCGTCGTCGTCGTCGTCGTCAGCATCGTCGTCGTCAGCATCGTCGTCGAGGTCGTCGGTGTCGTTGTGTTGAGGACGTGCTCCTCCTCCTCCTCCTCCTCCTCCTCAACCTCCTCTTCCTCCTCCTTCCCCCGCAGCTCCAGCGCGTCCAAAGTAGAGATGTCAGGCCCAATTCTGGACGTCTTTTTCCTTTCGTTCTGGACGTTCCCCCCTGTTTTTTGCGTGGGGGGATCTCTGGATCCTCCTCCTCCTCCACCTCCTCCTCCTCCTCCTCCTCCTCCAGGTAAATGTCTGTACGACAGCATATATGCATGCACGCATGCGCGCAGAGTTTGTTTGCGAGCACGTGTCTGCATTTGTCTGCTATACGCAGGGTGTGACAAAAGATCATAGTTCTTTCTTCCAGGCCATGTGCACACGGACAAGCAACTACACGAGAGCGGACGATTCACGCGACACAGCCTTTTGGGGCTGCTGGATCGACATATCATTTGAACTTGAAGACGTGCACCAATGTACAAGTTGGAGCGTTGTGCGAATTTGGATGGGATTGGGGTATGAAGCGATTTATCCAGCTGCCTGCGCCAAACATGCCACCGTGCCAGCGAAGCACCGCGACCCTTCGAGCACCGTCTGGAAGGCCGTCACGTCTGACACATACCGTCTCCACTTCTTGAGGAGCTTTCACAGGGCTCATGTGGGTCGTCCTGGGGCTGCCCGGGGCTCTTGTGGTGCAGTCTTGGGGGTCTCATGGTGCCCTCTTCGGCTGTGTTGGGGCTCAGGTCGTCTTGGGTCATCGTGGGGCTTCGTTGGGGCCGTCTTGGACCGTCTAGGTTCTAGGGGCCATCTTGGGGCTCTCGGAAGGCCGTTTTGTGATCTCGAAGATCGCAAGCGGAACAATCTTCGACCGACGAGCGTGGAAAGCGAAAAACATTGAAAGCTTAATGACAGCATTGTGTTTGGCCTCTCGAAGGCCTCCTGGAGAGCGTCTTGGGGATACACCAGGGTCTATTCGAACCCTCTTGGGGCTTATTTGGGCGCTTTTACTTCCTGTTGGGTGCGTCTCGAGGCAGTGTTGGGCCATCTTGGCGGCATTGGTGACCGCCTTCCTTGGCCGTCTTGGAAGCCTTGGAGAGCCTTGGACCCCAGGGAGCCCTTCTGAGAGGGGGGAGGGATGCATACAGCGAAGCGTGAGGAGAGGGGAGTGGGGGGCCGTAGAAGACGTGCAGGAACCCTACTGGGCACCACTAGGCATTCTGCCGCGCCTCCGCGTGCCAGGGGGCACCGTGGCGGATCAGCCCCCATGCAGGTCGAGGGACTCGCGGGTGCTGCCCTTGGTAAGCAATGGGCCGATCGTCCCTGGCGATGCTGGGAGCACGGTGGGGTCCCCGGGGAGGGGAGTGGAAGGACGAGACCGGGTGAAGGGATGGCACGGGAAGGGACGGCGAGGCCGCCCGAGGCTCCGCCGACGCGTGGAGCCCTCGAGAATGGAGGAGGAGGAGGAGGAGGAGGAGGAGGAGGAGGAGAGGAGGAGGAGGAGGAGGAGAGGAGGAGGAGGAGGAGGAGGAGGAGGAGGCAGGAGGAGGAGGAGGAGGAGGAGGAGGAGGGGGAGGAGGAGGAGGAGGAGGAGGAGGGGGGGGGAGGAGGGGGAGGAGGACAAGCTAGGTGCGCTCGCGTCATATCTGACGTCCTACCCCTCCCTCCCATCCCTTACCATGGCGCTGATTTTCTCTATCCGCGGACGCGTGTCGTAGCGGACCTGTGGCTCCGCGCGCGCGTGCGTAGTGGGTGGTGGTGCGCGTGCGTGCGTGCGTGCGTGTGTGCGTGGTTGTCGTGGTGGTGGTGGTGGTGGTGGTGGTGGTGGTGGTGGTGGTGGTGGTGGTGCTGGTGCTGGTGTGGTGGTGGTGGTGGTGGTGGTGGTGGTGGTGGTGGTGGTGGTGGTGGTGGTGGTGGTGGTGGTGGTGGTGGTGGTGGTGGTGGTGGTGGTGGTGGCGGTGCGGCGCGGTGGTGGCGGGCGGATGGGCGCGCGAGAAAGAGGCCCGCGCTGGGGCGAGAACGCCATCCTGAACGACGGAGGCCAAACACCGATCCGAAAATGAGGCCCACGCTGCAGCGGGAGCACGATTCGGAACGATTCGGGAGCAGAAATGAGGCCGGCGCCTCAGCGAGAGCAGCATTTTGAAAAAAACGCAAGCGAAAACCCCTTTCCCGGGAATCCAGTGTGTAAAAAAATAGTACGCGGGGGGGTGTCGGATATCTTCGGGACGCCATCAGGGGAAGTGGGAGAGTATTTTTTATTGTGTAATTGTGGAGGAGGAGGAGGGAGAGGGGAGAGGAGGAGGGGAGAGGAGGAGGAGGAGGAGGAGAGGAGGAGAGGAGAAGAGGGAGGAGGGGAGGTGGGCGAAAGAGCAGGGGCAGGGGGGAGTGCCCGAGGTTCTGGCGACGTGTGGAGCCCTCGAAGATGCTGATGCCTCACGCTGTGCTGAAGGCCCCGAGCGGGGGGGGAGCAGGAGGAGAAGGAGGAGGAGGAGGAGGAGGAGCAGGAGCAGGAGGAGGAAGAGGAGGAGGAGGAGGAGGGCGAGGGGGAGGAGGAAGAGAAGGAAACGGAGGAGGAGGAGGATGGGGAGGAGGAGGAGGAGGGGGAGGAGAAGGATGATGATGAGGAGGAGGAGGAAGAGGAGGAGGAGTTCTATGGCACGGATGCCCCTGTCCTGGACGAGGGCGAGGTGGCGCAGTGGCAGGTGTTCAGGGAGGGCGGTGTCAACTGGGACACGGTCATGGCGGGGGGCCTCGTCGGACGCGATTCGGGCTACCTTGCTGGACAGCAGAGGGCACATCGCCCCCGCGACTCATGCCTGAACCCCCCGCCCCCCCTGGCCAGAGTTCTTCTCTTACTTCTGCGGGGAGTCCACTTTCGCGGCGACCCGTTAAACCTGGAACCTCTGGAGGCGCATGTATGTTTGTTCTTCTACCGCGTGCGTATTGCCACTGGAACCCTTGAACACCTCGGGCTAGAGTGCACCTAGCACTTCAGTACAGTTGGTAGCATCATGTGCCAGCGCGCAGCTGCTCCAAGAGTGCACCTGGTCTTACTGTGCATCTTATCAAATTGCGATTGAGGCATTGAAGGAAACAGTAGAGACTCGTGGCTTAGGAATAAAGAAGCACTATCGGATCGCGACTTGGGAGCACGGAAGCATAGCACAATCGTGATTGAGGAATGAACTGACAGTATATGCAGTAATGCCGATTTCGGGAATAGGACACACACACACATTAGCGTGCAAGTATATCTAGTACAATTTCCGAGTACAACTACTAATATATTGATGCTGCATTGCTTTTACAGTCTGGGCTCTCGCGCTTTTCCTTTTCTGGTTGCGTTGGGGGGGTGGGGCCCAGCGCGCCAGCGACCCCGCGGCTGAGAGTTCATTCCTCCTCCGGAATTTTTGGCAGGGGCAACCCCCGTGCCCGAACCCCTTGTCAAGGATTTCCTTTTTTTCCTCCCGCGGAAACCGGACCCCCTGGGTTCCTCGGCGCGCCCTGGGGATGCTTTCCTTCCGGATGGCCCCCCATGTGCCCTATGCTAGAGTCGCCCGGGTGATGAGGGCGTTGCGGCTCCGTTGCCGAGGCGTTGCAGGCGGCATCGCGCCGGCACCGCGGATGACTGAGGTACGGGCCCACTAAGACTCGCCGAGCGCGTCCCACTACTCGCAAAGTGCCTACTCGCAAACGTCCGAAACAAAAACATACGCCTGCTTTGATGTCATTTATCGTGGATCCCCCGCGGCGGATCCGGGCCGTTTGCGAGCAGTTACTCTGCGAGCAGTGGAGCGCGCTCGTCTGGAAGACAGCCGCCCTCGCCCAGGGACTGCGGGACACCCGCCCGCGCAGGGACAGCCAGCTGGTCGACGCCCACCCCTGCCCGGGGAGCACGAGGGGCGCAGGCCTAAGTCGGGCCTGCCCCCCTGCAGGGGGCTTTTCGACGAAAGCTAAAAAAGACCCTCAAACATAGCCAACAAAATGATCCCCAAAAAATAGTCTGGGGACTATTCATCGAGTACTGTTTGACCTTTTGGGATTATTTTGGGGGTATCTCTTATTTTTCGTCGAAAATCCCCCTGTAGGGGGGACAGGCCCGACATAAGCGCAGGCGCCCCCGGGCGCGCTCGCCTGCTCGCGTGCGCGGAGGCGGCGGGCCGACCGGGCAGCAGGCACCCCGCAGTCGTTCCAGCAGGGGGCGGAGCGTCCTGGCTCGCCCGTCGCCCCACCGAGGAGTGTTCGGAGAACCTTTTTGAGGTTCCCACGAGGTGTTCTCAGGACACTTCTGGTTGGGACGAAGCGTCCTGGCTCGCCCGTAGTCCCACCAAGGAGTGTTCGAAGAACCTTTTTGAGGTTCCCACGAGGTGTTCTCAGGACATTCCTGGTTGGGACTGTCCTGTTGTACAGTCGGGGCCCTGAGGAAGGAACCCTTTTCGCTGGGGAGGGGCTCCGCGCTCCGTAAGTGTTTCGCAGCTTGCCTCAGGTTATCCTTATGGTTTCGATAGGAACTCGAAGTTTAACTTATGGAAAAAGGGGCCTCGTTCCTTATTTAGGGTTCCTTAGGTCAACGCCCCGACTGTATCACATCGGGCTTGTGCTCTAAGAGCATCGTTTCTGTTCTTAGAACATGTTTGGGTTCTAGAGAAATTTCGTGGTAGGGTTATAGGAATGCAGGGGCGGTCGGTCCCTGCTCAACCGTCGCGGACCAGGCGGCGGCGCTGCTGGCGTGCACCGCGCCCTCGGCGCTTGCAGGCGTCGAGCTGTGTGCCCATCTGGCGGAATTCGCTTCGATCTTCGACCAAGTCCAGGGGAAGCGGGGCCAGAGGGTGCTGGGCGTCCCAGGGCTCGTGCTTTGGGCCACCCTCCTGCAACAGTTGGGCTGGAGGCAGCTCTCCGCGGTGCACAGGGAGGGACATCATGCTGTGGACGGGGGGGGGCGCGGACCGCAGGTGCTCGTTCGCCGCGCCTGTCATGGAGATTGCAGCGCAGACCGCTGGGACACGGACCGCAGCCGTGGACGAGGCCACCCGGGACCTGGGCATCCGGCGGCCGCGCGCAGCGGGACCGGCCCCGCGCACGGCCAGGCGAAAGCGGTGGGCCCTCCTCCAGCGGGCCAGCGTCCGCCAGGCGATCGCCGCCAGCGAGCGCAGGTGGTGGCAACGCTAGCGGGACAGCCTGGAGCGCGCCGCCCATTGGCGCTGGGAGCCCTCAGACCTCCTTGCCGCCAGTTGCCCCCCCGCCGACGTCCGGCCGTGGGCCAAGCTCGCCCTCAAGGGGGCGCTCAGGGCGGGTAGCGTGGGCCAGGTCCCCGCGTGTCGCCTGGGCAGTGGCGTGGGGCAGCGCACCCCAGAGGGGCGCGAGCATGCCCGGCCACGCCGGCTGAGTGGCTCATCGGCGGGGGAGATCCGGCGGACGCTGCGCACGCGGCGCGCGAGGCACGGGAGCTGGGCGCTGTCGTGGAGCGCGCCGGGCCGCCAGCACAGTGGGGCCACCCGCGGCCGCCGTGACCCGAGCGCCAGCGGCGGGCGCCCCGCTGGCGCCCGAGCGGGCGCCGCCAGGGCGCGCCAAAAGCGAGCGCCCCGTGGGCGCGGCGCTAGGCCGCCAGTGCAGTGGGGCCGCTCGCAGCCGCCCGAGCGGGTGCCGCCAGGGCGCGCCAACGGCGGGCGCCCCGCGGGCGCTGCAGCGGCTGGGGAAGACGGCGGCGTCGTCTCGGCGGGCCGCGGGCAGGGCATCGCCGGCCCCCCGACGGCGTCTCCACAGAGGGCCGTCGCAGGTGGCCACCCTGCCTGGGTTGTCAGGATGCCAGGCCGCCCGCAAGCCGGGCAGCCGACGCCTTGGCCCCGAGCCATGGGGAGGCACCCTCGCAGGCGGCATCGTATGAGCTGCAGGCGAGCGGTTCGATTCACGTCCGCGTGCACAGCACGCGATGTCCGAAAAACGCGACGACGACGAATAAAATTAATAGTTATAGTTCTACGAATAACAACTAAGGGCAACTAGTATGACTACTAACAGTTCGAATCATAAGATTACTGCTAACAGTATGACGAATACGAGAAAGACTGAGCATACATTATTAACAGTAATAGGATCGTAAGAATGATGCGTACAATGCCATCATTAACCGTAGTTGTACTATTCATAATAACAGGAACAATAATCTTAATCAGGGAAATATTTCGCATGATAATAAGAACCGTAAGAAGACACATTCTACGAAAACTAGTATTAAGATTGTTTACATTGCGATTACTGTTCATTATGAGTGAGTATGCTAGTAATACGTATTACAACACGAATAGCAGCCACAAACATACTAACATGCTGTAAGACTACGACTACGACTATTACTACAACAGCTAGTAGTAGTAGTAGTAGTAGTAGCAGCAGTAGTAGTAGTAGTAGTAGTACTAGCTACTACTACTACTACGACTACTACTACTACTACTACTACTACTACTACTACTACTACTACTACTACTACT
>CAUYUJ010007498.1:0-19896 GCA_963575745.1 Prorocentrum cordatum | reverse complement strand
GGAGGAGGAGGAGGAAAAGGAGCAAGGAGGAGCGAGGAGGAGGAGGAGGCGAAGGAGGAGGAGGCGGACGAGGAGGAGGAGGATGAGGGAGGAGGAGGAGGAGGAGGAGGAGGAGGAGGAGGAGGAGGAGGAGGAGGAGGAGGAGGAGGAGGGGGAGGCGGAGGAGGAGGAGGAGGAGGAGGAGGAGAACGTGAACCCAGGATGCATCAACGTTGCTGCCAAACACCCTCGCGTCACAAGGCTCCTCCTCGTAAGTCCCTATGTAGACCCCCGCAACCTCGTGAGGGTTTGTCTCGGTGAGACTCGCAAGGGCCGCGAGAACTTGGCTCGGATCCAGAAGGGTATGCGTCCAAGTCGGCGGACCCTATCGGCGGCGGCGGCGGCCTGCGACGAGGGCAGGGTGAGGCGTGAGGAGGCCCTCCGCCCTCTCAAGGCCCACACGGTCAGGAAGTTTGGCTTAGCGTGTTTTCCTCAGCCTTCAATTGTGCGCTCTCGACCCGCGAACCAACAAAAAAAAGTGCTTTCCTCAGCCTCCTGCTCTGGCGTGGCGTGTTTTCCTCAGCCTCCTGCTCTGCGGAGCGGAGCGACACGCCATCCGCTCGCAAGGCATGGCGTGTCGCTGGGGCTGCCGCCCCGACACGCCAAGCAAGAGTTCCCGTCCGCAGGTCCCTGCAAGTGGCCCGCGCCCTCCGTGAGGACGAGCGTTTCGTGGGCCTGCCATTCGAGCCAGAGCCCTGTTCTGAGAGGGATCCGCCTTGTGTCCCGTAGCCAGAAGACATGAAGGGAGGACGGGTCATAAAGTTTAAGGTGGTGTCCTGCGAGAGCCCCGTTTTTTAGAGGAGCGTTCTTCCATCCGTTTCTATGTGTCAGCGGTTATTGTTTGAAGCGGTAGCCCCAGTTTGAAAAGATCTGTCATCCATTCATATGTGTAGGTGCTCCTCGATTTGCGCCCTCTGGCAGTTAAATCGCGGCATGTCTTAAGCGAGAGCCTTATTCGTCCTCCATCCAGGGGGTTGTTGAACAAGTTGTAAGAAAAATGCGTACGGGATGAATGCGAGAACCATACATAGGAAAGCGTTCCCCTTCCATCCGTGAAAAAATCTTGGGACATCCAAGACGCACGTGCGCGGCGCTGAGGCGATGTCCGCACTTTGAAATCCATGCGCCTTCCATCTGTTCAGCGGCTATATGCGAAACTTCCAAGACGGGTGCGCGCGGCGCCGAGGCGATGGCCACACTTTGAGATCCCTGCGCCCTCCATCTGCGCAGCGGCTATCCCAGGGACTTCCAAGACGAGTGTGCGCTGCGCGGAGGCGAGAGCCGCACATTTTGAGCATGGCCCGCCCTGCGGCCGTGCAGCTGCTGGAACAACTTCCGGCCTCAAGACGGCAAACTGTGAGCAGGGAGTCCCGCCACCCGCCAAACCACCCCAACCCAATCCGAAGGCCCCAATCTGCCCTCCATTCCCAGCGGCGGGGGGGGCGTCGGGGAGCGTTGACAAAAACACGTGAGGAACCCGTACCCCCCCAACCCGAAATTTGGGTCTTCGGGTTGGCTTGGGGTGGCCTGGTAGGTACAGTCAACGCGCCTGGTAAGGACGCGCGCATTCATCTAGGATACCCTTGCGTCCTTGCCTCTGTGGCCCGTCCTTTGCCGTTATCACTGGTCGCCCGCCGCCCCCAAAAATCCCAACGTCGGCCTCCAAGGGTCTTGGGTCCTTACCACGCGTCCTTACTATACGTTTTGACGGTAGTCAGCATCTGAGGCAGTACGCCTGGCCCGCGGGGCGAGAGCGAACCTCTTCCGCTAAAAGCTAGGCGGGCTACGCCGCGTTGACAAAACACGTGAGGAACCCGTACCCCCCCAACCCGAAATTTGGGTCTTCGGGTTGGCTTGGGGTGGCCTGGTAGGTACAGTCAACGCGCCTGGTAAGGACGCGCGCATTCATCTAGGATACCCTTGCGTCCTTGCCTCTGTGGCCCGTCCTTTGCCGTTATCACTGGTCGCCCGCCGCCCCCAAAAATCCCAACGTCGGCCTCCAAGGGTCTTGGGTCCTTACCACGCGTCCTTACTATACGTTTTGACGGTAGTCAGCATCTGAGGCAGTACGCCTGGCCCGCGGGGCGAGAGCGAACCTCTTCCGCTAAAAGCTAGGCGGGCTACGCCGCGTTGACAAAACACGTGAGGAACCCGTACCCCCCCAACCCGAAATTTGGGTCTTCGGGTTGGCTTGGGGTGGCCTGGTAGGTACAGTCAACGCGCCTAGTAAGGACGCGCGCCTTCATCTAGGATACCCTTGTGTCCTTGCCTCTGAGGCTCGTCCTTGCCGTTATCACTGGTCGCCCGCCGCCCCCAAAAAACCCAACTTCGGCCTCCAAGGGTCCTGCGTCCTTGCCACGCGTCCCTACTATACGTTTTCACTGTAGTCAGCATGTGAGGCAGTACGCCTGGCCCGCCCGGCACCACGGGCGTTGGGACCCCCCCCCCCGACGCCGAGCGAAGGCCCCCGGAGGCACCGCAGGACGCACGGATGCCGCCGTGCCCCGCCCAGGCCAGTGGACGCGCGGGGCCGACCGCCAGGCCGCTGCGCGCTCGTGGACGCGCGGGTCCGGGGACACACCGACAGGAAGTCGCCACCCACCAAACCACCCCAACCCAACCCGAAGGCCCAAATTGATCCTCGATTTCCAGTGGGGGGGGGTCGGGAGACACTGAAAAAACAAACGGAACCCGTACCCCCCCCCCCAACCCGAAGTTCGAGTCAAATTCGGGCCTTCGGGTTGGGTTGGGGTGGTCTGGTAGGTAGTCAGGAAGCTTTTGATGAGGGCTTGCACCTCTGGGGAGGGCCCCCTCCTGGATCATGATTCCTGGGACGACTAGTTTGGGCCAGCCTCTCTTGGAGAGTCATTCGCCAGGCAGCAGACGGGCCCTGAGGGAAACAGGTCCTGAGGTTTTTGGCCCTTCTCGGGCTCCCGGAGCCCTCCACCGGCCCCAGAACGGTCAGAAAACAACCCAGGACGAAGAGCTGGTCCTGGGAGAAGGCCTTGGGGTCTAGGACCCGTTTCCCTCAGGACCCGCTTCTTTCACGCCAATCTAACAAACCTGGTTCTGCCCCTGGCTTGGCCTGGTTCGGCTTGGCTGACGACGCGCTCAGCCTGAGACGTCTTCACAGTCTGCCCGGTTTGGCCCCTGGTTCGGCCTGGTTTTGGGCCGGTTTCGCTTGAGAAGTTCTCGCAATTCGCTTACTTTGGGGCCGATTTCGCTGGCGAGGTCCTCGTAATTTGCTTGGTGAGGGCCCTGGCTTGGAGCCAACTTTATTGAAGAGGTCCGTGCAATTTGCTTAGAGAGGGGCCTGGTTTGCGGCTGGCTTAAGAGGTCATCGCGCGTCGCTTATGGCGTCTTCTCTGCCTGGATTGGGCCTTCATCTGGCCTGGCGGGAGCTGGCAGTCCGAATCCAGTGTGCTTTGTCACACTGCGTATGATCCAATGAATCGCTTCTGCATTCTGCACGGGGCGTCTGCCGACAGTCCAGACGCTGTTGCGCAAACGCCAAGCACTCCGCTGCGCTCCACGTCCTGCAACCGCGGACTCACGCGCGCGTCGGCGAGGAGGAGGAGGAGGAGGAGGAGGAGGAGGAGAGGAGGAGGAGGAGGAGGAGGAGGGAGGAGGAGGAGGAGGCGGAGGAGGAGGAGGAGGAGGAGGAGGAGGAAGCACGCCGCAGGCTCGAGAGCGCCTGCTGACCCTCCCCGGGTTCCAACCTCCGTCGGTCTGCCCCAACACTGCTCGCCGCGCCATGCCGCAGCGCCCCGCCGCCGTCCTCTGCGCCGCCCTCGCGGGCGCCGCCGCCCTCGGCGAGGCCCGCCGCGTGGTGGCGGGCGCCGAGGCCTACGCCGCCGCCGAGGTGGGCCTGGCGGGGAACCAACCGGGAGGCTCTCCAGGCAGCCCTGCGTCGCCCGCGGCTCGCTCTGGCCACGCCCTCGGAGAGTTTCGGTCGATCTTGGGGCGCTTCGGGAGGCGGCCTGGAGTCAGAGGAGAGGAAGGTGCCAGTACCGTTACCCTTGCCTCGGTTTCCCCTTTTGGGGCCTGCTGGGAGGCCCTCGTCGCCACCGCTTGACGCGCCTCGGAGTCTTAGTCAGAACGCACCCCGGGAGAGTTCCTGGGAGTAGCGGTATCGGTATCTTTCGGTTTCCGCGTTGAGGACATCTCGGCGGCCTCTATGGGTCGGGGTCTCTTGGGGGTATCCTGGGCAATATCAGGAGCTCTTGGCGCCCCTCGGGGGCCCTCTTGGGGCTCTCTTCGGGCCATATTTGCGGTCTTTGGACCCTTTGGGCTACATGCTTAGATTGGGTCTGCATGGGGTGCCTGTTTGAGGCCGTGTGAAGGCACCTGAGGCCTATTAGAACCTGAGATGGCGAGAGCGCCCGCATCATATCATTATGGCATCTCATGGGCCACCTTGGAAGCAATATTGGGCAATCTCGGAGCCAGGTCGGACTGTATTCGGCCGTCCTTGCTTCTGTCTAGGGCCATCTTGGAGGCTTGTTGGCAATCTGGGGCGGTCCTGTTTTTTCCCCGCAGGCAGCTAGGGCTATGTCGGAGGCATTATTGGGGGTCTTTGCGCCTTAAGGCCCATCATAATCCGGACCGTCTTCCGGACCTTGAGGCTTGTAATAATGTGAGAAAGCGAGGAAGTGATGTCTTGGAGGCCTCTCGGGCGCATCTTGGACCGTATCGGAGGCCGTTTGGGGAACTCTTTGGGCCATCGTGGTGCTTTTTGGGGTCTTGCTGGGGCATCTTGGGCCCTCCTCGAGTCAATCTTGGGCCATACATCCCCAGGCCGAAAGTTTTTTTCAGTTGGGCTAAACATATGAGGACACCGATGGATCCAATTGGATCCCTTTTCGTGTGTGCGACAGTGTCGTGGATCCTATTTCTGTCTTGCACGGATCCAATTCCCCGTGTGTGAAAGACCAATGGATCCATGTATTTTCCGAGGAGCAATCAGGGAGGAGGGGGGGAGGGAGGAAGTAAGAGGAGGAGGAGGAGGAGGAGGAGGAGGAGGAGGAGGAGGAGGAGGAAGGAGGAACGCGGAAGGAGGAAAGAGGAGGGAGGAGGTGGTGAGGGGAGGAGGGGGGAGGTGGGAGGAGGAGGGAAGAGGGAGGACGGGGAGCATGAGGACACACAAGCAAAGTGTCAAGATCGGAAGCTCGAGCACCACATCGGGCCCGGCCACCTCCCTCAACTCCTCCCGTAACATGTGGTTGCTCGAGCGCCACAGCGGGCCTTGCCATCTCCCGAACATCCTCCCATAACATAAGGAGGTTGCTCGAATGCCACAGTGGGCCCAGCCAACTCCCGCATCACCTCCCATAACAGATGGCACGCCCCAAGCCGAAGAGAGCGCTACATGTGTCCGCTCACCTGAACGGCACGTCGCTTCTGACATTTGGGGCTCAAGAGGAAAATCTTTCGGCTTGCGTAATTTCTGAGGCCATCCGGTGGTCTCTGAGGCCCATCAGAGCCGAAAGGGCGAAAGCGCCAACATCACAGAAGCACGCTCAGCTTTATCGGATTCTGCTCCGCATGTGCATCCATGTAGGCCATATTGAGCCATCTGGGCCGATCGGGGGCCGTATGGGGGGCCCCTCTTTGGATCTTTTTGGGCAATCTTGGAGTAGGCTGAAGGCCGTATTTGGATCGTATTGCGACAGTTTTGGGCCGTCTTGGAACGGGGAACGGTCACCAGTCCTCTTGGCCAATTCCGTGCGCCATCTTGACGGCTAGAGCGGAGGAGGATGAGGATGAGGCGGAGTAGGAGGAGGAGGAGAAGGAGGAGGAGAGAGAGGGAGGGAGAAGGGGAGAGTTGAGGGAGAGGGAGGGAGCAGGAGGGAGAGAGAGGGAGGGAGGGAGGAGGGAGAGAGAGAGGGAGAGAGGGAGGAGCAGAGGGATAGGCTGAGATGGCGAGAGAGGAGAGGAGAGGAGGAGGAGGAGGAGGAGGAGGAGGAGGAGGAGAGGAGGAGGAGGGGAGGGGGGGAAGAGGAAGAGGATAATGAGGAGGAGAATGAGGAGGAGGATGAGGAGGAATCTGAGAAGAAAGAACAAGGGCAGGAGAGGAGCAGGACCGTCTCTTTACTCTCTCCTCGTCTTCCTCGTTCTCATCTCCTGCTCCTTCCCTCCTCCTGCTCCTACTCCTGCTCCTGCTCCTGCTCCTCCTCTCCTCCTCCTCCTCCTCCTCCTCCTCCTCCTCCTCCTCCTCTCTCCCCCCTCGGCGACCTTAACAGAGGGGGGGCAGGATTTGTTGTCTTGACGCTGGGGTGGGAATGCGGTCATTTGTGGTATTCTGGTTCGCCTCTGGTCGGCCCCGCTGTGCGCTGTCGGGGTAGCCATCTTGAAGGGCAGAGAATTCCACGGTGTGGCCTGTTGTTTTCATCTGCCTCACCTTCTCGGATCGTCTTCCTTCCCTTGTCCGCCCTTCCCTTGCTGGCCAGCTTCGCTCCTCCCCCCCTCATCCCTCTGGCGGCGGCGACGCCGACGGACAACCCTTGGCATCGCTCGGACGTGTGCATTTTTCCTTCGGCGAGGACCATCGAGGAGCATCCTTGATCATTTGGCGAAAAAACCACGCACGAAACCGAAAAAGACACAGGGAATGGACGGCCGAGCGATGGCGAGAACCCTCCCGGAGGAGGCCCGCCCGCTGGCGAACAGCACGCCGGAGGCGCTCCCCCGCGCGGGCTCGCTGCTGCAGGGCGCGGCCCTGCCCCTGGGCCCGCAGGGCTGGCCCGCGCTCGAGGGCGAGGCCCGTCGGTAACTCGGTCGGTGGGTCGATCGATCGCTCGGGAGTGTTCCTCCGCGATCGATCGATCGATCGATCGGTGAAGGACCAGGGGGGGTGGGGGAGAAGCAGGATGGGGTGGCGGAGAAGGAGGAGGCGCGGAGGAGGGGGAGGAGGACGAGGGGAATCGGGAGCGGGAGAGGGAGGGCGAGAAGGAGGAGGAAGAGGAGGAGATCCTTGGGGTGCTCCACTTCGGCGGATGGATGCATGGATCGATCGATCGATTGCTCGATCGATCGATCGGTCTCTCCTCCTCCTCCCTCTCTCCTCTCCTCCTCTCCTCCTCCTCCTTCTCCTCCTCCTCCTCCCTCCTCCTCCTCCTCCTCCTCTCCTCCTCCTCCTCTCCTCCTCCTCCTCCTCCTCCCCTCCTCCTCCTTCATCGTCTCCTGTTCCTCGTTCTCCTCCTCCTCTCGTTTCCTCCTTTTGTCCTCCGCCTTCTTCTTCTTCGACGGTCGACGGAGGAGGAGGAGGAGGAGGAGGGGAATCCCTTCCCCTGCTCAGCCTCCCTCCTCCCTCCTCCTCCTCCTCCTCCTCCTCCTCCTCTCATCGTTCTCCTGTTCCTCGTTCTCCTCCTCCTCCTCGTTCTCCTCCTGTTTGTCCTCCTCCTCCTTTCTTCTTCGATCGGTCGACGAGGAGGAGGAGGAGGAGGGGAATCCTTCCCCTGCTCAGCCTTCTCCTCCTCCTCCTGCCCCTGGTCTCCTCCCCCTCTCTTCCCATCCTCCTCGTCATTCTCCTCCTCCTCCCCCTCTGCCTCCGCCTCCTCCTCCTCCTCCTCCTCCTCCTCCTCCATCCTCTTTCTTTATGAATGGCGCTTCCCTCTTGCACACCCACACGTGTCGGTAGGGCTGGCCAGGCGTTTCGCTTGAAACGTCTTTTCCATCGACGGTACTGAAGCTTGAAGTTCGCAACAGTCGCACCGATGCAGGGCGGGTCGTTTTCAAAGTGTGATTATCGCTTTTGCGCCCCTCCCAGCATCTGCAACAATTTCATGGATGAAGGGGGGTCGTTTTCAAAGTAGGGCTCGTGCCTTGGCGCCGTGCGCATTCGCCACACATTGTTGCAACAGCTTCACTCGTGTAGGGGGGCAATTTTCAAAGCGGGGCTCTCGCCCCAGCGCAGGGCACACCGTGTAATGGTTGGGGGGGCAGTTTTAAACATGTGGCCCTCGCCTTCGCGCCAAGCACATTCGTTTTTGAAACGGATGGCAGGGCGGGGCGTTCTCGAAATGGGGTTCTCGCCTTTGCGTCGCGCACATTCGTGCTTACCTTTTCAAACAGCTTCATGGATGGAGGGCGGTTCCTTTTCAAAGTGGGGCTTTCGCGTTAACGCCGCGAGCGCTCGTCTCAAATATCGAGCAGTTCCCAAGGACGCATCCTTTGTTTTGCAAAAGAGGGGATCTCGCCTCAGCGCTGCGTGCGTTGGAGTTTGTCGTCCCAAACAGTGCTTGCATTTAGGGTTTCTTACTTTCCTCATGAGGAGCTGGGCCTCTGCGCCAGTCCAGCTGGCTTATGGCAGCCCGTCGCCGCCCGTCGGCGCCGTCCGTCGCCGCCCTACATGGTCACGAGTTTGATTGTGCGAGGCTCGCGCTTTGCATTGCGTTGTAGTGGTTTGCATCGCTTGGCATTGCTTGCAGTTACTTTGCGTAGCTTTGCATTGCTTTACATTGCTTTGGATTGCGTTGTCATTGCTTTGCGCTAGTTTGCATTGCATTGCGTCGCATTACGTTGCATTGCTTTGCACTGCGTTCCATTGCTTCGCATTGCTGTGTCTTGTTCTGGATTGCATTGCATGTCGTTGCGTTGCTCGGCGTTGCATTGTTTTGCATTGATCTGCAGTGTTTTGCTTTGCGTTGCATTGCTGTGTATCACGTGGCTTTACATGTCTTTCCATTGCTCTGCACTGTTGTATATTGCTTTGCATGGCCTTACATTGCTTGGCATTGATTTGCATTGCTTGGCATTTCTTTGCGTTGCTTAGCATTGCGTTGAAGTGCCTTGCGTTGTTTTGCGCTGCTTTGCATAGGTCTGCATGACGTAGATCGCACCACATGCATTGCACCACCTAGATCGCACCGCATTGATTGCACCACCTAGATTGCACCGTTACAGTTTGGGGTCCATGCTGCCTAGTCTTGCTTTATATTTGCAAGGCGTTTCGTCAGATGAAGGGCTATTCTTTTTCAAAAAAGCGTTCTCGCGTGAGACTTCTTGATTACCCACCCTGGAACTTCAATGAATGTAGCGCTGCGCGTATCCAGGAAGGCCCTTCTGCAACATGGATGTGTCGCCTGACATCTCTTCGGAAATCATGACGACAAGAGTAAAAACTGAAGCAAAGACTGCACGGACGAGAGGGCGGTCCTTTCTCGAACGGGGAAATCGTGGGGCACCTCGTCGAACTGTCTAGCCATAGGTTCTCGCATTTTAATCTTGCGCCAGACATGTGCAGGGCAATCTCTTCACAAAAAGGGGCCCTCAGCGCAGTCGTTGGTCGCTCATGGCGGTTCAAGCAAAGGGGGCGCCACTAGTAGTGAGAAGGGAAAGTTGTAGGGGTGTATGGGGAGGGGCCTTGGAACGGGAGGGTGTATTGCAGCATCGCTGATGCATCTCTGGTTTACTCTGGTCCTCCTCCTCCTCCACAACTAATCAATCAGAGTACTACTCTCCTCTTTCCCCTTGCTCCGTCCAGAAGATTTGGGGCCCTCTCCGTGTAATGTTTTTTTGCGCACCGGAATTCAAACATTGCTTTCGTATTGTTTTTGTGTTACAATCCGATTGTGTTCAGTGTTGCAAAATTGTTTTGTGTTCCCACTGCAGCGTGGGTCTCATTTTCGGATCGGCGTTTTGCTCCCGTCGTTGATCATGGCGCTCTCGCCGCAGCGCGACCACTTTTCTGGATCTGAGTCTTTCTTCATTGTTGTCGCCCCCCTCATTTCCCGTCCTCCGCCTTCCCCCGGTCCTCTTGTTCTTTCCGTTTTTTCAACTCCAGTTCTTGCTGCTGCTGTTCGTCCTCGTCCTTTTCCTCCCGCCCATCCTCCTGCTCACCCGACACCTCCTTCTCCTCCTCCTGTGCACGCAGCTCCCCTTGTGGCTGGAGATGCAAATCCGCTACGACACGCGTCCGCGGATAGAGAAAAAACAACAAAGTGTAAGGGATGGGAGGGAGTGATCGGATGTCGGATGAGGCGCGAGCGCACCAAGCTTGTCTCCTGCCCCTCTCCCTCCTCCCCTCTCCCTGACCCTGCTTTGCGGGCGAGGCCGAGTGGGTGCTGAACGGCGCCCTGAAGGCGCTGGGCGTGCGCGGCAGCGAGGTGACGGGGCGTCTCCCTGAGCTCGTCGCGAAGCTCGAGGCGGCCCATGCGCACATGGAGGAGGACGCGCGGGCGGGCTCCTCCCCCTCGTCGTCGTCAGCCTCGTCGCCCTCCTCTTCCTCCTCCACCTCCGCCTCATCCTCCTCCTCATCCTCCTCCTCTCCTCCTCCTCCTCCGTCTCCCCCTCCGTCTCCTCCTCCGTCTCCTCCTCCGTCTCCTCCTCCGTCTCCTCCTTCTCGTCCTCCTCGTCCCCCTTCCTCCTCCTCTTCCTCCCCTCCTCCTCCTCCTCCTCTTCGTCCTGGAGGTGGAGTGGGATATGGGATGGAGGTGGATGGGGAGATGGGGAGGAGGGAGGAGTGGAAAGAGGAGGCCGAAGAGGAGGGAGGAGGAGGAGGAGGAGGAGGAGGAGGAGGAGGAGGAGGAGGTGGAGGAGGAGGAGGAGTAAGAGGAGGAGAAGAGGAGGGAGGAGGAAGAGGAGGAGGGGGAGGCGGAGGAGGAGGAGAGGAGGAGAGAGGAGGAGGAGGAGGAGGCGAAGGAGGAGGAGCAGAGGGAGGGAGAAGGAAGAGGGAGGACGAAGAAAGCGAAGGAGGAGGGAGCAGGAGGGAGGTAGGGAGCAGGAGGGAGGAAGACGAAGGAGGAGGAGGAGGAGGAGGAGGAGGAGGAGGAGGGTGAAGCAGGGAGGGGGGGATGAGGAGGGAGGAAGAGGGAGGCCGTGACGATGTTTCCCTAAAGGTGTTTACACTTAGGGGTTCCCACGTATGGTCGAAAGAACTGAGCTTGCGCGGCGGTCCGGCGGCCATGTGGCCGCCGTCGCCGCCCCGTCGCCGCCTCGTCGCCGCACGTTGTCTGGGCCTGCGCGGCGGTCTTGCGGCTATGTGGCCGCCGTATTCGCCCAGTCGCCCCCTCGCCGCCGCCCGCCGCCTCGTCTCTTGTTGCCTTACATTGCTTTGCGTTGTTGTGCAGTGCCTTGCATTGCTCTGCACTGCACTGCATGGTTTTGCGCTAGTTTGCATTGCGTTACGCTGGTTTGCATTGTAGTGCATGGGGTGTGACGTGCTGTACATGCGTTGCTTTACATTGCTTTGCATTAATGTTTGCTTTGTTTGCATCGCATTGCATTGCTGCACTGCGCGTTATATTGGTTTGCATCGCATCGCATTGCGTTGCATGGGCTCGCAGTGCATTGCATTATGTGCTTCCTTGCGGTGTCTTGGCCCGCGTTGTGTTGTATTGCATTGGTGTGCATTGCGTTGCAGTGTATTGCATTGCAGTGCATTGCAATGCTTGGCATGTATTTGCATTGTGGTGCAACTCGTTGCATGACAGTGCAATCGCATGGCGTTGCGTTGCGTTGCATTGCCCTGCATTGCTGCAATACCTTTCAAGGACTGGCGTTGCTCTGTGTGGCGTTGCATTGCTTTGCAAACGCGTTGCATTGCGTGTCAGCGGTTTGCATTGCGTTGCACTGCTCTGCATTAGCTTGCAGTGCTCTGCGTTGATTGCGTTGCATTGATTTGCATTGCTTGTCACAGCATGGATTGCACCGCATGGAACGCACCACCTATAGTGTAACACAGTGGTTGGTCTAACAATCGTGCACCGCTTAGCTTGTGCTGTAAGAAGGACGCAGTGTTCGAGGTCCACGTTGGCTTATTTTGGTTCAAGCATGTTCCTCTGGCACGGTACGCGTGTCGAGGCTGTCTTGTGAGACGCCGCAGTCTTGGTTGAGCCCTTGTAGGAGCTGGTCCAGGAACGCGGGCGGGCCATCTTCCTGAAGTGAGGCGGGTGAAGAGGAGGATGAGGAGGAGGAGGAGGAGGAGGAAGAGGAATCCTCATGGGACGGGGTGGCTCTCTTGGGACCGTGCTGCTTCCCGCTTGCGGCCGCCCCCCTCCCCACGGAGGAGTTGGTGGCCATGAATGCGCGCTTAGGCAAGATGCCCATGAGTGAGTCGCCCTCCACCGAGTTGCTGGCGCTCATGAACACCTACAAGGCTAAGTCGTGGGCGAACGTCGGTAGGAGGAGGAGGAAAGGAGAAACCGAGGAGGAGGAAGAAGAGGAGGATGAGGAGGATGGGGAGGAGGAGGAGGAGGAGGAGGAGGAGGACGAGGTGAGGAGGAGGAGAAGGAGGTGAAGGAGGAGAGGGATGAGGATGGAGTGGGAGAGAGGAGGGGATAAGAGGAGGAGGAGTGAGGAGGAGGTGAGGAGGAGGAGGAGGAGGAGAGGAGGAGGAGGAGGAGGAGGGAAGAGGAGGAGGAGAGGAGGAGAGGAGGAGGAGGAGGAGGAGCTTGAGGAGGAGGAGAGGAGGGGAGGAGGGAGGAGGGGATGGAGGGCGGAGGGAGGAGGAGGAGGAGGAGGAGGAGGAGGAGGAGGAGGAGGCGGAGGAGAGCGGTGCAAGGTGCTCTTCGATGAGCAGTGGATCGGCGAAAGGAGCCCGCCTGCCGCTGGCCTGACGAACGCGGAGATCCGTGCGATCCAGGAGAGCAAGCTTCCTCCTTTCTTCTTTCTATTCCCTTTCTCCCTAACAGAACACCTTTATCCTCCTCCGCCTCCTCCCACGCTCCGCCCACTCCCTCGCTCCACGGCCACCTGTTCCTCCTCCCCGTCCACCCGCTGCTTCTGCAACTTCCTTCCTCATCTTTCTCCTCCTTCTCCTTGTCCTCCTCCCCGTCCCCCCCTCCTCGCCCTCCTCTCTCCCTCCCCCCCTCCCTTCCCAGCACTGGCAATCGAGAGCGAGGTCGCTCGGAAGGTGCCGCCCGAAGGCCGACAGTGGCCGTGGCGCGGTCGACGCACCCGTAATTGTGCAGGCTCGGGTAAGTTACGGCTGACGCCCCTCCCCGCCCTCCTTCTTCCAGGCACCAGGTTCGCTTCGCGCTGTCGGTGGTGGATGAGACATTCTTCTCGAACAAATGTTCTGGCATGGTGTAGCCACCAACCAATCAGTTTGGCAGCTGGGCAGTTTTCACCATCGTCGTTTGATCACTGGCACAAACTAACTCCCTGTCCACCCCTTTCCTCCTTCTGCGGGCGATCCAGGAGAGCGAGTTCCATATGACGGCCCCCAAGATGGCCAGCGAGCTGCTGAAGGCCTGGCGCGAGCATGGGCCCGCGGAGTACCGCGACGAGAAGTTCGACAAGAGGCTGGAGGAGGTCGCCGACATGATCCACTACCCCCCTCAACATGCTCCTCCTTTCCCTCCTCCCCTCCTTCTTCCGCTCCCCCTCCTCCGCCCCCTCCCCCTCCTACCCTCCTCATCTTCCCATCCTCCTCCTCCTCCTCCTCCTTCTCCTCCTCCTCCTCCTCCTCCTCCTCCT
Organism: Prorocentrum cordatum; assembly: GCA_963575745.1. Classification (NCBI taxonomy): domain Eukaryota; class Dinophyceae; order Prorocentrales; family Prorocentraceae; genus Prorocentrum; species Prorocentrum cordatum. The sequence goes on along the minus strand of CAUYUJ010007498.1, from coordinate 6,438 downwards.
CCTCCTCCCATCCTCCCCCTCCCCCTCCACACCTGGAAGATGTTTTCCCTCTCACCACCAGGCGTGTGCGTCGACTGGGCCGGGCGTTCCGCTGGACATTTACCCTGACACTCAAACCGTTTCCAACAGCTACACGACTTGAGGTCCGATCGTTTCCAAATTGTGCCGCTGGCTTTTACAATGCGCACATGTTGCACGGGTTGAGGGCCGCTGGTTTGCCAAGTATGATTTTCGCCTCAGCGCCGCGACCCTGGTCCTGCTGTTCAAAGAGAAAGGATACTACCGATGTCAAGTTTTTGCAAGTGCTATACGGACGGAGACCAGCTCCTCGTCAGCTGGGCATTCTCACCTGACGGTCCGTTGTACTTCACTTCCGGCTAGACAGAAGAACAACAAAACACAAAAAAACGCAAGCTCCAGCGGTCCCTCTGTCAAAGCGGGGCCGTCGCTCATCACCCACCAAACCACCCCAACCCAACCCGAAGGCTGCAAAACTGCCCTCCATTTTCACTGGGGGGGGAGGGGGGTCTGGGAATGTCGAGAAGCCGCATATGAAACCCGCCCCCCGCCCCCCACCCCGAAATCCGGGTCTTCGGGTTGGGTCGGGGTGGTCCAGCGGGCGGTCAGCCGCTGGGCACTTCCCCGAGCCGTCTGCCTCCTCGACTTCCCCGCCGCAGCTCGAGCGGCGGAGGGCGGCTCCCTTCGGAGCGGGGCTCCCGCGCGGCCAGGGGGCCCCTGGGGGCGCTCAGCGGGATGGTGTGCGGGCTCGGGAGACGAGAGGATTCGGGGCGGGAGGGTGTGCTGCAGCCTCGTCTGCGCCTTTGGAGTTGTCCCGGTCCTCGTCGCTGTCGCCCTCCCTTCCCCTTCCACCCCTCCCTCTCCTCCTACCTCCCCCTCTCCCCCCTTTCTCTTGACCCTCCTCCTTCTCCTCCTCTTCCTTACTCATCTTGCCCGAGGAGGAGATGATTGAGGAGGAGGAGGAGGAGGAGGAGGAGGAGGAGGAGGAGGAGGAGGAGGAGGAGGAGGAGGAGGAGGAGGAGGAGGAGTGAGGGAAGAAGAAGAAGAAAAAGATAGAGGAGGATGAGTAGGAGGAGTAGGAGGAAGAGGAGCAAGAGGAGCAAGGAGGAGGAGGAGGATGTAGGAGGATGGGAGGAGGAGGGGATGAGGAGAGCGAGGAGCGAGGAGCGAGGAGAGGAGGAGGAGGAGGAGAGGGGAACCGGAGGAGCAGGATGAGGAGGAGATAGGAGAAACGATCAGGACGAAGGAGGAGGAGGAGGAGGAGGAGGATGAGGAGAAGAGGAGAGGAGGGAGGAGGAGGAGGAGGAGGAGGAGGAGGAGGAGGAGGGATTGCAGGATGAAGATACGGGGGGAGAGCAATGATCCCAGCGTCGGCCCCAAGCGGTGATTCAGTGCAACCTTCGGTGCGCAACCCAAGGCAAGACAAACAAATGCAGAGCAAGAGGGGGAGGAGGAGGAGGAGGAGGAGGAGGAGGAGGAGGAGGAGGAGGAGGAGGAGGAGCAGGGATGGGAGGAGGAGGAGGAGGAGGAGGAGGAGGAGGTGGAGGAGGAGGTGGAGGAGGAGGTGGAGGAGGAGGAGGAGGAGAAGGAGGAGGCAGGAATGGGACTTGGAGGAGGAGGTGTGAGGTGGCCGACATGCTCCACTACCCGCAGGCGAAGCAGTCCCTGAGCATCTCGGGCCACATCTGGCAGCACCTCACCAACGTCTTCATGCTCATGGCGCGGTCCCTGCGGGACCTCATCCAGCGGAGGCCACTAACCTGGAACTTGGGCGCCGTCGGCATCGTGGGCTCCAACCTCTGCAACGCAGCGGCGCGCGAGGCGCGCGAGGACTTCCTTGCGGGGGCCACCAAGGGTCTGCACCTCATGGAGTTCGCCATCAGGTGGGTGCTGGAGAAGCACATGAGGGTCGTGCGCAAGCTCTTCATGGCGATGCCCCGGCACAAGGCCTACTCCGAGGACGCGGCCTTCATGGCGGAGCTCGCCGTAGCGGAGAAGTCGCTCGTCCACGATTGGACGAAGGAGTTCAAGATCGACTACGAGGCGCAGCTCGACAAAGCGACCCTCAATATCCAGCAGTTCAAGATTCAGAGGAAGCTCCACGTCATGGCCAGAGGCCCTGAAAATACCCAGGTGAACAAGGACCGAACAGGGCCCTCGAGGGGGGGGCACACCACGCGGGGGATGCGGTGTCGTAATCACTCCGCCCCGTATTCCCTGCGCCGTCCTCCCCTGCTCCCCCCTTGTTCTGAGGTCCCCCTGCCCCTACGTGCAGCGACACTGGCAAATACAAGGTGAGTGAACCTGCCGGCCGGCTCCTCCTCCTCTTTTTTTCTTCCCTTCCCCAGCGTGAGACTTTGCTGCATATTTGTCGGCGCCGAGGCGCCGCCGCCCCGCCCCTCGTAGGGCCGTCCCGTGTGACGTGGGGGCGCAGTGTCAGTGTCAGTGTGTCCTCAAAACTGTTCTTCGGATCGCTGCACGGGGTTTGGAAGTGAGGGCGAGTTCGGGCGAGGTCCTGAGAACCGTGGGGGTTCTAAGACCCTGTGACCCTGCGGTGTCCTTACTCCCTCTCCCCCCTCCTGCCCCCCTCGTCCCCTATCATTATCCTACTCTTCCTCCTCCTTCTCATCCTCCTCCTCATCATCATCATCAACAATATCATCAACAACATCACCATCATCATCGTCATCATCATCATCGTCTTCAGCATCATCATCATCATCATCATCATCATCATCATCATAATCATCATCATCATCATCATTATCATCATTATCAGTATTACTATCATCACCAGCACCATCCTCATCCTCATCATCATGCTCATCCTCATCCTCATCCTCATCCTCATCCTCCTCATCATTATCATCACCATCGTCCTCATACTCCTCCTCAACATCATTATCATCATCATCGTCCTCCTCATCATGATCATCCTCACCGTCCTCCTCCTCCTCATCATCATCAGACACCACAAGATATCATCATATATCATCATCATAATCATCAGCATACTCGTCATAATCAGCACGCTGATCATCATCAGGATTGGTTTAGCATTTTTAATATGCTATCACTAATAACGTGATCAGCATCAGCGGCATCATCGTCAGAATCGCCATCATCGTGATAATCATCATCGTCATCAGCATCATCATCAGCAGCATCGGCAGCACCGTCACCATCATCATCACTGTCCATCACTGTCCATCACCATCACCATCACCATCACCATCACCATCACCATCACCATCACCATCACCATCATAACAATGATAACGTTGCATCTTCCCTCTACCACCCCCTGGATTATCGGCACTGCAGGCCCCCTTGCATCGTCGCTCCCCGGGCGTAGACATGACTGGCAAGAAGTACCAAGCAGAATCGTAACTTCCAAGCAACATAACTGGGACCGGAAATTTATTTGCGAGGAAGTCCCAAGCGAAATCGCCAATTTCCGTTCGCCACTGAGAATTCCCGGTCGCCTGAAAAGCGTCCGGACATGTTTTTGGAGGAAGTATTAGGCGGAATGCGGATTTCCGGTCGTCACCCCATTTGGCGATTATAATATTAGAGGGGGTGAGGATGGACTGGAAATTTAACCATGGCGGCCCCTGCAACCTTGTACCAGGGCCCCGTGGCCTGACGGGAGCCGAACATCAAGGCTTATTCCCCGACCTCTGCGGTCCGGACTTTTTATTCCAGGGGGTTGTACTCTTGCTCCTGTTCCTCCGCCTTCTCTCTCTCTCTCTCTCTCCATCCATCTGTCTTTCTTTCTTTATTTCTCTCTCTCTCTCTCTCTTTCCCTCCGTCCTCCCCTTCCAGCGGGGCCGTGCGCGAGGACTACCAGATCCAAGTTTGCACAGACGTGCCCGGGGCGGAGGGCCGCGACAGCACGGAGTTCCCTTCCTGCAAGTGCGGCAAGGACGAGGAGAAGGTCTACTGCGGCATCGAGAAGGTCGCCGAGCGCAAGTTCGATGCCGCGCAGGTCAGGAGCCACGTCGCGTGCACCTACAGCCAGCCCTACTGCGCCTCCCAGCCCATGAAGCACGAGCTGCGGGACTTAGCTGTGCTCCTGGACCCCGTGCCGACTTCGGACTGCAGCAAGCTCTACGACGAGCTAGCGGACAGCTCAGTTGACCAGCTCGTGATGTTCTTGGGCACCCAGATGTACTACATGCTGTACGGTACCGAGGAACCCATCCGCAAGAACCCCGATTTCGCTTCGACGATGTATGCCCGCCTCAAGGGCACGAAGACCGAGAACTTCATCGGCAAGGCTTTCCCGAGCATAGGCCAGCGGCAGAGGCTCCTGGACGAGATGGAGAAGAAGAGCGCGAGCATCGCAGACATCGGCCAGGTGCAGGCCTACTTCCAGGACGCCATGGTTAAAGGCAAGACCATGATCGCTCCCTGAGGCGGGCCGGTCCTGAATCCCGGAGCATGGCGGGAACGCCCAGCGCACGGGGCGGCGGGCGTCCTATACACCTTTTGAGTTTATGGAGGAGCGCGCAAGCAAGTACGTGTGCGGTACGGTAGCAGACTAGGGATAGGAGCAGAATCAAGAGTCGGGCTAGCCAGGTCGAGCGCGTCAGAGGGTCCGCCCATTCCCATCCTCCCAAGACAGAAGCTTTGAGACCCAGTGAAGGCGCAACTTGCTATTGGGACTGGCGCGCATTCTCCCTAGCGAGTGGGAGGCGTTCGCGCGCGGCCCCGCTTCCGACGACGTGGCGAGGGCAAAACGCGTGCAGCGCACGGGCCCGAGCAGTTATTCCAGGAAGTCCTGTCCCGTCGCTGCGGCGAGAGCACCATTTAACCCTCTGTCGCGCAGCCAGAGTTTCGGTGAGCGTGGCGAAGACGAAGCAGGTGCCGCGCAGAAGCGGCACCGCCGCTGTTGCAAGGTGCGCGGCGTTGAAGCGAGACCAGCATTTCGCCTGTTCTCGCGGGGCCCCGCTGCTGATGCCGCCTTCCCGCAACTCGGCGCCTGAAGAACGTGCGCCACGTTTGAGCGGGAGCGTTACTTCCAGGCGAATCTGCACGGGGCTCGGGCGAGGGCGACCATTCGTCCAGTCGCGCGTGACCGTGGCCCCCAAGATTTGAATGAAACATATGCGCAGAGCCCGTGCGGGAACGCCACTTTCAGCCAACATCTCATTGTTGACACCAAGACGTCCATGTCGAAAGGGGAAGCGTTGATGTTGTATTGGCTTTTGATGGGTCGGATGGGATGGCCTGGGTGAGTCGCTATCAGTTGGCAGGGTGGCAAAGTGGGAGCGTATACGAATAAGGAAAAAGGAAACAGAGTAGGTGCAGGAGCGGGAAGAGTAGTAAGCGCTGCATGAGTAGAGCTGAAAACAGGAATTGCAGAAGAGTCAGTAGGCTTGGTAGTTTGAGAAGTATTGGTAGTGCTTCTTAGTCGTAATAGTCTCATCCAGAAAAAAGGGGAATGAACGGTAATGGCGGCAGTACGAGTAGAGGTACGGTCAGGAATTTTCGGTTAGCGTGTCGCGCCGCTGGTTCTGGCCCACCGCGCTTCGGCGCGACACGCTACCCACGTTCCCATTTCCGAGCGTCAGCGTCCCACGCCTTTCCTGGTTTCCCACCCGCGGAGCGGTGCGACACGCTACCTTCTCACATGGCATAGCGTGTCGCTGTGGCCGCCGCCGCCGCGAAGAGTTAAGCACAAGTTCCTGACATTAGTAGTCATAATCTCACTCGTAGTCGTAGGAGTAGTAGTAGTAGTAGTAGTAGTAGTAGTAGTAGTAGTAGTAGTAGTAGTAGTAGTAGTAGTAGTAGTAGTAGTAGTAGTAGTAGTGGTAGTGGTAGTGGTAGTGGTAGTAGTAGTAGTAGTAGTAGTAGTAGTAGTAGAATTAGTAGTTGTAGTGACACTCGTAATGGTAGTCGTAGTCGTAGTCGTAGTCGTAGTCGTAGTAGTAGTAGTAGTAGTAGTAGTAGTAGTAGTAGTAGTAGTAGTAGTAGTAGTAGTAGTAGTAGTAGTAGTAGTAGTAGTAGTAGTATGTAGTAGATGTAGTAGTAGTAGTAGTAGTAGTAGTAGTAGTAGTAGTAGTAGTAGTAGTAGTAGGAAGTAGAAGTAGTAGTAGTAGAAGTGTCGTAGCAGTAGTAGTAGTAGTAGTAGTAGTTGTAGTAGTAGTAGTAGTAGTAGTAGTCGTAGAAGTCGTAGTAGCCGTAGAATTAGTAGTAGAAGTAGTAGTAGTAGTAGTAGTAGTAGTAGTAGTATTTGTCGTAGTAGTAGTAGTATTTGTCGTAGTAGTAGTAGTAGTAGTAGTAGTAGTAGTAGTAGTAGTAGTAGAAGAAGTAATAGTAATAGTAGTAGTAGTAGTAGTAGTAGTAGTAGTAGTAGTAGTCGTAGTAGTAGTAGTAGTAGTAGTAGTAGTAGTAGTAGTAGTAGTAGTAGTAGTA
>CAUYUJ010007497.1:28594-46353 GCA_963575745.1 Prorocentrum cordatum | reverse complement strand
TTGTCGAGCGCGTCCTCCTCCTCCTCCTCCTCCTCCTCCCTACTTCTCCTCCTCCTCCTCCCTCCTCATCACTTCCTCTCCCTCCTCCTACCTCCTCTCCTCCCTCCTCCCTCTCTCACTCTCCTCTTCCTCTCCTCCTCATTCTCCTCCTCCTATACACCTCCTCCTCCTTCTCCTCCTCCTCCAACTCCCTTCTTTCCCCTCTCCTCTCCCCTCCGCCTCCTCCCTCCTCTCCTTCCTCCTCCTCCTCCTCCTCCCCTCCTCCCCCTCCGCCTCCTCCATGATCTTCGAATTTTGGCGGTCCAGTCTTCGCGGGATGTCTTTAGCGGGAGCTCGCGTCAAAGTTCAGATTGGCATCGCCGTGTCCATGATGGCCCCATGAGGCCAACCCAGGTTCCTCGGACTCGAGTTTTACATCTCCCCGGATCGCGGGGCGCGAGGCGCGGAGCTATATTTACCAGATCGATACTTACCACGAGGATGAGAGGGAAGAGGAGGAGGAGGAGGACGAGGAGGAGGAGGAGGAGGAGGAGGAGGAGGAGACGAGCGCGTCCGCCTCTTCCTCCTCCTCCTCCTTCTCATCCTTCTCCTCCTCCTCCTCCTCTTCCTCCTCCTCCTCCACCTCCTCCTCCCCAGAAAAACAGGCGGGTATCAGCCCGATCGTCACCCTCGTTTGCCCATAGGGGGCCAGGGGGGGAGAAATTGCTCGCGTCGCCAGCGGCCACCCATGGAGTGGGTGGTGGGTAGGTTGGGCGCCGGAGCACGGACTCCAGCTCCCCATACCCCGAGCAGGGCGCGCGGAGCACGGTCTCCTTGCGCGCCCTGTTTCGGCATGCGCGCGCTACGGGAGCATGGCCCTGGACCGTTGGCGCTGCCTGCTGGCACTCCCCTTTTGGGGAGGTGTTCGGGCTCTTTTCCTTTCAGTCGGGCCCGTGACCGAGTCGCCTAGCTGTGCCCTTGGCGCGCTTTGCGCCGCGCTTGTTGAATGACGCTACCGAGGAACCCCACATATTAACCTGTACACCCCATGCGTTCACATGCCGTTGTCGCGTCGTCGTCGTCATCGTCGTTGGCGTCGTCGTTGTCGTATTCGTCGTCGTCGTCGTTTTCGTCCTCGTCGTACTCGTTCTGCTCGTCCTTATCGTCGCACTCGCCCTCGCACTCGTCTTCGAACTCGTCGTCGTACCCTGCCGTCGCACTCGTCGTCGCATTTCTCCAAGCGCGGTGCGATGTCTCATGGGGCTCGCGGCGCCAGAGGTACTATGCGGAACGACGCGCCCGTTAGGATTGGACCATCCCGAAGCCTCTAGGGCTCGCAGTGGATCAGGATCTGCACCGCGGTGTCGAGGTAGCACGTTTTCCCGAAGTACCGCGTGCGCGCAGACGTCCGGTAGAGGTTCGACAGGTCGTCGTTGACGCAGGCAAAGAAATCGAACGCTCTCTGTTTTGCGAACGAGAACGCATCCGCGCGGGCGTGGCTCATTCTTCTCAAGTCTTCCCAGGCAAAGAGAACCTGCGTGGTGCGTTCGATCCTTTGATCCTGACAGGGTCGGGGCGCGGGTCCTCCTTGTAAGCTGCGTAGAGGAACTTCACCGCGTCCACCCGCTCTGCCAGGGCTGCCTGCCACGTGCGGCGCGCTGGACTTTCGACGTCTCGTAGAGAGTCGATGCTATGATGATCAGCGGCAGCTCGAAAAAGTCCAAGGCCAGGGGGCGACGTCGTTCACCTCCCTGTAGAACTTGGCGCTAGGTCCGCCGAGCACGTCGGGCTGCAATGCGAACGGACGAAGGGTGGCACATCCACTCGGTAGGATCCAGCGCTCGTCGCCCTGTCTCGAAGGCCAGTGCTCCGGATCAGCAGCTCGTTCGGCTGCGATTTCACCTCATCATGTGACTGGTTTCGCTTCAGCGTTTGACGACAAGCTCTCGAGTTTAATTGATGCCCGACGTCCTTGCGCCCAAGGCCCAGTTGCCCAACGTCGGTCCGCGTCTGCCCGCTTAGGGGAAAGTTGAATGCAACGGGCGCGCGTGGAACGAACAGAGGTAGCAAGCAGATCTGCTGGGGAACGCTGAGGGGCGAAGGCCTGCATGGGCGTGGACTTGACGGGCGTGGACTTGATGGGCGTGACCTGCGCGGGCGTGGAAACGCCCCCGTTGCCGACGTCGCCGGCTCGCCGAACTTTCACCCACGGCGAGCCATCGCACTCTTTCGACCCCCCCGGCTGATCAGCGGGGAACCCGACGGAGGAAGGGTTCAGCAGGTACTTCACCAAGCATTCTCTCCTGGTATCGTCGCCCCGTCCTTGATGGAACAGCTCTTCGCACCTGTTAAAAAGTACATCAGGCCACCAATTATTCAGCTGTCGTTGGTAAAAATTCAATGCGTGTTTGATTGAAGCTGCCTCGCAAAGTCGCAGATTGACAATGCTAGCCTCGACGCCTGCGTTTGTCATGTACTTCTTCAGATTCAAACGCGGAGGCGGCGGTGCGTCAATGGGACATTTGGGCGGCATGAGCGGCGCGGGGGGCAAGGCAGCGCCTGCAATATTTGAACGGATTCGGGCCAGGGTGTCTACGGTTCCGGCTGCCACGCATGCCGCGCTTTCCCGCCATGGCACGCATATGGGGCCGCGTTGAAGTCACGCCCCCTGCGCACCCAATGAGTTGCCCCTGCCACGCATAGAGGACCACCCCGTGCACGCTCCTTATGGTGTCGAGGAACTGCCACGCCTGCTACGTTCTGCGACTTCGGCACGCATATATAGAGGCCGTGTTGAGAGACCCCCCCCTGCGCACCCCTGTTGTGTCGGGAAAGTGCCACGCCTGCCACGTTCTCCGACCCGGGCACATATAGAGGCCGCGCTGAAAGACCACCCCCCGCGCACCCCCTCTGGTGTCGAGAAAGTGCCACGCCTGCCACGCCCCCCCGACCCTGGCACGCATAGGGGCCGCGCTGAGAGACTACCCCCTGCGCAACCCTTTGTGGTGTCGAGAGAGTGCCACGCCTGCCACGCTCTCCGACCCTGGCACGCAGAGGGGCCGCGCTACCACCCCCTGCACACCCCTTCTGGTGTCGAGAAAGTGCCACGCCCGCCACTCACTGCGAATCCCACACGCACGTCTTGTATATGGCATCTCATGTGTATGTGGATGATGCGTGTGCGGTCGTATCTGGACGTGTGTTTCATATGTGTACCAAGTATGTAGCGCGTACGTCGTGGGTGTACGGTGCAGTGAACACGACAGGCGTGCACTAGCGTTGTATGGTGTGTGTGTGCATGCGTGCGGGTACATGTGCACGCGTGTTTGATGCACGTGCCGTGCATGTGTTGCGCGTGGGTGAAGGGAAGAAGGAAGTGAAGGAGGGGAGGAAGGAAGAGGGAGGGGATGTGTGTGTGTGTGCGGCAGACGCGGGTGCGACGCGGCAGAGAAGAGAACCAGAACCCCACGAAACATGTGGGGAACAACTCCTGCTGGTGCCGATCCCAAGGACACCTTCAGTTTCTGAGAGCGCATCCCTAATAGTGTCCTCGGTTTGGGCTTGGTTCAGTTCGAGGCTGGTTATAGATGACCTAGCTCCTGATTTGGAGGCTCCCGCGAACCGGTGGGTGACGGCTTGAAGACCATGCGCTGCCAGCGCCGAGCTCGTTGTGCAGCAGCCGAAAAGGACCCGCGCAGCCACGAGCGGGGGAGTGGGCGGGAGGAGGGATGACGAGCAGGAGGAGTGACGAGGAGTTGGAGGATGGCAAATGGAAGAGGATGGCGAGTAGGAGTAGGAGGAGGAGGAGAAGTATGAGGAGGGGATGCTCATGATGCTGCTGCTGCTGCTGCTGCTGACGATGATGATGATGATGAGGAGGAGGAGGAGGAGGAGGATGATGATGATGATGATGGTGGTGTTGGTGATGGTGAGGGTGACGAAAGGATGGGGATGAGAAATGGGATGGGGGATGATAATAATGACGATGAGGATGAGGATGAGGATCAGGATGTTGATGATGGGGATGATGATGATGATGATGATGCTGATGATGATGATGATGATGCTGATGCTGATGATGATGATGGTTGTGTTGGTGGTGATGATGCTTATGAGGATGAGGATGAAGATGATGTCGTATATGGGCATGATGCTTCTGCTGCCGCTGATGAAGATGATGTTGATGCTGATGATGATGATGATGATGATGATGATGCTGATATGATTGGTATGCTGCTGATGATGCTGATGTTGATGACGATGATTATGATGAGGAGGATGAGGGTGAGGGTGAGGATGACGATGATGATGCTGATGATGATGCTGCTGATGATGCTGCTGATGAGCATGATAATGATGATGCTGATGCTGATCATTATCATGGTCGTGATCATGCTGGTCATGTTGGTCATGTTGATCATGATGATGCTGGGACTGAGGCTGATCAGAATTATGATGAAGATGGGCTTCCGAATGAGGATGAGGATGTTGATGCTGCTGATGATGATGCTGATGATGATGATGCTGCTGATCATGATTATGATGATTGCGATGATGATTAAGATGGTGATGGTGGTGATGATGATGATGCTGATGATGCGGATGATTAGGAGCAGGAGGAGGACGAGGAGGTTGAGGAGGAGGCGGAGGTTGGGGATGTGCATGATGTTCAGGATGATGATGGGGATGACTCTCAGGATGGGGATTGGGGTGGGGAGGGGGATGGGGATGAGGCTTCGGCTGACGATGATGGTGTTGCATATGCTGCGGATGATGATGATGATGATGATGATGATGATGATGATGATGATGATGATGATGATGATGATGATGATGGTGGTGGTGGTGGTGGTGGTGATAAAGCTGATGCTGATGATGAAGGTGGTCATGATGATGGTGGCCGTGATGGTGATGCTGTTGATGAGATTGATGATGTTGGTTTTGATATTGATCATGATGCTGATGCTGAAGCTGATGATGCTAACGCTCACGATGATGCTGATGATGATGCTGATGATGATGACACTGCTGATGATGATGATGGTACTGATGATGATGATGCTGATGCTGATGATGATGATGATGATGATGATGATGATGATGATGAGGAGGACGATGATGATGAGGATGATGATGATGATACTGATTGTGGATGGGCTCCTGGTTCCTCGAGGCCTCTCGGACATCTTAGAGGGTAACGTACTTCGGGAACATGAGACTGATCGGATCCTTTTCAGTACTCAGCGCGCAAGCTCCTGAAAGGGGGCCGCCAGGCCCCCTTTCCCTGAACCGAAACAGCAGTACAGGAAAACGGGTTCAGGGGTTCTGGGTTAGGCTGTACAGGCAACTAGAGGGCCCAAGGTGGCTTCTTGGGGGTCCGCGGGCTTCTAGAATCACACTGGCGGTATTCTACTGCTCAGAACCCGTGCAACTCCTCGACCTCATTCCCGCCTGGTTCAAGCGGCTAGCCTCGGGCCTCTCTCGGAAGATCTGCTGGGCTTCCCTGAGGCGCTTGTAGGCTTCGGGCTCGTAGTTGAGATCGTCCACGTTGCTGGTGGCACCTAAAGTGCCCGTACAGTCCATTCCGTAGAGGTGGGGCCCAGAGAAGCAGCAGTTGGTCACGGCGAAATTGGTTGGCTCCTTTTTCTGGCGTCGAACTCTGTCCTTGCACCGTCGGCGAAGCACGATGCTGTCTGCGGTGATGCCGTATTCTCCGTCATGTAGAGCTTGTCGTAGTAGGGCGCTCTCGCCCTTACGCTTGGTGAGTGGATCGGTGAGGTGTCTGGTGCCCTCGATCCACCGAAGGTGAACTTCTGGTCGTTGCATGGCTGCTCGAACGATGGCTCCGTCGATGGCGGCGCGCTTGTCCTCGGCCAAGCCTGTCTTGGGATTGGTCACGTGGGAGTCGGTGACGATGATCACTGGAAACTTAGATGCTAGCATGTAGGGCCTCATCAGGTCGAACTCGCTGTCCATAATCTCGAGCAACATGGTGCGAATGAACTCTGCCATCGCCATTCCTTCTGAAATCGCCAGCGTCTCGGCACCGAACTGGTGAGCACACTTCCTCTTAAGTTTGTGACTCTTCCAGGACTGGATCGAGATGATGGCGGGCTCACCTTTGAGAATATTGCGTTGTGTGGCGAACACGATGCATCCAGCCTGTGAAGCTCCATCTCTGGCATTTGGCCAGGCCGCGTCATTGAAAACTGCAAAAGCCATCTCGTGAAATGGGATGTGCTTGATCCTGAGAATCACCGAGCTGAATTCCTTGGTCATCCTGCCGATGCGGTTCGCCTCCAGCAAGTCGTCCACCACCAGGTTGGGCATCTTTCCTTGGAGTAGGGACAGTGGACCAGATAGATCGGGCCTGCTTTCACGGGCCAGAAACGAAATTGAACCGCACAAACTTCGTGCTTAGTGGAGTTCTTCAGGTGTAACTGCAGAATGAGGCTCTTTACGACGTTCAGTGGCTATGTTGATTAGCTGGATGCTGCTCGAACTGAAGCTTTGTGATATCGTGATCTCGGTGTTGTCCTCGTTCTGCTGTAGCTCCTTACCGGTGTACTTCCCGCTCTTGTGGCGCCACGCTCCGAAAGGAAACCTTCCTCGTAGCTTCTGACAGGCAGTGTCGAATAGAACGTCTCCACCACCCACGATGTCGTCCACAGTGAGGCCCATGATGCCGTGAAGTCCCTTCTCGTCTCTCAAGTAGAAGACGCAGCTGTCGAACATAGAGCACTGGAAGCCGATCTCCTTGGCGTACTTGGTGAAAGCTGATAGCCATTGTAGTGGGGCATCGCCTAGGCCATACACTGCCTCGAGTAACTCCACCAGCGAACCGCCCTCCACATTAGGAATCCCAGTGCGAGGTAGCTCCACATAAAGACTGCCTTGAGATCGATCGAGTGGATCTCCAGCGGTAACAGCCGAAGTGATGTCCGCTAGCTGCAAGATCCACTTGTTAGAGCACAGGATTTGCAAGATCAGGAACATGGAGTCCTTGCCGACGACTGGGCTGTAGGTCTCGAGATAGAGCAGGTCGGGGTCGGCGTGTCCTTGAACGGTCCAGCGAGCCTCTGCCATCCTCCAAGTGCCGTCGCTCAGGAACATCAACTGCCGCTTGCTAGCGTCGACCTCCTCAGGATTGCCGCCCATGTCGGCAAGCACCCAACGAGAGCCCATGATCCTGGAAGCTCGATCGGGATCTTGACGTACTTCAGCGGCTTCAGCAGGTGGAAGTAGTCGAATTGCTTTTGCATTCTTGATGTTGCCCCACTCTCTGCGCTCAGCTGCGATGTAGGGCTGGTACTTGTAGGTGTTCAGAAGCGACTTCTCGGTGATCTCCTTACGAAGTCGTTGATTTGTGTTGGTGAGCATGGCTGAGCTGACGACTGGTGCCTTCACTTTCTTGACCTTCTTCTTGGGTGGCGCCTCCGCCTCCTTGTTGATCTTATCTTCGATGACGGCAATCCGCTCGCTGACTGGCATGGCTGAGGTCGGATTGTCGACGTTCTGCTTGATCGTAAACGGCACGTCGTCTAGATGGTCGTAGTACTTGGTGGCCATGGGAATCAGCCCTGGGTTGACATCCGCGGCCTTCTCGATCTCTGTGATGGGCGGCTGCGAGGCCGCTCCTTGATCATCCGCAGCCGGCTCTGGTGGGGCAACGTGAGGCACTTCAAGATCGTCTGGTAGCTGATCTTGTCGAGTGAGGCCTTCGTATTTACGACGTCCTCTGTTCTTGGTGTTCAGCTCCTTCTTCATGGCGTTGTCGATCTGCTCCCAGGCTGCGACCTCGGCCACGTTCGCATGTCGAAGCTGTTCAGGTCAGCACTTGAGTAGACCTCCCTGATATGAGCACCACTGTACTAGGAAGCTCTACCTGGATGACACGTGCAGGTCCATGCCAGGAACTGGTTGGCAGCTTGTCAGTACTGCTTCGCCAGGAATAACACCGATCTCCTGGCTGAAAAGTGGCACCTCTCGTAGGTCTCGTCCTCCTCTGAAGCGCCCGCCTCCACTTCTCTGAACACTCGGCCTCGATGTTGGCAGCCATGGCGGCCTTGCGCATGTCGATGCTCCTGGCCAACTCGGTGTCACCGTTCATCGCTCTGGAGACCGTTGACAATCTTGGTGGTCCTTCTTCTAGGATCTTCTCAGGAAGTCGAAATGGTCGTCCGAAAATTCTCTGATAAGGTGTAAAGCCTCCTCTGCGAACGCTCTCGCCCATCGCCACGTTGACCGCATCCACGAGCTCGTAGAAGTCTTCCCAGTTGTTAGTGTTGAACTTCTGCCTGGTTCGGTAGAAGGTCTCCTTCCAGGTGCCTCCAGCGCGTTCGGTCTTGCCCGCCTGCCATGGTGAAGTAGCACTCGTCACCTTGATCTCGGAACCATCTCCTTCAGCAGCTTCTGGAAACCCACCTGCAGAGACGCCTTTCTCGCCATCAATGACTATCATGCGTGGCACCCCGTAGACACGCTTCCAGAATGCGCGGTAATGACGTCGTATCTGAAGGCCATGCTGACTCGGTAGAGGTATCGCAACTTGATGTCCAGTACCGCGGCAGACAATGTTCAGCATGGGCACCTTGGTGGTGTTCTCGGGTCCCAACACGAAGAAGATGTCCATGCCGATGACATCGTTGAACTGGTAGGTAGTCGGAGCTTTGGAGGGCTTCGCGAGCTTCGGCCTCCTGTTCGCCTCGCAGCTCGGGCACTCGAGCTTCTGCGCCGCCTCAACGAAGGCCTGTCTGGCCTTGCCGTACTTCAGCACCATGACCAGGTTCTCGTTGCTGCAGTGGCCCATGCTCTCATGGATCTTGTGAACCTGTTGCTTGACGTGAGGGTCCGTGCTCTTCTCGTCTTTTGGTGCCGTTGTTGGTGTCGCAGGTGCCGCGCAGCATGCTGTACACTTACCTCGGTGTGTTGGGAGGGCACGGGTGCTTGCGACCCATTCCTGGTGGTGGAAAAGCTAATTCCCACACGATGCGCTTGTTTGTGGGAATTGGGTCTGGTCCCATTATTCTGGTCGTTCTGCTCCTCGATCTGCTCCCCAGGCTCCTTCGTGGTCTTCATCTTGATGATCGTCCGAACTAGCGCCCCAACCAGCTCCTGTAGGGAGTCGTCAATGTCCCCGAGGGCGGTGTGAGGTGGTCGATTCACGAGCTCCTGGCTCAACAACTTGGCGTACTCGGTGGCCTCATTGGGTAGATTGGAGAAGTACTTGCGGCCCTTCCGAAGCGCTCCGTCCTCGCCGATGTCGGGTAGACGCTTGAGCTTCTTGATGAGGGGATCCCCCCAGTCCCTGGAGTTCATGTCCTGCTCGTAGTAGAAGTACCTGCCGTTGACGGCCTGCTTGATCGCCACGTCGGAGATAAACGTCGGCATCTCCTTGCCGACCTTCTCCTTTAACTTGGTGTTGTAGATGTCCTTCGGAGGATTGGTAACTACCACGAGAGATGCTGAGTGTTGAAGCTTGCTCCACACTTCTCGCTGTCCCATCCTCGTCAGCAGATGGGAGCCCATGAGCGTCACGATCTCCTTGTTGGTCAAGCTCCTTTCCGCTCGATCGTCCTCCTTGAGGTGGTCCAGCTCGGGTTCGAAGTTGAGGTTGACCTGATTCACGAAGGCGCTGCTCTCGGAGATCGCGGCCTCCACTGCCTGAGTCAGGTCCTCGAAGTCGCTGATCTGCTTAATGGACGTGTTGATCATGCTGTTCTGCTTGTCGCTGAGCTTCTCTAGCAGTCGGTGATGTCGGCTCCGAGGTGTTCGCGGAGGTTCTCCACCAGCTGATTGGTCGTCGCGTTGGCGTTCTCGTCCTGTAGTAGCTCGCGCAGCGCTGTCAAGGCCTTGCTCCGTGGGGGCTCGCCCAGCTGCTCCCAGTCCTCGGTCTCCTCCTCCAGCTCGTCCTTCTGACACCGGTTGTCCTGGTGCATCGGATTGGTTCTGGAAGTGGTCCTCGGGCTTGTCGATGCTGTCCCGTTGGTCGCTGTTGGTCTCGCCTCGGTCTCATTCTTCTTGCTGCTGGTCTTGGTCGTTCCGGGCTTCCATCCCTTGATCCTCGCCTCGTCGTCCTTGAAGTCGTTGAGCATGTTGATGACCTTCATCATCCCTGGAGCTGACTGTGGGCAGTGCCCGAGGTGCATCTTGCAGCCGCAGCACTGCACCCAGAACGCTCGACCGTTGCCGCCGTGGCCCGTGAACTCGCGAACGCACGCCGTCTCTCGAGCTGGATCGTGATCTCGAGCCTGCCTCGGGTTGCCCTTTGGTGGACAGGGGCCCTGGTTGGGGATGTCCAAGAACCTGCAGATCATTGCCCCCGTTGGCGGTCTCGGTCGGTTGTCTATCTCGTGCCACGGCCACTGAAAAACCTTCCCCCTCTCTGGGTTGTCCCTCACCTTCGGGTCCTTCTGGGGATTCACAGGCTTCGCCGCGGCCTCTGTGGCCTCCGCCTGACCCGCAGTCGTTGGTGGCCTTCGCGATGATGAAGGCTGCGAGCGCCGAGTAGAGGTACTTAGGCGCCCGTCGCATGACATGGATATATGGAGAAATACTGGTGGAAGAGATTTTGGGAGAACCCGTCCGTGAAATCTGACTCGAGCCGAACCAGTTTTTGGGGATCGCACGCGGTTCATTTCGCAGTTTACGTTTGCGAACCTCAGCCGCTATGTCATTGCACTTGTTGCTCTCTTTGCGTGCTCGTGCTAGTGCTGCTATTATGTGTCGAGTGCTCGTCCTACGATCTTCTCTTGCCAGTTGCTCAGGTTGTTCTGAAACCGCCGTAGTGCCCAAGACGCCCGAGAAGTAGCAGCTTCCGATCTTCTGGGGCCTCTCGAGGTCTTTGTTACCAGACGTAGATGATAGATGGATGTACTCCGAGCTCGCCCCGAAGTCCATCGAAACCTCCCTCGAGCACAGAGTCCAGCTCTCAGGCTTCTTCCACGGGCGCACGAAGTTGTCGAGCTGCACCAGGAAGTGCTCACCTCCAGCATGGGCCAGAGGAAGTCTGACGTTCTGCTCTGGCAGGTCCAACTCCGACTGGAACGCGTGTAGTGACGCCTTCAGCTCCACGACGAATGCCTTGGAGAGCAGTAGCGGCGCCGCGCCCTTGACCAGGCACGCGAAGATCACCCCGCTGAAGTGGCCCAGCATGATCGGAATGAACACGCCCTCCGTCGCCGTGCAGACCTGGTCGTTCCCGAACCTGTACTTCTTGTGGCAGGGCACCGTCTCCAGCGTGATGCTGTGCACGTCCTTGTAGCGCTTGGCCCAGGCGTCGAAGGTGACCAGGCCCATCATGTTGAAGCCGCATGCCGTGTCGACCGCACCCCAGCCTGGTCTGCCAGACTTCCCGATGTCGATCGCCAGCGTGACGTGCTCCACCACGTTGGATCTCGCCGCCATCTTCGCCTCCGTCGCCACGTAGCTGCACACCTCGTCGTCCTGGAGCACCGTCATCGCGAAGAAGCCGCCCGTCGCCCTGACCTTGTTCTTCGGATTGTCGGGGCACTCCTTGTGCCAGTGACCCAGCTTCTTGCAGATGCCGCACTTCGTCCTCTTCTTGATGTCTTATATCTTCTCCTCGGTCCTTTTTCTGTCCTCGATGTTGTGGAACCCTCTGTTCGTCTTCTTGTCGGCTACGATCTTCCGAGCTTCACCCCATGTCCTGGGCTTTGGTGGTGGCCCGACCAGCGCCGCCAGGCAGTCCAGCGCCTCGGCCTCCGTGAGAGCCTCGCCGCTCTCGAGCTTGTCGTCTGGCTCCTTGTCGTCGTCTATGCCCAGCAGGTTCGCCATCGCGTCGTAGATGGGGTTGTCCTCGTCCTTGTCTTCAGTAGCCTCCTGCGGCTCCTCTTCCCGAATTCCCGCCAAGTAGGAAGCCGTTCTGGTAGTCGAAGTCTTCTCCGTGACCGCGTTGTCGCCCGTCATGCGCTTCAGGATCGCTACGAGCTTGTTCACGTCGTAGTCGTAGCCCGTCTGGATGAGCACTTGGTTGCGCTCCGTCTTGGCCAAGCCGGCCCCTCGAAGCAGCAGGAAGCCCATGGCCGTCTCGTTGAGCGCGTTCGGTAGCAGCCTGACCAGCTCCTTCTGTTCCGAGCGGATCCTGTTCGTGAACTTCATGAGCGTCTCGTCTCGCGCTCTCGGTGCTGCGAACAGCGTCTTCTCGAGCTGCTGAAACGTCTCGGCGTCCGCCTCTTGGAAGGCCAGCGTGTCCAGCGCCATGATCACCGTCTGCAGACCTCCAGCGAACTGCACACTTCCTGGTCGAAGATGTCTCGTCGCCGTCGCCGCCTCCCTCGTCAGGTGCAGCAGCAGCGTCTCGCCCTGCTCCTCAGGTGGGACCGCCGTAAGTCGGCTCCACCTGTCTATGGCCAGCCTCTTCTCGGGCCACTCGCTGAGATCCTTTGCGTCCCAGGCTGGACACGGTGGATCTTTTCCTCTGCGTCCTCTTGGTGGTCGTCGTCCTCCGTCTTGGTCTTCGTCCAGTTCAAGTCGTCCTCGATGGAAGCCTACCGCCTTCTTGACCTGCTCTGGCGTGCCGAAACCTCTCGATCGTGATGATATGTCCGACTGTGTGTCCTCGTGCTCGTATCTGTCGTGCTCGTACCTGTCGTTCTCGGGCCAGTAGTCATCGTTATAGCCGTCGCTTGCCCACTGCCAAGCTCCCCAATCGGCCTCTCGATGTTTGGTCCATGATCTCCAAGGGTCCCACGAGCTGCTCTGCCGTGTACTGTTCTGAATCCGATTGTTGTCGTCCCCGTTGTCGTCATCCACGATTTCCCATCTCTGCTTGCTGTCGTGACCGCTGTCGTTGCCGTCGCTCCGCTTACCACATGTGGATGGGCTCCTGGTTCCTCGAGGCCTCTCGGACATCTTAGAGGGTAACGTACTTTGGGAACATGAGACTGATCGGATCCTTTTCAGTACCTAGCGCGCAAGCTCCTGAAAGGGGGCCGCCAGGCCCCCTTTCCCTGAACCGAAACAGCAGTACAGGAAAAAGGGTTCAGGGGTTCTGGGCTAGGCTGTACAGGCAACTAGAGGGCCCAAGGTGGCTTCTTGGGGGTCCGCGGGCCTCTAGAATCACACGGATGCTGATGTTGATGACGATGACGTTGAGGATGGGGATGGTGACCAGGAGGAGAAGGATGAGGAGGAGGATGCGGATGCGGATGAGGAGGCGGAATGTGTTGTTGATGTTGATGTTGGTAATGGTGAAGACGATGATGATGATGATGATGATGATGATGATGATGATGCTGATGTTGATGCTGATGCTGATGCTGATGCTGATGCGGATGCGGATGCGGATGCGGATGCGGATGCGGATGCGGATGCTGATGTTGATGCTGATACTGATGCTTATGGTGATGTTGATGGTGATGCTGAGGAGGAGGAGGAGGAGGAGGAGGAGGAGGAGCAGGAGGAGGATCACGAGGAAGAGGAGGATGTGGAGGAGGAGGAGGAGGAGGAGAAGGATGATGAGGATGAGGAGGAGGAGGAGGAGGAGGAGAAGGATGATGAGGATGAGGAGGAGGGCCCGTGGCCGCCCACAGGGACTCGAGACGCAGCGGCGGCAGCTGGACGCGCTGCAGCAGGAGGAGACTGCCGCCTCGCCGCGCGAAGCTCGCTGTCGTCGCCGCCACCGCCGCCGTCCGCGTCCTCGCTGTCGTCGTCCGCGCCGTCGCCTTCGTCGGCGTCGTCGGTCAACGTCGTTGTTCGTCGTCGTTGTTCGTCGTTGTTCGTCGTTCGTCGTCCTCTTCATCCTCGCCGTCGTCGTCGTCCTCTTTGTCCTCGTCGTCGTCGCTGCCCACCGGTGGGGGATCTGCATGGGCAGGGGGGAGGGGGGAGGGGACGTAGGAGGGGACGTTCGCGGCGTCGTCCTCGGAGGGGGAGAAAGGGGAGGAGGACGTGAGCGAGGAGGTGGAGGAAGAGGACGAGGAGGAGGATCAGTAGCTGGAGGAGGAGGAGGAGTTGGAGGAGGAGAGGAGGAGGAGGAGGAGGAGAAGTAGGAGGAGGAGGAGGAGGAGGAGGAGCTGTAGGAGGAGAGGAGGAAGAGGAGGAAGAGGAGGAGACGGAGACGGAGGAGGAGGTGGAGGCAGAGGAGGAGGAGGAGGAGGAGGAGGAGGAGGAGGAAATCGTGGTGATGGCGGAGCGGGGGGTGGGGTGGGGGCCGACGGCGGGCGGGGGGGCGGGGAGGATGCTGGAGGCAGGAGAGTACGAGAAAGGGGGGCGGAGAAGAAGGGGGAGGAGCACGGGAGGAGGGGCCCCCTTTCTCTCTCTTCCCCGCGCCCGCCCGCCCCCTACTGCCCGTCCTCCTCCCCCCCCCCGCCCCTTCGCGTCTCCCGCCCATCTCCTCCCTCCTTCCCCCGCCCACCCGGTGCCGATGGCTCATCCATCTCCTTCCCCCCCCCCCTCTTCTCATCCCCCTCCGTCCTCCTCGTCCTCCCTCCTCCCCCCTTCCCCCGCCCCTCGGTGTTGATGGCTCAGCATCCCCCTCCCTCCCACTCCTTCTCATCCGCCCCCGCTTCCCCCCCTCCCAAGGCAGGCCTGGCCTCCCCAAGGCAGGCCAGGTTGCAGCCAGATGCTGCGCATGTAAGCATCGTCGAGTTTACAGTTAACCCGCCTAATATTAAATCGGGCATGTCCCTCTACAGGGGGAAACCTTCAAGCATAATAAAACAATCATATGGTGAGGATTGGCTTCGTTTGAAAAATGTTTGGCTATGTTGGAGGATGTTTTGACAATGTTTCGTTGTTTCCTTCAAAATCCGCCTGTAGGAGGACATGCCAGACCTAAGTCTAGTCAACAGCTAACCCGCCGAATGAGGATGGGCAACTTTCCCAAGGGTACCCTTGCGTCCTTGCCTTCTCGGTCCATCGTCGGCCTCTTTCCTTGGCCGCGCTCCGCTCGAAAAGCTTTGAAATGGGCGTCCAAGGCCCTTGCATCCTTATCGCGCATCCTTATGATACGGGCCGACAGTAGCACTTTACGAGACGACAGAAGCTCAGCGTCTCAGAGTAGACCCAAGCTGGAGCTCACACAGTTCGCCGCCAGGGCTGGCAGGTGGACTGGCAGAGCGTAGAACACCGGTCAACCCGCACAGTAAGGATGGGCGACCTGAGCCCAGGGATCCGACGCCTTCCCTTGTTCGCCGCGGGCCCCCGGGAAGTGGCTATTTCTGAGCATGTTTAGATGTTGTTCCATTTCTCTTCCAAAGTCCGCCTGGAGGAGGGCATGCTCGACCGAACCCCAGGGATCCGACGCCTTCCCTTGTTCGCCGCGGGGCCCCCGGAAGTGGCGATCTGTGTGCATTTTATGATCCCCAGCTTCCTTCCAAAAGCCGCCTGGAGGAGGGCATGCTCGGCCTGACGCCAGGGCTCCGACGCCTGCCCTTCTTCGCCGCGGGGCCCCCAGGAAGTGGCCACTCCTAACATGTGTTATACACCTTAGGCGATGCTTAAGAAAACCTAAGTTTTCGGCCAGAGTCTCGATTATTCTTAACGTTTCAATGTAAATCCTAAGATTTGAATGGAAATGTTGGGTTTTTATTCAAGTTCTGAGACTATGAATTTCTTAACCCATGATTTCTAAAGCATTTCGCGGGGTGTACGCTCCACTTCTCTGCCAACATGCCGCCTGCAGGAGGGCATGCTCGACCTGGCCCCGGGGATCCGACGCACGGGGGGCGGCAGGCTCGCTGGCTCAGCGCTGGCATGGGAGCGAGCCGTGCTCGCCGACATCGTGCCACTCTCGCTCGGCCACCAGAGATCGGGCGAAGAGAACTATGCATATGGGCGCCCTCGAGGGCGCGAAGTTATTCGCGCTTCGCGGTTCCGCTCCGATTCCTCCTCTTCCTCCTCTTCTCCACTGGGAGGCGGCGCGAGAGCGCGAAGTTATTCGCACTTCGCGCTTCGCGCAGCGCGAAGCGCGAAGCTGGGAGCCCTTGGAGATCGGGCGAAGAGAACTATGCACATGCACCGATCCTGACAACGCCCATCCTTGACCCAGGATCGGTGCATATGCCTTCCTGGCCAAGGTAGGCGGGCGTATGCACCGATCCTGGGCTCAGGATGGGCCTGGCCAGAATCGGTGTATGTGCATAGTTCTTTTTCCTTTAAGAGAGGGGACACAAAGAAGACAGCGCACGAGACGAGAGAGAGAGAGAGAGAGAGAGAGAAGCCGGCCCAGTCGAACACGAAACGGGAGCAAGAGAGAAAGAGGCGGCGGCAGGCGGGAGGAGGGGGAGGGCCCTCGGGACGCCTCGGCCGCCGATTTGCCCTCCATTTCCAGTGGGGGCGGGTCGGAGAACACTGGAAACAGAAACATATGAAGCCCGTAGCCCCCCCAAACCCGAAATCTCCTCGTGCTCCTACGCCGCCTTCTCCTCCTCGTGCTCCTCCGCAGCCCGCCCGCGGGGCGCGGCGGGCGCGCGCCCGAGGGCCCCCCTCCCCCCCCCCTCGAGGCCACTCCTGGGAGGTCCTCCTCCCCTCCCCCCCCTCGAGGCCACTCCTCCTCCCCTCCTTCCCTCCTCCCCTCCTCCTCCCCTCCCCTCCTCCTCGCCTCCCCTCCTCGAGGGCCCCCCCTCCCCCCCCCCCTCGAGGCCACTCCTGGGAGGTCCTCCTCGGAGCGAGGGCGATCACGCGCTCGGAGGATGGGCCGACGGAGGAGTCCCTTCCCTTCTCCGCCGCGGGGCCCCCGGGGACGCCTCGGCCGCCCGCGGCGCCCGCCAGGCCGGCGAGAAGGGCCGAGAGCTGGGGCGCGCGCGAAGCGCGAGGGCCGTCCGCAGCGCCCGCCGTCCGCAGCGCCTCCTCCAGGCTCGCCGCCCCCCCCCCCCCCCTCGAGGAGGCGTAGGAGGAGGAGGGGGAGGAATAGGAGGAGGGATCGAGGAGGAGGAGGAGGCGGAGGGGAGGAGGAGGAGCTCTGGAGGAGGAAGAAGGAGGGATGAAGGAGGAGGGGAGGCGGAGGATGCGGAGATTGTACGGATTAGGCGGATGAGTGAGTAGGAGGAGGCCGTATGAGGTGAAGGATTAAAGGGAGTCACTAGATGCGGCGGATGAGTGATCGATGACATGAGGTGGATGGCCTGAGTCCGGTAGGAGATTAGTAGTAGGAAAAGGAGGGGGGGGCTCAGAGCGTCCCGAACGGCCTCCGGAGGGCCGAGTTGTGATCCGAAAATTGAACGAGGAGGATCATGGGGGGGATGCAGGCTCAGGGGAACGCATCGACCTCCAATCGCCCATCGATCGCCGATAGGGGTTCGGTAGCAGCGCCTCGCCCAGGAGCGTCGGGATGGGCTGTCGGGGGCCAATCGCCGATGTATCGGCTATGTATCGGCCTTTCCAGTCCCCCCTACCGCTGCGCCTCACACAACCATGATGAAGCAATTCGGCAGCTAGATGCGAGCCAGACCAACACATCATTACATCGTATGGAACACTGTGCATACACGACGCACGTGGTGTCCTGCAGCCGGTTGTCCTGGCAGGGTATGCGTCGGGGCGTGAGCGGCACTCGCTGGATGGACTCGCTCGGCGGCGGGTGAAACGCGTTGGATGAATGTATATAAAACATTTGAATCGGCGGGTTTCGCTTCCATCCCCAAGGTGCTGATTCCGATGTCTCAACTGGTTTGAGCTTATTTGGCAATAAATTATTCCAGTACTTTAAATCAGCGCTCATCCGAAGGAAGGCGGCACCCAGTATGTATATTTATATATATATATATATACATGTGTGTATCGCGGCAAAGCCGTGACAATGCAGACAGCGGGCGGCGCTG
>CAUYUJ010007497.1:11094-26094 GCA_963575745.1 Prorocentrum cordatum | reverse complement strand
CAATTGTGAACATCTTATTCGGTGAAGCTCCCTATGGGACCACGAAGCGCTGCGCTGGGCGGGGAGGGAACGCATGCGGGCGGTAGCACTGGGGCCGTCGGTGAAGCTCCCTATGAGGCCACGAAGCGCTGCACTGGGTGGGTGAAAATATCAAATTTGGCGTGTGGGACGCATGCGGGCGGTCCCATTGGGGGCTTCGGTGGAGCTCCCCATGGGGCCGCGAAGCGTTGTCAAGGGCGGTGGGGCTCCCTATGGGGCCACGAAGCGTTGTACTGGGCCGGTGAAAATGCCAAATGGGTGTGGGGGACGCATGCGGGCGGTCCCACTGGAGGCTTCGGCGGAGCTCCCTGTGGGGGACGCATGCAGGCGGTCCCAGTGGGTGCTTCGGTGGAGCTCCATGTGGGGCCACGAAGCGCTGTACTGGGCGGGCAAAAATGCCAAATTGGGCTTTGGGGACGCATGCGGGCGGTCCCACTGGGGGCTTCGATGGAGCTCCTTATGAGGCCACGGAGCGCTGTACAGGGTGGGTGACAATGCCAAATCGGGTGTGGGGGACGCATGCGGACGGTCCCACTGGGGGCTTCGGTGGGGGTTCCTATGGGGCCACGAAACGCTGTACTGGGTGACGGACAATGCCAAGGTGGGCGTGGGCGACGCATGCGGGCGGTCCCACTGGGGCTTCGGTTGGGGCTCCCTATTGGGCCTCGAAGCGCTGTAGTGGGTGGGTGAAAATGCCAAATTGGGAGTGGGGGACGCATGTGGGCGGTACCACTGGGGGCTTCGGTGGAGCTCCCTATGGGGTCACGAAGCGCTGTAGTGGGTGGGTGAAAATGCCAAATTGGGCTTGGGGGACGCATGCGGGCGGTCCCACTGGGGGCTTCGGTGGAGCTCCCTAT
Organism: Prorocentrum cordatum; assembly: GCA_963575745.1. Classification (NCBI taxonomy): domain Eukaryota; class Dinophyceae; order Prorocentrales; family Prorocentraceae; genus Prorocentrum; species Prorocentrum cordatum. The sequence continues at coordinate 25,198 of CAUYUJ010007497.1, read as the reverse complement.
GGGGTCACGAAGCGCTGTAGTGGGTGGGTGAACATGCCAAATTGGGCGTGGGGGGCGCATGCGGGCGGTCCCACTGGGGCCTTCGGTGGAGCTCCATGTGGGGCCACGAAACGTGTGAGGGGGTGTGCCAAATTGGGTGTGGGGGACGCATGCGGGCGGTGGCACTGGGGCCTTCTGTGGAGCTCCATATGGGGCCACGAAACGTGTGAGGGGGTGTGCCAAAGTGGGTGTGGGGGACGCATGCGGGCGGTGGCACTGGGGCCTTCGGTGGAGCTCCCTATGGAGCCACGAAGCGTGTGAGGGGTGTGTGCCAAATTGGGTATGGGGGACGCATGCGGGCGGTGGCACTGGGGCCTTCGGTGGAGCTCCCTATGGAGGCACGAAGCGTGTGAGGGGTGTGTGCCAAATTTGGTATGGGGGACGCATGCGGGCGGTGGCACTGGGGCCTTCTGTGGAGCTCCCTATAGGGCCACGAAACGTGCGAGGGGTGTGCCAAAGTGGGTGTGGGGGACGCATGCGGGTGGTGGAGAGGAGGAGGGGGAGGAGGAGGAGAAGACGAACGCGGGGACCGTTTGTTCAAAACGAGGACCCAACACCACAGGATGGTTGGAAACAAATCTAGTTAGGGGACGATGTTTGTTTAAGCTATGTTTGACTAGTTTTGAATAGGTCTTGAATGTTTTTTATTTGTCGTCCAAAATCCGCCTGCAGGAGGACATGCCCGACGCAAAGCACGGCCCACGAGAGCCCCGAGAGGGAGCCCACGGACGCCGACCCACCCCCCCCGAGGGGCGTCCAGGAGGCCCGTTTGGCGCCTTCCAGGCGTCGACACATCCGGAGACGGCCCCGTATTCTGGGCTCAGGCCCCCGGAGACCAAGACACAGGTAAACCAGGACACGGACGACCAAGGAAACGACATCCTTTCCTGCCTAGTCACGTTTTTCAGCACCGCGTGCATGTTTTGTGTGTTGCGCTGCAGGATTCGGGTTTATGTCCGCGTTTAGGGGGGCTTTTGCAGGCTGTGCGGGCTTGTGTCTGGGTTTATTCTGGAAATGCAGCAGTGCAGTATTTTGTTCGTGCCGCCGTTTGGAAAAATTGGTTTCGAGGAATGTTGGGTGTCCGGGTCTAGCGTGTCCGGGTCTATGGGGCTTGATAGGCCTCCTAGATGGGGTCCGGGTAGATGGGGTCGGATGATCGCGCCGCTTCGCCGATGCATCGGCGACGCATCAGCGATGCGGCTCGATGTGGGGCCCAATTTTCTCCACGCCAACGTCGCCGATGCATCGCCAACGTCGCCAGTGCATGGCCGATGCATCGCCGATGCATCCGCGATGCGTCGCCGATGTATCGGCGATTCGGCGAGATCCTCCGACCCCATCTACTCGGACCCCATCTAGGAGGCCTGCAACATCGCCTCAAGATCCTGCGGGTTTCCGAAGCGCTCGGAGGCTGCCCAAGACGGCCCCAGGATGGCTCCAGACCAGCCACGCGCAGAAAGGGGGCAGGGGGAGGGAGGAGGGCTTCTGAGAAGCACCCCTGCTTCTCAGAGGGCGCGGGCCTTTATCTGTAGCTGTAGGGCCAGCGCCTTGAAGGCGCAGCCTCCTGAGAAGCCTTCCCCCCTCCCTCTGGCCCCTTGTGCGCGCCGCCAACCAGGAGCCCCCGCGACGCTCCGGCAGGGCCGCGAGCGAACCCCCCCAAGAGGGCGCCGAGAAACACAAGCCAGACAGCTTACAAGACCGCCCCAAGACGGCCCAGGAGGCGACGGCCCAAGAAGGCCCCAAGATGGCCCAGGACTCAGGACCATCTTGGGGCCCTCCTACTCCTCCTCCTCCTCCTCCCTCCTCCTCCCTCCTCCTCCTCCTCCTCCTCCTCCTCCTCCTCCTCCTCCTCCTCCTCCTCCTCCTCCTCCTCCTCCTCCTCCTCCTCCTCCTCCTCCTCCTCCTCCTCCCCGAAGCGGGCTCAGGACGCCTCCAAGAGAGCCCCATGAGGGTCCCCACAGACGCCGACACTGCCGGCCAACCTACAGAACACCGTCAAGAGGCCCCCAGAAGACGTCCGCACCATGGCCCGATAAGCTTTCAAGAGGTCCCCAGAGGTCCCGAGGAGCTTCCAAGAGGCCCCCGAGAGGCCTCCCACGAACCCCCGATAAAACTGTGAAGAGGCCTCGTCCGTACGGACGGACAGAGGTATAAGCTCGAGGTCGGTTCGGGGAGGGTTCCCTAGTGTTCTTCGTGATTGTTGGGTGTTCTTGTGAATGCTGGGGGAGGGTACCCTCGGATGTTCTGTATGTTTTGGCCGGCGGAGGGTCTCATGTTCTTGAATGATGGTTTTCTGTCTTAGGTCCGGCTGTAGCCGTTCTGGCTCAAGCCGTTTCGATTCCATCTCTCGGATTGCCAAGCCCGCTGCGGTCCTGGGGTTGGGGCCGCGAACATCGAGCGGCCGCGAGCCACGGCAGACGACGACGAGCCCACGTTCGACACGGTTGAGTCGGGGTCCTCGCACACGTACCCGCAGCAGTGCGGAGAGCTTCGCAGGGGCTCGATGGGGATGATCAAGGGCAAAGCCTGCAAGGTGGCAGAGATCTCCACGTCGAAGACGGGCAAGCACGGGCACGCGAAGGCCCACATCGTGGCGCTGGACAGCTTCACGGGGAAGAAGTGCGAGGACTTGTGCCCCACGTCGCACAACATGGAGATTCCTTTCACGAAGCGCACGGAGTACCAGCTGCTTTCAGCCGACGAATCTACAGGCGAAGTCAGTCTGCTTCTGGAGTCTGGCGAGACGAAGGACGACCTGAACCTACCCACCTTCGTGAAGACGGGCGAGCCAACCGATGAAGACAAGAAGGTGGTCGAGGACATCTTGAAGATGCAGGAGCCGTTCTGGCTCAAGCCGTTTCGATTCCATCTCTCAGATTGCCAAGCCCGCTGCCGCGGTCCTGGGGCCGGGGCTGCGGCCGTCGAGCGGCCGATCAGCTTGCAAGAGGCCGGGGCCCCACAGTGGCCCACGAGGCGTGGCCCTGGTGCGTGCCGCCGAGGAGGCCTCCCCCAGGCGTGCGGAGAGGCTCCCGTGAGCGCCGGTGCGAGGCTCGGCGGGCCGGCCCCGCACACGCTGCTTTCCCAGGGGAGCTCCCAGGAGGCCCCAAGAGTGCCCCCAGAGGCTCCCAGGATGCCCCCTCCTCCTCCTCCTCCGCCTCCTCCTCCTCCTCCTCCTCCTCCTCCTCCTCCTCCTCCTCCTCCTCCTCCTCCTACCCCTCCTCCTCCTCCTCCTCTCCTCCGCCGCGCTCCTCCTCCTCCCTCCTCCTCCCTCCTCCTCCTCCTCCTGCTCCTCCTTCTCCTCCTACCCCTACTCTCTTCTTCCTCCTCCTCCTCCTCCTCCTCCTCCTCCTCCTCCTCCTCCTCCTCCTCCTAGGGTGGACAGGACCCCCACCCTGACACATCGATCAGTGACTTTGGAGGTACACCAACTCTGCAGTCGGCCCCCCTGCTCGAGAGATCAGGGGAACGAAGAACGATACACACAAAACACTCCGAGGCCCGCGCGGAGCATGTGGGCGTTCTCTTACCCAGCGTTTCGACATTCAGCTAAGAGGGGGGAGGGTCGGGGGCGGAAAAGAGGGGGGTGATGACTAGGGGGGGGGGGATATCATGGCGGGGGTCATGATAGTTCCCCAGATTTTCATGGCGCCTCTTCTTATTTCATTACGTCCCTGGCCCCCCCGCTGGGCCGCGCACATGCCGCCGGTCATGATTTGCACCCCCCCCTCTTGGACACCCCCCTCTTGGCCGCTCCCGAGAGGGGGGTGGGGTCCGGCTCTGGACCTCTGCTTAGTGCGGCAGTGCGTCCCATGAGGGAAGACTCCACCTGCTCGAAACGGGCGCCCAAAGCAGCCAAGATCTACTCCATGGGGGGGGGGGGGGGGGCGAGAGCCCGCGCCGACTTGGGGCCATCTCTAGGGGAACGAAGAATGACATAAGCAGAAACCTCGGAGGTCCGCGCGGGTTTCTAGGATCGGCGCTGGACCCCCCCTCTGCGCTCCGCGTCGCATGCCCTCCTGGTGATCGTCGCAGGGCATCCCCCCCTGCGCTCCGCGTCGCAGGGCGGCCCGCCTCTGGTGATCGTCGCAGGGCTGGCGAAGTCCGCTTGTCAGGCGATTCGACCAGCCGGAGGAGTGCGCGACGTCAGCGGACCCCTGGGTCCAGGCTCAGGTCGGACATGTCCCCTTGCAGGCGGACTTTGGACCAAACATCGAAAGTACCAACATGTTTCGAGCACAGTGAAAATAGAATCGGAACATCGTCTCCAGACTATGTGTCATAACCATGTTTGGATATTCCTCCGTTAGAGGGACACGCCCGACGTAATTCCAGGCTCGCGAAGTCCGCCTGCCAGGCGACTCGACCAGCCGGAGGAGTGCAGCGGTCCTCGAGGAGGCCGCGCGCCCCGCGCCGCAGGCCCTCCGGGGCCACCCGCCTCTGGTGATCGTCGCAGGGCTCGTTGCGGTTCCTCCGATTCGGTTTCGATTTCGATTCGATTCGGCTCGATTCGATTTCGATGGATTCCGATTCCGATTCGATTCTCGGGGGAGAAAAAGATACGGATACGTGTTGTCCCCTTTCGTTTTCGGCCTTTCCTGGTCCTCCTGGGGAATCCTCGTTGTCACCGCTGGATTCGCCTCGAAATTCTGGTCAGAACGCACCCCAAGAGAGGTCCGGGGACAACACGTATCCGTATCTTTCCGCCCCCAAAGATTCGGCTTCGGATGCCCATGCGGGTTCCAGTTTCTCACTGAGGCCTTACTGCTCTGCCGATCTCTGCCGATTCGACTCTTCCCGACCTGGCTGTCGATTTCCGCCGATCCGATTAATTTCGATCGTCGGTTCGACTTATTGATTCGATTCTGGGCTCTCGATCGTCGATTCGACTGATTGATTCGATTCGACTTATTGATTCGGTTCGACTCATTAATTTCGATCGTCGATTCGACTTATTGATTCGACTCTGGGCTCTCCTGTCGTCGCCGCTGGCATCGGTGGCGCCGCGCCGCCCGCGCTCAGGCATTGGCTGGGCCCCCGTCAACAGACCAGCCCAGCTGGTCGCGCCCCCTGCATCCTTTCGTTCGCCACGGTTGTCCAAGATCTCCAGGTTTTTTTCGTGGACTTCGGTGGATCCCCGCGCACTCTCCCGAGATGCCCCCCGCGAGACTCCAGGGAGCTTGCAAGAGGCCTCGCACGCAGGAGCCATACGATGTCCCTGGAAAGGCTTCCGGGAACATCGGCTCGGATTTCGGGACATTGTTTGGGCCGTCTCAAGGACATGTGGGGCTGCCTTCGAGGCATCTTGGACCAGTTTGGAGGCATCTTGAGGCCATCTTGGATCCGCTCGTTTGTCTTGGAGCTCTCTGGAGACCCCCAGGTGCGCGGCAGAGCACATCCAGAAGGGGTCGGTGTTCGAGGGATGCGTGTGACGAGGGGGGGGTCGGCCTTAGAGAACAGTACAGAGTCCTTACCAGGCAACAGGGGGGCATTCTTACACGCCCACACGTGCCGCTGGCAAGGTGGCGGTCGATGCGTTGACCACCCTCCTTGTACATCGGTCACTGGAGGGAGGCTTCTCGGTAGCTTCCAAGTCCGTACGGCTTCGGGCGCTCATCTATCTGAAGTGTCCAGCGGTTCCCCCTCCTGCCTCCTCAGGGGGCGTGCGGTAACCCAGCACATTTCCACCGCCTTCCTCCTCCTCCTCCTCCTCCTCCTCCTCTCCTCCTCCTCCTCCTCCTCCTCCTCCTCCTCCCTCCCACTCCTCCTCCCTCCTCCTCCTCCTCCTCCTCCTCCTCCTCCTCCTCCTCCTCCTCCTCCTCCTCCTCCTCCTCCTCCTCCTCCCCCCATCTCCTCGGCCGGTGGGCTGCCCCCCCTCCTGCTCAGCACGTCGCGCCCCGCGAGGCCGAGCTCGAGGAGCAGCGGATGATCGCGGACCAGTACCGCGAGCAGGTGGTGATGGGCCTGTTTCCCACCACCACCACCATAAATGGAGGGGGAGGGGGTCCTCCTTCTCCTCCTTCTCCTCCTGCTCCCCCCTCCTCCTCCTCCTCCTCCTCCTCCTCCTCCTCCTCCTCCTCCTCCTCCTCCTCCTCCTCTTCGTCCTCTTCTCTGTCCTCCTCCTCCTCGTCCTCCGCCTCCTTCCCCCCTCCAACCTATGGTGGTGGTGGTGGAAAGCGGTCCCACCAGGTGGAGGTGCTGGAGGCCGCGCTCCCCTCCTGCCGCCCCGGCGCTGCGCACGCGTCGCGCGTCCTCGGGTCAAGTCGGGCCTGTCCCTCTGCAGGAGGACTGTTCAACGGCAGTTTTAAAAAGTAGTCGGGAGGCGATGTGTGGACTATTTTTGGATTTTTTTGTGCTATTTCCTTACCTAGGCTCTGCCTAGAAGGGTTCCTACTTTATATGCTTAAAGGGCCGGGCAGTGTTGCCCGCCCCGGGCGGTTCCCCCGGCATCCGCCCTGCGGTTCCCCCAGTGACGCTCGTTTAGTTTAGCGTTGCTTATCTCATCCTAGCTTAGCTTATTTCATATCAGCTTAGCTTAGCTTCATCTTAGCTCAGGTTCATTCCCTACCTAGGCTCTGCCTACAGGGTTCTTACTTTGTTTGCTTAAAGGGGCGGGCAGTGTAAAACGCCCCGGGCGGTTCCCCCAGTCCCCGCCCCGCGGTTCCCCCATATTATCTCATTTTAGCTTAGCTTAGCTTAGTCTAGCTTCATCTTAGCTTCGCTTAACTGTAGCTTCGCTTAGCTTCGCTGAGCTTAGCTTAGCTTACCTTAAGCTTATATCGTCTTACCTTAGCTTAGCTTGAGCTTAATGTTAGCTTAATTTTAGCTTAGCTTCAGCGAAGCTTTAGCTTAGCTTGAGCTTAGCTTCAGCTTAGCTTCAGATTAGCTTTAGCTTAGCTTGAGCTTAGCTTCATCAGCTTAGCTCTAGCTTAGCTTTAACTTATCGTTAGCTTAGCTTTCGCTTAGCTTTAGCTTAGCTTCAGCTTAGCTTTAGCGTAGCGTTAACTTAGCTTTAGCTCAGCTTTAGCTTATCTTCAGCTTTAGCTTAGTTTTAGCTTAGCTGTAGCTCAGCTGTAGCTTAGCGTTAGCTTAGCTTTAGCTTAAATTTAGCTTAGCGTTAACTTCACTTCCGCTTAGCTTTACCTTAGCGTTAGCTTAGCTTTAGCTTAGCTTTAGCTTAGCTTTAGCTTGCCTGCAGCATACCTGCAGCTTAGCTTTAGTTTAGCTTTGAGCTTAGCTTTAGCTTTAGCTTAGCTTTAGCTCAGCAATAGCTTAACAACAGCTTAGCTTTAGCTTAGTTTTAGCTTAGCTTTAGCTTAGATTTAGCTTAGCTTCAGCTTAGCTTCAGCTGTAGCGTAGCTTTAGCTTAGCTTTACTGTTGCTACGAATGCTGCTTTCCTAGGGGCTCCAACTCCTAGGTAGGGTCGCACATGGATAATTGCATTGACTCTTTTAATGTTGTTGCCCAGAACCTCCCTGTCGGGAGACAGGCTCGACCTACCCCTCGTAGGGTCCAACGTTTTCTCTTGCCGTGCTCTCGTCCAGAGAGGCAGCGACTAGCCCAGGGGCGAGGCCGTCGGAGCCGGGGAGGAGGGGATGAAGGCGGCCAGGGTTAGGTCGGGCCTGTCCCTTTTACACGGAGATGTTGGAGGAAAAATCAAAAATAGGCAACACATGCCCCCACAAATTTAAACCTGCTATTACACAGATTGTCCCCAGAACTTGTTTCGAGCCAAACGAAAATCTATGTTTGAATATTCCTCCTGTAGAGGGACAGGCCCGACTTAAGGCCACGCAAGAGGAGCAGGCGGAGTAAACTCTGGAGACTCTGCCTGCCCGCGAAGCGATTTGAGTGTTAATCCACCAGCAGCTACTGCAGGTGCATCGTGCCGATCTGGGAACGCACCTTGGGCCAGAGTCCCACCCGAACATGTCTTAATGTACTGAGGACCTGCAGCGTCGAGGGACCTCCACAACTGTTAGTTAGCTTCCCAACGCGTTGGGACGCGTATGCCCCACTTTGGGAACAAAACCGAATCCCAAGCCCAGCGTGGAACTTCGGACGTTTGGTTCAATGTGTCCGCCCCCCCGCTACGTGCACCTGCTTACCTAGGGTCTCCGATAAGTGCCGTCTACACGAATGATGTTTTAGCATTCGGTTCGGCACCATGATGCTCGATTTGCGAAAGTGGCTGAGCTACAACAGATCCGACACTTGCGCTGGATTTGTCCAAGTCATGGGCGGACGCGAAATACCCACAAATTGCCCGGCAAGGAATCCAACAGGCTTGATTCTGATGCGTCCACGCCGCACTGTGGCCCCCCGATCAATCGGGACGAGGCCGTGGGGAGCGAGGAGGATGAGGACCCGTCAGGGCTCGAGGCGGCGCGGCAGCCATTTTGCCACAATTGCCCACCGTCCCGACCTGAGCCGAAACAGGGCCGTGGGCAGGTTATCGTACCTTCTTTGTTGCCGTCAGAGTCTGAGCACGGGAGGTCAAAACGCAAACACATGCCAGAGCACGAGCAGGGGCAGCGGCCCTCAAGCGAAGGCTCATTTGGAGGCTCTTCACGTCAGCTTTTTGGCCGGAGTCAGTCGGCATCCTCAGACGCCGACTCCATGCCGTGGGAATGCGCTGGGTGCCAGGCATCTGCGAACATGCGTCATCCGCGGTGGTGTAGATGTGGGCAGCATTGAGAGGCCGTGACACCCAAACCCCAGCAGCAGCAACCCGAAGCTAAGAACAACAACGCCGAAGATAAAGGGGACGCCGATCGGACCCCAGATCCCATGGCTACAGCAGTCGCTTGATATCATCGAAGGGGCTCGGTGGGCCCATCGGCACAGCGCACCGTGACAATGGCTCCACAGGCGATGCAGGCAGTCATGGGGCGCATGAGAGAGTAGCGGATCCAGAGAAATCTTGGAGTCAGTGACGCCACGAGTGCGCGCGTCTTGCTCGAGCCCAAAACCGATCTGGAGCAGCCCCTTGTGCATGCGGACAAGGAGGAACAGGCATTGGCACGCTTGGACATCCAGAGGGCGTTGATAGAGGAGAATATTAAGTCGGCATCACACGCGAAGGACAATTCCGAGCACGAGGCGAAGTCGACATCAATAACTCCCAGCAGCGGCCGGCACATGATGTCACGTCTACAAACGCGCTTACGCAGCACAGCCGGTGGCAAAGGTGCAGCGACGGCGGCGCTGAGCGGCGCGCAATCGGGAAGTGATCTACCAGTGCGCCTCATTTAGTTGCGTGACCTCTCCCCCAACCTGGCCCTGGGCATCCCCCGGGCGGCCCGTGACGATCGCGCGGCGGCCTTCGCGAAGGTTGTCAGCGCAGCGGCTGGCATTCCAGCGCCGCCCCCTCCACCGCGGGCGCGCGCGCGAACGCGCGGCGGCGCGCGCGCGGGGGGGGGGGGGGGGCGACGCGCCTGCAGCGGCGCGCGCGCCCCCGCAGGAGGCGCAGGCAGCAGCAGAGTTTCGGGGAGGGGCGCGGAGACGTCGAGACGTTGGCAATTCCATGGTCTGGGAGGGACTCAGTTGAACGGGCGAAGTTGAGCGACGAACAGAAGGCACCCAGCGCGCGGGCGACGCGCATTGCGAGCGCAACAAGAGTGGCCAGCTTGCAAGCCAGACTTTGCGCGCAATGTCGCGGGGCAGCCCGGCAGCCCACATCATGGGCTACAACGCCAGCGCTGCGCTCGTCCAAGAACTGCGACTACGCGGGCAACCTTGTAGAGGCCAAGGAGCGCTTACGAAAACTGGTGTTGCGTATCTTCGCGGCGCCCTGTCAGACCATCGCCAAGGAGGCAGTGCGCTGCAGTTTGAATTTTGACGAGATCGCATGTTGGTGAACGGCAGGGCCCCAGAGGCAGTTCCGCGCAGTCTGCTTCTAGGATACTGCAGTGCGTATTCAAAGGCAAATGACCTGGGTGTCGTTTCGGTTCTTTTTGTGATTATTGGAATGATGGGCCAGTAGGTCTTGGGCGGCAGAATCTGCGACTTGCGCAATGCTTCGGACGTCGCATTCGCAGGGGGGCCCCCCTCGCACGCCGGGGGGGGCGCAGTTTTCGCTCGTTTCTGTGGGTGCCCACCCTCGCAGATGCAACGGTCAGCTAGCCATTCCGTCTCCAGGTCAGACCTGCCTTTCGAGTGCGCCAGCAGCGCGTTGCGATCAGTTCCTGGTCAGCAAGGAATTCGTTGCCGGCAGTCGAGGCGGCCTTAGCGGACATGAACGCCCACCCCTTTCCGGCGCCGCCCAGCGCCCACGGGGTTGTCGCCGCTGCGCGGGCGAGGCGCTGGCCCAGAGGCCCTCGAAGTGTCAGAAGTCCCACGTGGATCTTCCAGTTGGCCCACTTGGAAGTGCCAGAAATCCCCGAGACTCAGATTGCGGGGTGGTCGATGAAGAGTCACAGGAGCGCGCGGGGTCGCTCAGATGGAGGGGTCAGTTTTCACGAGGATCTCGGGCGGGATGTCGATTGTCCGCGCGAGGACCGGCGCGAACGCTCGCGGCTGGAACTAAGAGGAGCGATCCAGAGTTGCCCCTGGGGTAGGCGCGGGGGACTTCCGCATCGGGCCGTTGAGACTCCGTCGGCCCAACTGCTCAACCCCGAGCGCCCCCAATCGAGAAGCCCGCGCCGAGCTGTCGGGCGATGTTCGCAGCGCCGCGCGCAGCTGCAGCCCTGCATGGAGCAGGCCAAGACGATTGCAGATCGCAAGTATCACGATGACCTCGCCAGGCGACGTTTCCGGGTTGCCCGGGTTGCCGGCGGGGGCGGCGTCGTTAAGTACGATTGCCCTAGATAGATGTTTTGGAGACTTGGCACGGGCGTTTCATGGCGTCGGTCGCCCCGCTTCGCAACCCCTCGGGGTCGGGGCCCGTCTTCGCATCTGCAGCATGCGCGCGCTGGCCGAGTATATTCTGCGAGCCAGAACCTTTCCGGGGAATGGGCCGATTGGTCGATCGAGTGGAAGGACTGCGCCTGCGCGAAGGTTGCAGATGACAGAAGGCTGGCCGTGACGCCGATAGACAACGCGCACCAGACGCCATGCATAACTGCGCAGCTCCAGCAGGAAAGGAGTAATGGGTCTTGCGCGCGGTCAGATCGGCGCGATGTCGCTGAGTTTCAAACGTGCAGCGACTGCGGCAGATGGGCGCCGCCCAGGAACTGCTGGTTCCCCGCGGGCCCGCGCTCCGGGGTCTTAGCCGAGATCTTGGAATTTGGATTTTGGGGTCGCCCCCGCCTTGGATGCACGCGCTGGCGCTTGCCTTGCTCATGAAGCTTGTCTCGGGACGTGCCTTTTTCCTTCGCTTATCAGAGTTGCACCCAGGTGGCGCATCAATTAGCGCGTGGTTTGGGAGCGCGCAATCATGTACCATTGCGTGTTTTGCATGGCGCCAGGCAGGGGGGCCATCGGACACGGTTCGGCGTCGAACTGCGCGATGCGAGCTGGCTGCACGTGAACGCGAGCACGCGGCAGGCAAAACTCAAGCAATGCTGCGAACGCGTCAGACACTGCAGGGTTGCAGAAGCTGCGACGGGCTGGACATTTCCGATGCGCGTGCTGCGTTTCTCTGCGCGCGTGTGGGACAGGATCCTGAGCTCTGATGGCGCGGCCACGCCACATGGGTATTATAGTTCGCTTCGCACAGCATCACGCGGGACCAATGTCACGCGCGCCCCGCGGCGGCTGCGCCGCGCCAGCGTCGCGCAGACCCCGCCCTCGGAAATTGGGACCTATGCATTGCCAGCGGCGGGCCGTCCCAGAACTTCTTGGGGTTCGGGGGCGACGTCAGGGCTGGTTCGGCGCGCGCTGGCTGTTGTCCGTTTCTGGGGGATCAGCGAAAAAATGCATGCACCGGGGCCCCAGAAGTGCGTGCACCAGGGCCCCGCGCGCACCGGGGCCCGCTCTCCTCTGCGAATTTCAGAGCAGGGCCCGAGGAGGCGTCGGCGCGCAGAGTTCGGCCCCCTAGTTTATTGCATCGCGCGTGGGCGAGCATGGCCCTCATAGGAGACATGGCATGTAGATGCGCGTGATTGATATGGCCTTCGCCATGGCGTTCCTGGTGGACCACCTTTCTTCAGCGTCGCGTTCGCGATGGAAAGTTGCGCGTCGCGGGCGCGCTGCCAAAGATCGTGGAAAAGGCGAGGGCAGCGCTGGGCAAATTCGCGGGCGCGCACGCACAATCGATTGCGAATCAGGGCTGCGACTCCGGGGCGCCTTCGGGGAGCGAGAGCTAAGCGGCAGCGCAGTGAAAGGTGGGCGAAAGGAAGGAAGCGCTTCGATCAGATCATGCCTCTCCGCAACTCGAAGAGGGCTCAAGCTCAGACCTGGCCGCGCGGGCTCAAGACTACCACTGCGCGCGGGGGGCGCGTGGCGGGGTGGGTTCCCAGGGGGATCGGGGAACATGGTTCTCACGCTGATGGTTGCGCGCGGCCCGCTACATGCGGGGCCGGTTCGGATCGGGCGCCGGCGCGCGAACCGCGGCAGGGGCCGACGGAACGCCGCCGCGACCCCGCGCCGCAGCGCGGATGAAATCTGGGCGGCCAGAATTCTTGAACATGGAAGAGGAGGCGGTCTCTCCGCGGGCGAGCGCCCCACGATCTTAATGGAGTTCCAAGGCGTGTCCAGGCCGCAAAGACTTGTTCTGGGAGCGCAGATGCCAGGGCCCAATAGGCGGTCCGTTTTTTGGCTCGGGCATGCGAACTGGCCTTTTCGAGGCCTTGGTGCGTTTGGCATGAGCAGCGGCGACCCGCGGCTAAAAGATGCGCCGATCGCGATCGCCCGCGGGCCCATGCGCGGGTCAGGTCGCGCCCGGGCACTCGGGGGGTCGGGGCGCCGTCGGGCTTCAGATATTCAGGCAAAAGGGGCCTCTGGGTCTCGACGGACCGCCCGGGGAGTTTCTGGGCGAGCGCGAATCGACGCGGGACTTCCCACCGCGCGGCGACAGAAATCGCTAGATGGCAGCCCATATGTGGCGGCAAGAAAAATTGCAGGGCCGGATGCGCGAGACCCCGCCAGCGCCCCCATTTCGCCGCTCTCCGCGGGGGGAGGGGGGGGGGGGGGCGGGGCGCAGGACTCCGCGCGGCAGTGATGGTGCGTCTGCCCCGGCCAGGGACAGGCGAGGGGCGAGGGCCCCGGCGCGGAGCAGGTCGGGGAAGCGCCGGAGGCAGGCGGAGAGGACCCGCGCATTGCAAATCTCTGGATCGCGAGCCCAGGTGGCATCATCGACTTGACATGGGACGGGTGCGTTAAACGCTTTGAAAGGCCTGGGGAGATATCGCCGAGCGCGTTCCACTGCTCGCACAGTGCGTATTCGCAAACGTCAAACAAGCACCTTTGCTCCGAGTGGTCGATCGTAAATTCCCCGCGGCGAATCCAGGCCATTTGCCAGTAGTTACTTTTGCGAGTAGTGGGACGCGCTCGTTTAAGATATTTAAATCTAGGCTCGGAGGACAGGACACATTCCAGTCGGTAAGAAGCTGAAGCCACCGCGCCACCGCCCCTATTTCGGTGGCCCGTGCGGGCGGCCATTCAGATCAACGGTTCCGGAGAGTTCGTCGGAACTGTTTGTGGTGGCTTCCTTGGTTTTTGCTTCAGGTCGCAGCGTCTGCCGACGTTGAAGTTGCGTTTTGTTCCAAGCCCTGGGGCATTTTGAACTAGATGAGGACATTTTCCGAGTGCGCGTCGACTGTCAGGCCTTCGTTTCGGGACGGGTTGTCTCCGCTCAGCGAGGCTCGGGATTTCTTCGCGCGTGGCTATCCTGATTATTTGCTGAGCGCGGTGGAAGTACACGGACACGTTAGAGACGAGACAGTCGGTGCAGCTAGATGTCACACACTCGATGACGACATAGCTGATGACCATGCGAATGATCAGGCCAAACTGTCCGGAGATGGCCCACGACAAATTCAAGTGCGAATTGGAAATGGGTGGATGATGCCCCTGGAAGTAGTTATGGCGAACAGTCGCGATACGCCCGAAAACCGAAGGCTTTTCTAGAGGAGGAAGAGGAGGAGGAGGGGGAGGACGAGGAGGAGGAGGAGGAGGAGGAGGAGG
>CAUYUJ010007497.1:0-10994 GCA_963575745.1 Prorocentrum cordatum | reverse complement strand
CACGACGTGACCCCCAGGGCCTTTTCCCCGGGTCTGGTTTCTCATCCTCAGTCTTAAGTCGGGCGTGTCCCCCTACAGGGGGATTTTCGACGAAAAATAGAAGATACCCCCAAAAATAATAAAAAAATGGTCCAACAATAGTCTGGGGACTATTTTTTGATTATTTGTTGACCATGTTGGGGTATGTTGGGGGTATTTTTTCAAATTGTTGTGGAAAATCCCCCTGTAGGGGGACACGCCCGGCATAACATTAAGTCGGGCCTGTCCGTCCACAGGAAGAATGTTCAAACATAGCATGAAACATTTCAGGGGACGATGTTTTTATTATTGTGAGTCGTATCACCATCATCATTCGCATTATTGATTTGATGTTTAGCATTGTTATTGTTATTGTTATGTTCATTCATCGTATTATCAGTCGTATTGTAAACACTATAAGTATTGTCAGCATTATTATCTGAATTATTAGTCTGATTATTATTAATTGCATCCGTATTATTACTAGTTTTACCATTCGTATGATTATGATTCGTATGTGTGCCACTATGTGTATTTATATATTTGAGTGTTATTGGGATATGTTTCACTTGTCGTCTAATTTTTTCCGCAGGAGGACATGCCCGACGTAATCCTAACACTAAGAACACAAGAGGGTCCAGTGCGGCCTTGACCCCTTCACCGCCTTTTCTTTTTGTCTGAGGTCGTGAACCGCAGCCCCCACTCCTTGCACGTTGCCGAGATTGTTGGGTGTTCTTTGCCGGAGGTGATGTGCTTGGGGTGTGGGGCGATTTGTGCTGGAGCCCCGCGGCAGTTGTTACAGCCCCGTGCAGCGAGTACGTGCGCGGCAGAATGGACAGCTGCTCAGGGGGGGCCTCCCCTGTTCGCGAGGTTTTAGGCTCGGCATCGCTCGGACGTGTGCAGAATTTCTTCGGCGAGGACCATCGAGGAGCATCCTCGATCATTTGGCGAAAAAAACACGCACGAAACCGAACAAAAACATAGGGAATGGACGTCCAAGCGATGGCGAGTAGGGCGACGTCTCCCTGGCCACCTCAGACTGGGCCCAGCGGTTGGGGCGGACTTGGTGGACCAGGATCACATGTGTGTGTGTGTGTGTTCCCTCTGTCTTGCAGCGCTGACGGCCAGGGAGTGCGAGAGCGGGAGAGGGAGGCGGGAACCACTGGAAGAGATGGGGCACACGGGACAGGGGGGGGGGAGCAGCACGGGGGCGAGCGAGGAAAGGAGTAAGGAGGAGAAGGGCGGGGAGGAGGAGGAGGAGGAGGAAGAGGAACCTAATAATAATAGCATCAGAAGAAGAAGAAGACGATTGAGGAGGAAGAGGAGGAGGAGGAGGAGAAGGAAGAGAAACAAGAGGAGGAGGAGGAGGAGGAGGACGAGAAAGAGAAGGAGAAGAAATATGGGGAGGAGGAGAGGGAGGCGGAGGACGACGAGGAGGAGGAGGAGGAGGAGGAGGAGGAGGATAGCCCCCTTTCATTCGTGTGAGTCTTGCGATTTTATAACTTCAGGATCACAGGAGGAGGAGGGGGAGGAAGAAGAGGAGGAGAACGACGACGAGGAGCAGGAGGAGGGGGAGGAGGCGTGCCGTTCGACAAGAGCAGGAATTATGCTAACGGAGTTCCCCACAGAAAGATGTCAACGGTTTCGTGGGACCCATGGGGTACGACAACATCAACACGAAGGAGAAGCTCATCGAACGAGTTAGTACGCACGAAAGGGCAGTCGAGAGAAAGGAGGAGGGAGGACACGTGCTCAGGAAACGAAGCCTTGTAAACACTACGGTTTCTTGATACCCTCCTCGCTCTGGCGGGGCCCCGCTGGAAGGGGGGAGGGCTACGAAACCTGGTATAGAGTAATGCTTTCCGCGACCCTCCTCGTTCAAGCGCGGCCTCTCTGGAGGAGTGGAGGGGGGGACACGAAACCGTGTAAACTGCATTGTTTTCCGATACCCTCCTGGAGGAGGAGGAGGAGGAGGAGGAGGAGGAGGAGGAGGAGGAGGAAGAGGATAAGATGGATGATGGTCAAGAGCAGCAGCAGGAACCGCAGCAGGAGCAGCAGCGGGAGGATGACCAGGAGTATGAACATGAGAAGGAGGAGGGTCGGGCGGGCGGGTGAGTCGCCCAGGCGTCCAAGGTCCGATTCGTGAGGTTGGTCTGGGTGGTCTCTTTTTCGTCGTCCTCCTCCTCCTCCTCCTCCCCCTCCTCCTCCTCCTCCTCCTCCTCCTCCTCCCTCCTCCTCCTCCTCCTCCTCCTCCACCTCCTCCTCCTCCTCCCCTCCTCCTCCTCCTCCTCCTCCTCCTCCTCCTCCTCCTCCTCCTCCTCCTCCTCCTCTGTCTTCGCCCTCGTCGGTGTCGCAGTCGTCGTCGGCAGCGTCGGCGTCGCCGCCTTTCTCAGGCGGGCCCTAAAAAGGCGGGCCCTGCACCTCGTACCGCCGGGCCCGACGGGGCCTCCCTGGAGGGGTGGGAGGGGCACGAAACCATTTCAATATCGGGGAGCGTAAGACCCGGGTTTGCCAGGACTCGGGTTCGCCATTTTTTTTTGACGACCGCGACTCGGATTTTGACGAGGAGGAGTTTTGTGGGATGTCTGCAGCGGGAGGCCTCGTCAAAATGCAGGCTCGGCCTCGTCAATTTTTTTGACGACCTCGTCGGGGATTTCCGAGTCCCCCGTACCCGGGTCTTACGTCTCCCCGACAATAGTGTGGATTTCCGATGACCTCCTCGCTCAGACGGGGCCTCCCTGGAGGGGTGGGAGGGGCACGAAACCATGTAAATAGCATGGGTTTCCGAGACCTTCCTCGCTCTGGCGGGGCCTCCCTGGAGGGGTGGGAGGGGCACGAAACCATGTAAATAGTGTAGGTTTCCGATGCCCTCCTCGCTCTGGCGGGGCCTCCCTGGAGAGGTGGGAAGGGCACGAAACCATGTAAACAGTATGGGTTTCCGATACCCTCCTCGCTCTGGCGGGGCCTCCCTGGAGGGGTGGAAAGGGGCACGAAAGCATCTATACCCTCCTCGCTCATGCGGGCCTCCCTGGAGGGGTGGGAGGGGCACGAAACCAAGTAAATAGCATGGGTTTCCGATACCCTCCTCGCTCTGGCGGGGCCTCCCTGGAGGGGTGGGAGGGGCACGAAACCATGTAAATAGTATGGTATTCCGATACCCTCCTCGCTCAGGCGGGGCCTCCCTGGAGGGGTGGGAGGGGCACGAAACCATGTAAATAGTATGGTATTCCGATACCCTCCTCGCTCAGGCGGGGCCTCCCTGGAGGGGTGGGAGGGGCACGAAACCATGTAAATAGTATGGTATTCCGATACCCTCCTCGCTCAGGCGGGGCCTCCCTGGAGGGGTGGGAGGGGCACGAAACCATGGTATTCCGATACCCTCCTCGCTCAGGCGGGGCCTCCTTGGAGGGGTGGGAGGGGCACGAAACCATGTAAATAGTATGGTATTCCGATACCCTCCTCGCTCAGGCGGGGCCTCCCCGGAGGGGTGGGAGGGGCACGAAACCATGTAAATAGTATGGGTTCCGGATACCCTCCTCGCTCAGGCGGGGCTCCCTGGAGGGGTGGGAGGGGCACGAAACCATGTAAATAGTATGGGTTTCCGATACCCTCCTCGCTCAGGCGGGGCCTCCCTGGAGGGGTGGGAGGAGCACGACACCATGTAAATGGTATGGGGTCCAATACCCTCCTGGCTCAGGCGGGGCCTCCTTGGAGGGGAGGGAGGGGCACGAAACCATGTAAGTAGTACGGGTTTCCGATACCCTCCTCGCTCAGGCGGGGCCTCCCTGGAGGGGCGGGAGGGGCACGAAACCTAGTAAATAGTGTGGTACTCCGATACCCTGCTCGCTCTTGCGGGTATGGTATGGTAAGGTATGTATGGTATGGTATTGTATGGGTAGTTTGGTATGGTATTATATGGTATGTGTGGTATGGTTTTGTTTCGTATGGTAGGTATGCTATTGTATGGTAGGTATGGTATGGTATTGTATGGTAGGTATGGTATGGTATGGTATGGGGTGGTATGGAATGGTCTGGTACGTATGCTATTGCGAAGGCCTTACGGCCAGTGCCGCCGACCCTGAATGGCGACGACGACGACGACGACTAGCGCTCTTGTCGTGGGGGCCTCTTGGGGCTTTCTGGGGGTCTCTTGGAGGTTGCCTGGGACGTCTTGGAGGCTTCTTGGACGGTCTGGGGGCTATCTTGGGCGTTTTCGGCTGATCTTTGGGCGACTCGGGGCCCTCATTTGGAGTGTTTTCGATGTTTCTAGGCCGCCCGAGGAAAAACGAATCTGCCCCCCCACCCCCCCCAGGACCCCCCCCCCACCCCCCTCGGGACCCCCTCCCCCCTCCCTGGGGAAGGGATCAAAGGGAAGGGGCTTCCCTTCGACTCGATTACGACACTGCTAGATTTTTCTCTCGCTCACGAGCTTGAGAAGAAAGCTGCAGGGAAAGGGGACGACGGAGGCGACGACCGACGGAGACGACGACTCGAACAGCCAAGCCCCTCGCACACGCCGACAGGATCGGCGGATATAGTATGGTTGGTCTGGCATGGTATTGTTAGGTGTTGTATGGTATGTATGGTATGGTATGGTGTGGTATGGCAATCGTAGGTATGGTATGTTATGGTATTGTTTGGTAGTGTGTGGTATATATGGTATGGTATAGTGTGGTATGGTATGGTATGTCTGGTATGGTATGGAATGGTCGGCATGGTATGATATGGGAGGCTGGAATGGTAGGCGTGGTATTGATATGGGATATGGGAGGCGGGAGGCGGGAGGGAGAAGGAGAGGATGTTCTGGGAAAACAAAAAAAACACTCAGGATGTGGGGAATAACATAATCGGGCGACAGGATGTAGTGATGATTTGGAGGGGGGGAAAGGACGATAATGATGGATCCTGAGGAGCAGGGGGAGGAATATACAGAGAGAGAGAGAGAGAGACGTGGAGTAGGGGGAGGAGGATGAGGAGGAGGAGGAGGAGGAGGAGTTGGAGGAAGAGGAGGAGGAGAAGGAGGTGGAGGTGGTGGAGGGGGAGGGGGAGGGGAAGACGGAAGAGGAGGATGAGGAGGAGGAGGAGGAAAAGGCGGAAAGGGAGGAGGAAGCGAGGGCACGGGGGAGAGGTCGATGAGGACGGCGGGGGCTTGGCAGGGCTTCTCCTCGGCACTTTGATGTTGATGGTCCTCCTCGCCCTTCTCTCTTCCTCTTCCTCGTCGTCCTCCTCCTCCTCGTCCCCGTCCTCCTCCTGCTCCCCCTCGTCCTCCTGCCGCTCCTCCTGCGGTGCCTCCTGGTGCTCCCGCAGCGGCCGATCCCCTCCCCTGCCTGCCGCCCCCCCCCCCCCCTGCCGCGGCAGGAGCAGCTCCGCCGGGCCATGACGCAGCGCCAGGATCCCTCCCCTCCCCAGGTCGGTGATTTTTTGGACGTGTGCTCGCAACGGGAAACCCAGACGCCGCTGCGTGATGAAGAAATCACGACGCGAGGTGCTCCTCGATCTTCGGCCTCTGGAGGCCCTCGCTGGGCCTCGGGACCTTCCAACAACGACTCGGGACGGATCCTCTGAGGGTCGACGTTGTGAAACAAATCACGACGTCGGGGGTCTGGGGACGGAGCTAGCAACGGGCAATACAGTGGAGCATGTGATTAAGAGACCTTCTCCCCACGAGCTGGGCCAGCTTTTCTCACCCAATTTGCCGGCAAGCTGACCCAGTTTTTTGCGGAGCTTGTGCGCCCCTCCACTCCATCGTGAACACGAAATATGGTCCAGACTTGTCTTCAGGAACCTCCCGAAAGCTGGCCCAGGCTTCCTGGATGAGAAGCTTATCGATCCTATTTCCGGCTGTACGGGGTCATTTGTGTGAAGTCGGGCCTGTCCCTCCACAGGGGGAATTTTCGAAAATGGTCAAAACATAGTCTGGAGACGATGTTTTCAAACTATGTTTGAACATGTTTGAATACTTTTTTACAATTTTATATTTTTTGTTCAACATCCCCCTGTAGGGGGACAGGCCCGACCTAACACCTTGCGTCGGCGTTCGCGCGCAAGGTGCCCGCGTGAGGTCGCGCGTGATCGCCATCCTCTTCGCGTGGTGTGCCGCACCGGCGGCCCGCGTGGGCCGCGGCGTAGGTTCGCTTTGGCATCCCCCGAGAAGACAGTGTCTTGTCGTCGCCCGTGTCAGAGACGAAGAAGAGACAAGGAGGAGGAGGAGGAGGAGGAGGAGGAGGAGGAGGAGGGGGAGGGGGAGGGGGAGGCGCAGGCGCAGGCTGAGGCGCAGGCGGAGGCAGAGGCGGAGGCGGAGGCGGAGGGTACCGCCCCTGGCGCGACCAGAAGGCCGACCCGCTAGCCGCTAGCGATTATGACCTGCTCGCGGTGTCCGATTTCGAGTGCCGCCCGCAGGTCATCACCACCGGGGGGCATCGGGGTCGGCCCTTCGGGGGGCGCCAGGGGCGATTTTCTCAGCCCAGCGGTTGTGGTCGTCTCTTCTTCTCCCATGCGCGTGATCAGGCCCGGGCCTCGCGATGCCGACACGCGGGAACAGTAGCTGGTGTCGGCGGCCTGCAAGGGAAATCGGCACAGACAGGGCCGGAGCGGTCACCATTCCGCCTCTCGCGAGGGCTCGGGCCACGGTGCAACGAATTCACGCGCTCAGACCCATTCAAGTTGCCGCAAATGTGTCGCCGTCTCTTCCGAGCCATATAAGTACATGCATCGGCCCACCTGTTACAGCCAATCCGGGCAGCGCGTTGGCCCAGTGACGTTGTCTCATGGCTCGCATTGGTTTGTTATGCCGGTCGCCCTTGGGAGACAAGACAAGCGCGAATCCAGAAGGTCCCGCAAAGCGTGTCGGGGCTCCATCTTTGTTCTTCGACAATTTCGCTAATTGCGAAGGCCTGACGGCCGGTGCCGCCGACCCTGAACAGGACCACGACGTCGGCGACGAAGTGGGCGGAGACGGAGGCCGTGGAAGAGGAGGAGGAGGAGGCGAGGAGGAGGGGGAGGAGTCCAGCAGGTCCCGCAAATCGTGTCTGGGCTCCATCTTTGTTCTTCGACAGTGTCGCTGAGTGACGCAACTGGCAATCCGTGGGGGAGCCAGCGATTAGGCGACAGGGGAGAGGGCACCCAGGAAACGAGGACTCCTTCCATTCCCATCTCCGTCCTCTCCTCACTCTCTCCTCCTCACTTCCTCCTCCTCCTCCCTCCTCCTCCACCTCCTCCTCCTCCTCCTCCTCCTCCCTCCTCGCCCCCTCCCCCGTCCCCTCCCCCTACCCCCTCCTCCTCGTCCTGCTCCTCCTCCACCTGCTCTCCTCCTCCTGCTTCCTCCTCCTCCTCCTCCCACACCCCCTACCCCCTCCTGGACTCCCGCTCGTCCTGCTCCTCCCTCCCTCCTCCTCCTCCTCCTACCTCCTTCCTCCTCCTCCTCCTCCTCCTCCTCCTCCTCTTCCTCCTCCTCCTCTCCCTCTCCTCCCCCGCTCACTCCGCCGAGGGCAGGCCACAGTGCCACCCCCCTCCGCTACAATCTACCTGTTTGCTCTCCCTCGGCCTCGGCCTCGCCCCCCTCCCGCGTTCTTGCTCTTCCTCTCGGGTCGCCTATCCATCAGCATCATAATCATCAGCATGAGCATCAGCAGCAGCATCAGCATCAGCATCAGCCTCCTCCTCCTCCTCCTCCTCATCATCATCATCATCATCATCATCATCATCATCATCATCATCATCACCATTACCATCACCATCACCATCAGCATCAGCATCAGCATCAGCATCGCCATCAGCATCAGCATCAGCATCAGCATCGCCATCATCGCCATCGTCATTGTCGTGTTAGCCCAGGCGTGTGCTCGCCCCGCCCGGCTCCGCCGATCGCGCGCAGCTTGTGCCGGCCATCGCCGCGCACAAGCCTCGGCGGCCAAACACCCGATGACGCCAACACGAGGCTCCTCGACAGAAGCCTCGACGAGGATCCTCGACGAGGTTTCCTCGACGAGGATCCTCGACGAGGTTTCCTCGACGAGGATCCTCGACGAGGATCCTCGACGAGGACCCTCGACATGAGCCTCGACGAGGATCCTCGACGAGGTTTCCTCGACGAGGATCCTCGACGAGGATCCTCGACATGAGCCTCGACGAGGATCCTCGGCGAGGCTTCCTAATGCGAAGGGGAAAAACAACGCATAGATATAAACTTCTGGCGCTCCGCGCGGACTTCTCCGCGCGCCAGGAAGTGGGGAAGGAATCCGCGCGGAGCGCCAAACGTTTATGTTTATGCCGTCTCATCTTCTTCTATTCATAAGCGTGGGGGGTACCCCCCCGACGGGGGTCAACCTCGCTTCGTCATCGCGCCGCGACGGCGGTCGGAGCACCTTCGGCGCGCGCTGGCTGCCCGCGACGGGGATCGGTGTGGGGCTGTCGGCGGGGGTGGCGCCCCCCCGACGATTTAGAAGCTCGGAGTAGCGTGGCCCCTGGTCGGTCGGTCGGTCGGTCGGTCGGTCGTCGTCGTCGTCGTTATCGTCGTCGTCATCGTCGTTATCGTCGTTATCGTCGTCGTTTTCGTCGTCGTCGTCGTCGTCCAGTTCGGGGCGATCCCGCGCGGCGCCCCTTCGAGCCGAGGCATGAGGCGGATGGCCGAGGCAGGAGCGCTTGCTCGGCCGCCTCTCGGGCCGACTCGGCCTGCTGGTGCACGGTCAGTGGTGCTTCCCTTTCATCCTCCCATCTCCGCCTCCTCCCACCTCCGCCTCCCTCCTCCTACTCCCCCCGCCTCCTCCTCCTGCTCCTCCTTCTCCTCCTCCTCCTGCTCCTCCTCCTCCTCCTCCTCCTCCTCCTCCTCCTCCTCCTCCTCCTCCTCCTCCTCCCCCCGCCTCCTCCTGCTCCTGCTCCTTCTCATCCACCTCCCGCCTCCTCCTCTCCCCTCTCGCCTACGGCGACGGCGGCGTGTGGGGCGGCTGTCGCGGATGCAGCTGACACGAAGGGGCCACCAGAGATCCCTGGGTTGCTGTCGTCTGTGACGTGATCAAGCAGTGGGCATTGAGTGTACAGTCTGTCTTGCCAGGACTTGGTCCGCTGCAGGCTTGCCTGCAGGAAGCGCACTGTCTACTGGAAAATGAGAGGCCTTGGTCTCAAGTGGTAGACCCGTCTCAGGCCGTTGTGCTGTCTCTCGCCAGGAGTGGTTGCACCTTGCCCGCTGCCGATTTGCTCTGGCATCCTAGACTTGGGGATTCCAAAGTTGCTAACTTCTTTCCTGCATTATTTGTTGAGCTTGTCAGGCCTCTGGCGCTACTGGCCGCAGACATCGTGGCGATGGAGAGACTCCGAACGCCCTGGCCCCCCCCTCTCAAACGGTTTCCCCTCACTCGTCTCAGCAACAAGGACTTTGATGACAGCTGGTCGCAGCGCCGTGCTGCTGCTGCCATGCGGAGCCTGGTCGGTGGATCACACTGGCCTCAAGCTGGGTTGCACTCCATGGGCAAGGCTCAGTCTGATGCCTGCGTCCACTGTGGCACGAGAGGTACCTTGTGGCACCGCTTTTATGATTGCCCCAGGTGTCTCCATGTCAGGCGTAAGGAGTGCCCGCAGCAGGTCTTGCAGGCCGCGCAGTATGTAAAGGAGATATGAGAGGAAGCTGGTGAGCTCATGGCCAAATGCCTCTTTCCCTTCCCTTCTCTCTGCTTCCCTTGCAAGGGAGGGTCAGCTCCGGTTTGTTGGTGCTTTCCCTGGGTAGGGATTGTCAGGTGCTGTCTTCGTGGACGGCTCGGCCTTCCACTCCCACCTTCAGGGATTCAGTCGCGCAGGTTGGGCGGTAGTTCAGATCGACCCAGCCGGTAACCTGATCGGTGCCATGTTCGGCGCCGCGCCGCTCCACGCGGCTCCAGGACAAGCGGCTCAGGATGGGGAGGACTGGGGTTTCCGAATGCTCTCTCTCTCTCTCTCTCTGTTCAGCGAATGGTCAGGAGACCACCCGCTGCAAGTCCACGCAGATGGTTCAGGCACGTTTGGTTGTGCCACATATCCTAGCATTGCCCTCTCGGCCTCCAACCCTCGTCGTCACATGCGGGCTGGTTGGTGGAGCGGCATCGGCAGACTGGCCACGGTTTGTAGAGTTGAGGCTCACAGTAGCCTAGGTGCCGCCACGTCGGATCATGAGGAGCGGCTGATATAAAAAAGGTAACGCCCTCGCGGATAAGTGGGCCAAGAATGGGGCGCGCCGTTGGGGCGCCCCTCAGGATCACCCAGATATTGTCTCTGTTTGTGAAAGGATAGCCTCGGACATTGTCAAGTGGCAGAGCAGGTGTCAAGATGTGTTTGGAGAGCTGGAACAGCCAGGCCCCCAGGATATTGCAGGTACTGCGGACGTTGTTTTGGATGCGGATTCACCCCCTGGTTAAATTCGGGCCTGTTTGGATGAAGGTGTGGCGCCGTTCGGAGATTGGTCATTGGCTGCGGAGGTCGAGCTTCCCCTTCCTGCTCCGAGCCCCCCTCCCCCGCCCGCTGTGAATGGGTCTGCCGAACCAGGGGAGGTCGATGATTCCTTTATCTCTGCCACTGGTGCCCCCCAGGGTAATAAGGGGCCACTCGCTGGCGCAGGCCTCTGTCACCGACCAAGGCCAGAACATAACGGACCTTTTGTTCTGCAGAGCCTGCGGGGCTTCGGCGCGAGGTCTCAGCGACGCGCGCAAGGGTTCCAAGCACCCTGGCCTCAAGACCCAGCGGCCTAAGTTGAAGAGAGCGTCGTTCCCAGGGCACGCCCATGACAAAGCCAGAGTCGGGCTTGCCTCCGGTCCGACCCTCGCGATGAAAGCTGTTCGGGGTCCTCTGCTGGGCGTTGTTGGGGGCGCTGCTGCTGCCGTTGCTGCGGCGGGCCCTGGCGGCGAGTCCGTGAAGAGACAGTTTTCGGCCAGCAGTCGCATGGGCCCTGTCTCCAGAGTATCCGGAGCGAGGGGGAGTGATCGCCTCCTTCGCATTCGGGGCCTACAGGCTGT
>CAUYUJ010007496.1:40000-46366 GCA_963575745.1 Prorocentrum cordatum | reverse complement strand
CTCCTCCTCCTCCTCCTCCTCCTCCTCCTCCTCCTCCTCCTCCACTCCAATCCAATCCAATCCAATCCAATCCAATCCAATCCAATCCAATCCAATCCAGGCTCTGCGCGCTGGCAGCGGCACGGCGGCGTAGAGAGGGCAGGAGAGAGGGCACGGCGAAGGGGGCCCGCCGCCACTTCGCCTCGCCCCTGCGGGTGCCCCTGGACAGTCTGGGGTTTCGCGGCGACCGACCGCATTCCTGCAGGGATCGAGCAAGCTAAACAGCACGTTTCGTTTCGGTTTGTTTCTGTTGCCCTTCGCTCTGTCTTCTCTCTGCTCTTGCGACGACACAGAATCAGAAACAGAACGGCCCACGCAATCGCCCAAAAACAGTCTGGCTCGAGCCTTGCATTCCTGTGCGCGCTGGCGCCAGCATCCATTCAGTGGCACGGTCGGGCCGAGACAGGCCAACATCTTCTTCCATCGAGTGACGCGTACACTCGGCCAACGCACAGCAAGAACCGCGGCAGAGTGCAGGTCCTGGAGGGCCAAAACGCATATTGTGACGTCGACGCGCCCCCAGAAAACCCAAGAGGCACAATAAGCGGACAACTCACGCACGGACCGGCAAGCAATCCTCAGGCACTCCATGGGGTGCGTCGTCCTTGGACGCTGCGCGTGGGCGGAACGGCGCGGTCGCTCAGAATGCGAGGCCGGCAGGGGGCAAAACCGGGTGCGACTCACAATTCCCTTGAGCCGGAGTTGCTGCACAGTGCACAAGCGGTGTTCCTGCTGATCCTCCTGGCCCCTATCCCCCCCACGTCCTCCTTCTATTGCTTCTCTTTATCCTCCTCCTCCGTGGACTGCTCCGACTCTGACTCCAACTCTCGGGCACTGCCGTCCGCCCCCAAGTCTCACCACCTCTGGCCCCCCACCCCTCTCCCCACTGCAACCCCCAAGCAATGGTGATCGCAAAATGAGCCACCAGGAGGGAGGGAGGGTCCGAGGAGGGAGGGAGGAGGGGGCGGGAGTGGTGGCACAGCACAATGCCATCCTTCTCCATCTCTCCGCTGGGCGCATTCGAGGTTCTTGGCGGCCTGCAACGCACGATCGTGTCTTGCTGCATCGGCATCTGACAGGTCGTAACACTTCGCTCGCGCTGCCTCCTGAAAGTATGCGCGATCCTGAGACTGGCAGCCCTTGTGCTTCACCTCCCAGAACCGCAAGTCCAAGTCTCGGACTCCCCGCCAGCACAGCATCCCCAGGGACGTTGCCGCCGACAAGGTGGCGCATCGCGGAGCTCGCCGCGGAGAGGGGGGTCGGAAGGGAGACGAGCGAGGGATCAGGGCGGGGATGGCGGAGGGGGACAAGGGAAGAGGAAGGAGAGGGCGAAGTGACGAGGGGGGAGAAGGGCAAGCTAGGTGCGTTCGGGCCGCATCTGACATCGTGCCCCTCCCTCCCATCCCTTCCCATTGCTCTGTTTGTATATTCCCGGAAAAATGTGTTATGCACAATCGGAAAAAAGGAGCTGCGCACACAGGAGGAGGAGGAGGAGGAGGAGGAGGAGGAGGAGGAGGGAGGAGGAGGAGGAGGAGGAGGAGGAGGAGGAGGAGGGAGGAGGAGGAGGAGGAAAAGGAGGAGGAGGAGGAGAAGGAGGAGGAGGAGGAGGAGGAGGAGGAAGAGTAGCAGCAGGAAATGGAGTGGACGGAGCGGGAGGAGCAAGAGGACCAGGGAAAGCGGAGGAGTGGAAATGAGGGGGGCGACAACGATGTAAATGGACTCGGCTCCAGTAAAGTGGCCCCCGCTGGGGCCAAAGCGCCTCTCTGAACGACGAGAGCAATGCGCCGATCCGAAAATGAGGCACGCGTTGCAGCGTGAGCGCCATTTTGAGACACCGAAAACAATCGGCGCTTGTTCAAACACCTCAGAGAAACAATGCCGCCCAATTGTGTTGGGCAAAAGCAATGCGCGGAGAGGGCCAGACGTCTTCTGGGCAGAGTCGGGGGAGAGGAGAGCAGTATTCATGATGTGCAACTCAGCTGCACACTCTGTATACTTCTCTCCTCTCTCAACCCCCTCTTCAGTTTTTGTAGAGTGGCGGGGAGGTGGGGGGGGAGGTGGGACAGAGGGGAGTGGGCGAGGGAGGGGGCCGGAGAGGGTGGCGGGAGCGAGATGGGGCGGCAGAGCATCCCGTTCCCCGAGCATCCTCCGAGCAGCCCGGGGCCTCTGCCCCCCGGGGCATCCCCTCTCCACCCCCCGAGAGGCGTCCCGGCCTGCCTCCGCCGACCGGGGTCCTCCCCATAGGGGGCCACATGCGAACCCCACCCCCCCCCTCAGAAATGGGTGGGGGGATAGGGGCAGGGTTCGCATGCGCGCCCCCACCCCCTGCACCCCTGGGTATCACGTCCTCCACGTCCTCGGGACCCTCCCTGCGCCAACTCGGCCCTCCCTGCCGCCCTGGACGCCCCGCGCCCCCCATCCCCCCCCCCCCCCGCGGGCCCGCGCGAGGCCCCCGACGACCTGCCGGCCATATGTGCAAGACGCACGCGGGAAACCGAGGCAAAAAGACGGCACGGCGGCACGGCGGCCGGCGGCCCCGCGGTCTGTAGCGAGCGCCCCGTCGCCAGGGCGCGCGGGGCAGGGAACAGGGACGGAGGAGGAGGGAGCCAGGAGAGAGGAGGGGGGGGGGGGGGGGAGACCGGGGAGAGGGGGAGGTAGGGAGGGGAGAGGAAGAAGACGGGGGGCGGGGCGGGGAGGGAGGGGAGGAGAGAGACTGGAGGGGGGGGGGGGGGGTGAGCAGGCCGAGGGAGGAGAGGGGGCAGGAGGGAGGGGGACAGGAGATCCTGACGGCCGCTGGGCGGAGGACGACGGCGCGCTTCTGCCGCGCAGCTGCCTCCACGACGCGGGCGCCGGGGGAGGTTGCCTCGCAGCGCGGGGCGGGGGATCATTTCGCTCACCATGCGGTTGCGTCCTCCCCCCCCCCGCCGCGGCCGCGTCCGAGAGGTGCGCGTCGTCAACGCCTCCCCAGCCAGGCTGACTCGCCACCCTCTCCACTTGAGAGCGGTCCAGCGCCGCCCGAGCGCCCGCGCGAACGGTGCGCCGCAGGCCGGCGCGGGCGCCGCACGGGGCGGGGCCACCGCGGCAGGCGGCAGCGACGCCGTGGACCACCGGCTGGTTTTAAGTCGGGCCTGTCCCCCTACAGGGGGAGTTTCGACGAAAAATAAAAGATACCCCAAAAATAGTCCAAAAATGGTCCCAAAAAAAGTCTGGGGACACTCTTTGTTGAACAGTTTTCGGCCTCTTCGGAATATTTTTGGGGGTATCTTTTATTCTTCGTCGCAAATCCCCCTGTAGGGCGGCACGCCCGACAGAAGGCTGGTTGCCCGTGGTGTCAGCGCTGGGATCGGGAGCGGCCAAGAGGGGGGTGTCCAAGAGGGGGGGGGATGCAAATCATGACCAGCGGCACGTGCGCGGCCCCGCGGGGGGGCCAGGGACCTCATAAAACAAGAAGAGGCGCCATGAAGTCTGGGGAACTATCATAGCCCACGCCATGATATCCACCCCCCTAGTCATCACCCCCCTCTTTTCCGCCCCCTACAAGGGGAGTTTCGACGAAAACTGAAAAATACCCCAAACAGTGTTCTAATAGTTTTCGACCTTTTCGGTGTCTTTGTGGGGTATTTCTTATTTTTCGTCGAGAATCCCCCTGTAGGAGGACACGCCCGACAGAAGGCTGGTTGCCAGTGGTGGCAGCGATGGGAAGGCGCCGGGCTGCCGCGAGACCGGGCGGGCGCGAGCGCGGCCGCTGCCCGCGAGAGCGCCCCCGCCCATAGGCGCGGCGGCCGCGCGGTGGCCGGCGGCCCAGGCCGTGAGGGCACGGCCCCGGCAGCGGCGCGGGCCGGGGCGGGGCACGCGCGGCTTGGGCACGCACCGTCGGCGACGGCGCCTGCCAGACTGGCTGGGGTAGGGGGCCGGGCCACACAGAGGACGCACGCGCCCAGCTATGCACAGGAGCACGGCCCCTCGATCCGCGAGACTGGCCGCGCGAGACGAACATTCGGGCAACTAGGGGTCCACATGCGAACCCTGCCCCTACCCCCCACGATTTCTGAGGGGGAGGGTGGGGGTCACTTCGCTCGGGAGCTCCCGAGCGAGGTGAACCCCCCCCTCCCCCTCAGAAATAGGAGGGGGGGGTAGGGGCAGGGTTCGCCTGTGGCCCCCTGCTGGGGTGGTCGCGTCGAAGGAACACCCCCCCCCCCTTGCGCGGGCCCAGGGCCCGACAAGCCGCTCTGGGACATGCGCCGGCCTGGCTTCATCCGCGCCTCGGCTCCCTCGCGGCCCTCCCGGGGCGGTCCTCCGGACCCCTCCTCCTCCTCCTCCTCCTCCTCCTCCTCCTCCTCCTCCTCCTCCTCCTCCTCATGCTCCTCCTCCTCTTCCGGGCCGGTGGAACTGGCCGGGCGGTCTCTACGCTAGCCTCGTCGAGGAACCCCTCGCCTGCGCGGGCCCACGAGGTCCGATCGCCTGGAGGAGACGGCCGCGGGCGGGGCAAGGGGGGTCAGCGAGGGTCACCAGCCTCCAACTTATCCCTATCCCTAAGATCGACACGCCAAAAGGAGATGATAATCTTAGGGACACACCCTCAGAAACTGAGGAAACCCTAAGATCGCCATCGTGATGAGGCGATGCCCAACATAGGGATAGGGATGTGTTCCGGGCTGGTAAGAGGATACGTAGGGACAGCGCCTACCATTATGTTGTTCCCATCCTGCTTAAGGACCACATCCCAGAAGTAATTTCGAGCACCCCGAAAAGTATCAAAAAGAGTGTCGAAACAGTGTCGAAACCGTGTCGGACGAGTGTCACCCAGGGGCCCGACACGTGAAAACCCTTGAGTTTCGGTACTCTTTTGGGCGCTGCGCTTCCTCGAGGGCCAAAGCGGCCGCGCGTTGCGAGGAGGGGGCGGCCCGGGTGAGGAGAAGTAGAAGAAGGACGGAGGAGGAGGGAGGAGGAGGAGGAGAAACGAGGAGGAGGAGGAGGAGGAGGAGGAGGAGAGGAAGGAGGAGGCGGAAGGCCCCCGGGCGGCAGCGCCGCGTCGGGCCCGCACGGGCGCGGGCCGGAGAGGCCGCGCGGGGGCCGCGGGGGGCTCCGCCCAGCGGCGGGTCGAGCAGGCGGCAGCGCCCTCGCCGAGGGGCCCGCGGCGCCGCGCGCGCGCGGAGGGGGGGCGCGCCGGGCCCTGGGGCCTCGGGCGGGGGGGTGCTGTCGGGGGGGGGCGAAGGATTGCAAAAAAACAACCGATTGTAAAAATAAAAAAAAAAAAAAAAGGATTGCAAAAAACCCGAGGGAGTGCAAGAAAACGCAGGATTGCCAAAAAAACATGTTCTTTTTTTGCGATCCAAGGCTTTTGTTTTTGCAATCCTTCGGTTTTTACCTAACAGCTTGTTCTGATAGGTTTCTAGTAGGGTCAAAAGAGAGCAGCAGATGACTCCACAGGGGGGTCTGGGCGGGTGCCGGACAGGGTGCCGCAGAAGTCGTTTTAAGCCAACAGTCACACACTTCGTGCTCTTCGACCTCCCAGAACTCCATTCCCGGGCCACATTCTGAATGCCCGGAGCCAACTGTAGGCCACTTCGTGGTCTTCGACTTCCCAGAACTCCATTCCCGGGCCACATTTTGAATGCCCGGAGCCAACTGTAGGCCACTTCGTGGTCTTCGAGTCCCCAGAACTCCATTCCCGGGCCACATTTTGAATGCCCGGAGCCAACTGTAGGCCACTTCGTGCTCTTCGACTTCCCAGAACTCCATTCCCGGGCACATTTTGAATGCCCGGAGCCAACTGTAGGCAACTTCGTGGTCTTCGAGTTCCCAGAACTCCATTCCCGGGCCAGATTTTGGATGCCCGGAGCCAACTGTAGGCCACTTCGTGGTCTTTCGAGTTCCCAGAACTCCATTCCTGGGCATGATTTTGAATGCCCGGAGCCAACTGTAGGCCACTTCGTGTTCTTCGAGTTCCCAGAACTCCATTCCCGGGCCACATTTTGAATGCTGAGGCAGGCTGAGGCTGAGGCTGAGGCAGGATGATGCTGAGGCAGGCTGAGGCTGAGGCTGAGGCTGATGCAGGCTGAGGCTGAGGCAGCCTGAGGCTGACGCCGAGGCTGAAGGCAGACTGAGGCTGAGGCTGAAGCAGGCTGAGGCTGAGGCTGAGGCAGGCTGAGGCTGAGGCAGGTCGAGGCTGAGGCTGAGGCAGGCTGAGGCTGAGGCTGTGTCTGTGACTGCCGTTGCCACTGCGACTGTCATCGCGAATGCGACTACGACTGCGAGAACAGCACAATTCTACAACTGGATTCTCATCTGAATCTTAAGGGGAATGCTTCCAGATATGCTCCTACA
>CAUYUJ010007496.1:30000-37500 GCA_963575745.1 Prorocentrum cordatum | reverse complement strand
TACGCATCTATAAATCCGTATCCACCGCCTTGCGAAGTCCTGGGTGATCGGCCCCCCTGGATGCGGGCATGTACAACGTCTGTTCTCGGATTTCGGCACGTTGCTTCTTCCGGTACTTCGCCGCCGGGCCCCTGTCCAAGGCGTTCCTTTGCAAGCACATCGTCTTCGGCACCGCCTGATTCCGGGCCTTCGCCCCCTGCTGGCCTTGACGCGAGTCCCCTCCTTCTGCCCCACTCTCTTTAATTCAAGCTGCGCGCGGCCAGCTTAGCTTCGACCGGAAGAGGCGCGCCCTCGACCCACGGATCAAAATTGCGCTACCGAGGAGCCCCACATACTTAATTGAAATATTACGCGTCTGCTTTTCATTGTCATATATGCGCAATCCTGCATGCTAAACCCACGTCGCGACTGTTTCCCAACATTGTCATCCCTCACACCGCTGATTGAACATCCTCCCTCTTCCCCGCCTTCCATCCTTCATCGGGAATAGTTCGGGGTGGTCACCGAGGGCCGTTTCCTGGGGTCGCAACAAGCAATGAGGTGACGCAGAACGATTTGCCACAGCTCGAGTAGTCAGGGGGCCCACTGTAGAAGTTGGTGCACATCACACCCTTTGCACAGCCGCTCTAGGGAGCCTCTAGAGTTATCCTTTCTCCCTCGCCTCACGCTGCGTTCTTCCGCGCCCTCGCCTCCCTTTCTTTCCTCGGCGAGTCTACTTTTTCCAGTCCAACGCAGTTCCCACACGCTTGTCGCCGCGTCTCTTCGACGGGGAGTCTCAGAGGCGCGCGCGTAAAAAAAACTTGCGTGGCAAACGTGGCCCGCCTGCGTGCAAAATGCGAGTGCCCTTCGATGGAATATCTCTGGGCTGCGGTTGCCGCGACACCCGAAGCTGGGCGGACGCTCCGAAATCGTCCAGGAGCGGCGCGGGCCGCGCGAATTCGACGCGGCTGGACAGCGTTGCCTTCGTCGGAAAGACTCTGGCGGCCGTGCGCTCCAATGACCTCACGCCGCCGGCAAGATCCATGGGGGTTCCAGAGCGAGGTCCTCGATCTCCCGCGTCTCCGTAACCATGCGCTCATCAAACTTCTGGAGGGCTTTGAGCACGGACGGAGGCGGGCCCTTCTGCAAGACCTCCCGTGGCGGCGGCCGAAGCACGAGCATGTCTTCCATGCAAGTATCTCTGCTGAGCATCACGCACAGGTGGAGCCACCAGGTCTCCTCTCTTTCCTCCGTTCTGCCAATGCTCATGTCCTGCGCGCAGTCGATGGTCACCCCGGTGCGGATCGTCTGGCCCTGTGACGCGGTGGATGTCAGGAAACGCCCGTGCGTGAGCGCGTACCCGAACCTCTTGACCTGGTGCGTTTTGTTGGCGCTTGTCCACTTGAAGTTCGCCTCCATGAGCGGGAAGCAGAACAGGCCGTTCGCCTTCTCTTTGTCGATCCCGAAAGAGTTGGTGCGGGCGGCAACCACGCCCGGGCTCTGCATCTCAAACTTGTGCATCTGCATCCAGATTCCGGCAGGCAGAAAGCGCGTTCGGAAGATCTTTCCTGGCGCGCACGCGTCGTACCTGACCTGGTCGCTACTCTCGAACACGAAGCTCACTATGGAGGCCTTCTGCTCCTGGGCCAAGCTCTTGCGCTTAGACACCTTGGCGGTGAATCTCACCTCCATGCCCACGTGCGCTTGCGCGCCGAGCCGGCTTGAGCCAAGGTGTTTACAGTTCTTGACAAGATACGAGCTCCCACCCCCAGCGCACCCCCTGTGGCGGCGAGGAAATGGCACGCCTGCCACGCCCTGGGAGCCTGCAGCGCATAGGTCCCCCACCCCCAGCGCACCCCCTGTGGCGGCGAGGAAATGGCACGCCTGCCACGCCCTGGGAGCCTGTAGCGCATAGGGCCCCCACCCCCAGCGCACCCCCTGCGGCGTCGAGGAAATGCCACGCCTGCCACGCCCTGGGAGCCTGCAACGCATAGGGCCCCCACCCCCAGCGCACCTCCTGTGGTGTCGAGGAAATGCCACGCCTGCCACGCCCTGGGGGCCTGCAACGCATAGGGCCCCCACCCCCAGCGCACCCCCTTGTGGCGTCGAGGGAAATCCACGCCTGCCACGCCCTGGGAGCCTGCAACGCATAGGGCCCCCACCCCCAGCGCGCCCCCTGGTGGCCTCGAAGCGACTTGCCACGCCTGCCACGCCCTGGGAGCCTGCAACGCATAGACCCCCACCCCCAGCGTACCCCCTGTGGCGTCGAGGAAATGCCACGCCTGCCACGCCCTGGGAGCCTGCAACGCATACGGCCCCCACCCTCGGCGCACCCCCTGTGGCGTCGAGGAAATGACACGCCTGCCACGCCCTGGGAGCCTGCAACGCATAGGGCCCCCACCCCCAGCGCACCCCCTGTGGCTACCCCTGCGCACCCTCTCTGGTGTCGAGAAAGTACCACACCTGTCACGCTTTCCGACCCTGGCACGCATAGAGACCGCGCTGAGGGACCACCCCTTGCGCACCCTCTCTGGTGTTGAGAAAGTGCCACCCCTGCCACGCTCTCCGACCCTGGCACGCATAGAGACCGCGCTCAGGGACCACCCCTGCGCACCCTCTCTGGTGTCGAGAAAGTACCACACCTGCCACGCTTTCCAACCCTGGCACGCATAGAGACCGCGCTGGGGGACCACCCCTGCGCACCCTCTCTGGTGTCGAGAAAGTACCACACCTGCCACGCTTTCCGACCCTGGCACGCATAGAGACCGCGCTGAGGGACCACCCCCTGCGCACCCTCTCTGGTGTCGAGAAAGTGCCACCCCTGTGCTGTGCTGTGCTGAGCTGTGCTGTGCTGTGCTGAGCTGAGCTGTGCTGTGCTGTGCTGTGCTGAGCTGTGCTGAACTGTGCTGTGCTGAGCTGTGCTGTGCTGAGCTGTGTTGTGCTGTGCTGTGCTAAGCGTCGGGCTGCAGGTCGCGCAGAAACGCCTGTGCTGTGCTGAGCTGTGCTGAGCTGTGCTGTGCTGTGCTGAGCTGAGCTGAGCTGTGCTAAGCTGTGCTGAGCTGAGCTGAACAGCGCTGTCAGGTTGAGGGGAAGAGGGAGGTGAGTGAGTGAGCGCGGGTGAGACGCGGCAGAGAAGAAAACCAGAACCCCACGAAGCATGTGGGGAACAAGTTCTCGGATGTGGTGACGAGCGGACCGGTCGCGCTCGTGTCCAGCAGGGCCGCCGAGGACCCGAGCAGCACAGCGCTCCCCGTGAGACGCGGCCGAGAGGATGCGCCCTCTGCGCGGCCGCCTGGGTGGCGTGTGCTGGTGTGGTCGTCAGCAGACCTGGCGGCCCGCTCAAACACTTTTGATCCGCGGGTCGAGAGCGCACCTCTTCCGGTCGAAGCTAAGCGGGCCGCGCGAAGCTTGAATTGGGCAGAGAAAAGAGGAGGGAGGAAGCGGCGGAGCCTCAGAGCGAGGCCGAGAGGAGGGCACAGCCTCGGATACAGCGGCCCGCTCAAACACGGGCATGGAGGGAAGACAGAGGAAGGAGGAGCAAGAAGCGAGAAGCGGGTAGCACGGAGAAGGGCAGGCGAGAGGAAGGAAGAGAGGAGAGAGGAGCAAGGAGAGAGGAGCGAGATGGGAGCGTGGAAGACGGAGGAGCGAGGAGGAAGGGAGGAGCGTGGAGCGATAGCGAAGAGACGGGAGAGCGAAGAGGAGACGGGGAGGGAGGAGGTCGGCATGCAAGGCGGAGGGTGACGGAGAGCAGAGGAGGAGGAGGAGGAGGAGGAGGAGGAGGAGAAGGAGGGAGAGGAAGCGGAAGAGGAGGAGGAGCAGGAGGAGAGGGGGAGGAGGGGGGGAAGGGGAAGAGGGGAACGGGGAAAGGCAAGCCGCCGCCGCGGCCCCGCGCCGGCTCAGACGGCCGGGCCCAACGAGCCGACGTCCTGGCTCAGGCTCAGCGCTCCAGACGAGTTCTGGCCCAGGTCCTGGCTCAGGCTCATCGGCTCGGCCGTGTCCGTGCAGCCCTCCTGCGACAGGGGTGCCGGGGCCCACGCAGCGCGCGCCACGCAGCCGCGGCACCGGTGCAGGAGCAGGAGCAGGAGGGGGGGGAGGAGCGGGGGCAGGAGGAAGGAGATGGGGAGGGGGAGGAGCAGGAGGAGGCGGTGAGGAGAAGGAGGGGGAGGAGGAGGAGGAGGAGGAGGAGGAGGAGGAGGAGGAGGAGGAGGAGGAGGAGAAGGAGGAGGAGCAAGAGGAGCAGGGGGAAAGGGGGAGGAGCAGGAGGAGGAAGAGGTGGAGGTGGAGGAGGAGGTGGAGCAGGAGGAGCAGGAGGAGCAAGGGCAGGAAGAGGGGGGCGGGAAGGCGGGGGGGGGAAGGGAGAGGCCATGGGGCAAAGGGCGAAAGGAGGAGGAAACAGGGAGGGGGGGAAAGGAAGGAAAAAAAAGAGGAGGGGAGGAGGAGGACGAAGCAGGGGATCCGAACGAGGAGGGTGACCAGAAGGAGGAGGAGGAGGAGGAGGACGAAAGGACGAGGCCAGCGAGAAGTGCGAGGAGGACGAGGAAGTGGAGGAGGAGAGGACGCAGGGAGGAGGGGGGACGAAGAGAGGCAGCAAGAGGAGGGAGGGCGGAGGAGGGAGAGGGAAGGGGGTGGAGGCAGGCGTGGAAGAGGAGCGAGGAGGGGGACGTGCAGGAGCAGGAAGACGAGCTCGAGAGAGGGGGAGACTGAGGGATGGAAAAAAACGAGGGGGCCGAGGAAGGGAGGAAGTTGGGAGGAAGCAGGGAGGGAGATGGGGGGGAGGCGAGGGAGGAGGGAGGAGGGAACAGGGAGAAGGGAGGGAGGAGGGAGGAGGTGAAGACGAGGGGAGAGGGGACAGGGAGCAGATCAGAAGGGACGAGCGGGAAGGAGGGAGGAGGGAGGACGGAGGACAGAAAGAGATGCTGGAGGATGGAGGCGGATTGATGAGCAAGAGGGGAAAGAGGGAAGACAGAAGAGGAAGGACGCGGGAAGCAGACAGGATCGATGGGAGGGAGGATGTGTACGGAACGGGAAATCACGAACGAAGCTAACGATTCACTCGACCTGTGGAAGAAGGCGCAAGAGAGGATGGCGGACTGAGCCATGACAAGTTGGCGGGCATCAGAAGACCAGCCCGATAGGTCCACCTCCCCCAAGCCTTTTGTCTGGCGCGGTTTCCTGCCGTCTGACCGCAGGCCTGGTTAGTCGATACCGCACGCTAGCTGGCAAGGGGCGGACAGTGCAGAACCTGGCTAATGTGACAGCGACGTAGAACGAGTAAGCTCGACGACGGCGGAAGAGAAACAGACCAGCATAGCTCTCGAACAGCAGGATGCTCGTGCTATTAGCGCAGCTCTCGCTAACCGACGAGTTGGGTGTACCCTGGGCCCTGGGCGGGGACGTTGGACCGGGGAAGCCTGCAGTGGGAAGAACCCGAGAACCCCAAAGGTTTCTGCCACCCTTTCCGCACACGGGATGCCTGATAACGTCAGGACCAAACGCCCCGAGGACGCTACCCCAGTGCCACAGCTTCTGGGCATGCGAGGCCTGGAACGGTGAGGATCCAGTGTCCGTGCCGCACCTCGAAGTCTAGGAAACTCAGATTGGCTCCCAGAGGGAGCCAACAGATCTCGGCGGTGAGCCCGGGGGGGGAAAGTGAGAAGGAGAAGGCATCCTCAGAAGGTTCGGCAGTCCCCTGGCTTTCCGAGAAGCTGTCTAAGCCTTTCCCGGGGACACCGAAAAAATCTCTCAGAAGGCGCAAGGGCCTCTGGAAAGTCCTGCCGCCTGCTGAGAAGGCCTTCTCCTTCCCACTTCCCCCCCTCGCTCGCCGCCGATCCTCTCTCCCTCGTCCCAGGAGGGCCAGTCGCCCTCACTCGTCACCGACATCGACAGTCAGAAAAGCACGCAGCAGCTGCAAAACAGCGGCGGGCGATGCTGCGCGGAGCGTCCTTCTTCCACGGGTCGATCACGCACGAGCCCTTCAGAGCCCTTTGGGCGTGGGCCTGGTCGTCGTTCCAGTGCCACCTGCACTGCCCGGAGAGTTCACACACACACACACACACAGACACAGACAAATACACAGACACACGCACACGTGCGCGCGCTATTAAGTCGGCGACGCCAAAGGGACCTCAGGCGCGGGCAGCAGATGGGGATGCAAATGGCTAACGGACCTAGCCGAAAGAACAGCACAGCTAACAACGTGCGCCGCAAATTGCAGAGAATGGGTGGTGTAACGATGGGGCTGTAACCCCAAAAGCGTACGCGCACGCGGACGCGCACGCGCACGCGCGCGCGCCCACCCCCACCCCACACCCCCACACCCCCACACCCCCACACCCCCACACCCCCACACATACACACACACACACACACACACACACACACACACACACGCACGCACGCATGCACGCACGCACGCACGCACACAAACACACACACACACACACACACAAACCTGTTTCGCATTAGCGACCCGTTGAGACACCAATCCACTGGTTTAGAGGCATCGGTCAATTCAGCTGGAGGCGATCCAGTCACTGAGACGCGGGAAGCGCACCAGGTCGCAAGGGATCTGGCACGAGGCGAGTCCAACATATTCTAGAATGCTCCGATCGCGGAAAACAAAAAAGCAGCGGTGCGACAAACACACACACACACACACACACTCTCTTACTTTAGCGTCCCGATGAGACACACCAGTCGAGCGGTACAGGTGCTTCGGCCCCTGCGCATGACAGATACACACACACACACACACACACACGTACATGTCTTCTTTTTGGACGCCCGAAATGGGCACGGAAAGAATGGGTACAATGCCCAACAGCAAATGTTGTCCCAAACCAACAGCGGCCGCTGTTGGGCAGGCGGCCTTCTGTCGCGAATGGACACCGGCCGCGGCGACACCGACAGCGAGTCCTGTCCAGAATGAACAGGCACTGCTGTTGGGCACTGTACCCATTCTTTCCGTACCCATTTCGGGCGTCCAGATTCTTCCGACGCGCCGATGACTCCAGTCGGCGGCACACCACCTGGCGGGACACGCTCCAAAAACCTGGCTGGCCATCCATAGGGGGCCACATGCGAACCCCACCCCTACCCCCTCTCAGAGATCGTGGGTGGTAGGGGTTTGGTTCGCATCTGGCCCCCTACCTGTCTCGAGCAGGCGCAGTCTCCCCCCAGAGGACGCACCGCTGCAAGCAGTCGCATGGACTAGGCGGAGGTCCGGAGCCAGACCCTCCCCCTCCCCCTCCCTCCCGCCCCACGTCGAAACTCGGGCCGGACGAAAGGGGGGATTGAGAAGGGGGGGGTTACGAAATCTGCTGCATGCAGCTGGTTTCGGCCCCACCGAGGGGCCCATTCCTCGATACATGGGCGCCTCTGGCGCCTCCGGCGCCGGGAGGCGCCGGGAAAATCAGCTACGTGAGCTGATTCTCAAACCCCCCTTTTGCTATCCCCCCTTTCGTCCGACCCGAATGGAGTAGAGATCTTGGCTGATTTCGGCTCCTGTCTCGAGCAGGTGGG
>CAUYUJ010007496.1:0-25000 GCA_963575745.1 Prorocentrum cordatum | reverse complement strand
AAAGAATTTCTTTTCAATGGAAGACAAAAAAGTGTTGGACCCCCACCAAAAAAAACTCAGCACCATCCCCCCGTGCATTGTTTGCTGTTAGTTTCCTCTTTTTTTTCGGGGGCGGGGCGGGCGCGAAAAAACATGTGCGGGCAACGTGTTTGTTGTTGTTTGTGTTTTCCCTGGAGGGTCCAAAAACTGTGTCTGGCTCCCTTTAAAAGGAAATCCTTGTTGTGGGCAAGTTGCAAGATTATTCCTACTGTGTTGGTTCCATGTATAAGTTGTGCGTGCGGCTTTTCAATCGGATTCCTGTTGTGGGCGATTTACACATTGATTTCTCTTGTGCGGATTGCAGATCGATGTTTTGTGTGCGCTTTTGTATGGGATCCCCCTTCTGGGCGACCTACATTTCGCTTTCTTGTGTGTGTGGATTACACATCGAATCCCTTTGCTGTGCGACTTCACACTGAGCATTGTTTGCGAGGCATTTACTAGATACCCATTGTGCGAATTTCCATCAAGGTTCCTGTCATAGGAGATGTACATATTGAAGTCTACTGTGTGGACATTAGATCCATCTCTTGAACGAATTGAATTGCAGGCGGCTTGGACATTAATCTGGTTGCTTTGTAGATCGCATCCACTTTCAATCGAATTCCATGCGCAGTGGATCCACCCCTTATTCGATTGTAGTAGAGGTGGTTCCGTCCCCAATAAGATTAAAATAGAAGTGGACCCACATCAAATAAGATCATGGGGTTCTATTGGAGGTGGATCCACCTTCAACGGTATTATCTTGGACGTGAAACCGCGTCGCATGCAATTCACTTACCCGTGACTGCGTCCACAAAAGGATCCCTGTAGAGGTGGGCCCGCCTCTTATGGGATTATATGAGAGCTAAGTCCTTCCCTGGTCGGATTGTATTACAGATTGCTTCCTCACGAATGTTAGTCTGTCAGAGGTGGACCAAACTCTAGTAGGACTCCATCAGCAATAGATCCATCCCTGAAAAAATCACAGTGGATATAGCCCCGCATGTCTTAGCAGGTGACCAAGGTGCTGGCAGGGGTTGGCAGGGCTAGCAGGCGTTAGCAACTGCCGGCAAGTCCCAGAAGGGCACAGCATGGACGAGCCGAGCCTAGAAGGGCTTGGTCGAGCTGATCAGTGCGTCGCTGGGCTTGGCAGGTGGCCGGCAGAACTTATCAAGGCCTAGCAGAGGGCTAACAGGGCTGTGCCGCGCTTACCCGTGCTTGGCAGGGCGCGGCTGGACCTAGCAGGGTTCTTGCAGGGGCCAGCAGGGCATAGCACGGCATCGCATTGGCTAGCAAGGCTCAGCGGTGCAGGGCGCAGCAGCGATTAGCAGGGGCCTAGCAGGGACGAAGGATGATTAGATCAGAGGTGGCTCCATCCCCCATGGGGTCCCAATGGAAGTGCACCCACATCGAATACGAGTATACTCCTGGAGCTTCCATCCGCCATGGAAATCTATTGGAGGTGGAGCCACCTCGAATTGGACTCTATTAGAGGTAATGCCACACTGCATGCAAGTCATTTACCCGTAACCCCGTCCATAGAAGGATCCGAGTAGTGGTGGATCCACCTCCCATTGGATTACATTAGATCTGGGTTTTCCCTTGTCCGGGTAGTATTACATGTTGCTTCACCCTTCGTCGTAAGATTATGTTAGAGGTGGATCCACCTCTGATAGGCTTGCATGAGCAATAGGTTCATCCCTGATGAAAGGCATCGCGTGGCGTAGCAGGTTATCGAGGTCCTGGCAAATCTTAGCAAGGCTAGCAGGTGCTAGCAGAGATTGGCGGGTACCAGCAGAGCATAGGAGGGGCTAGCAGGGCTTGATGGGGTTTGTCAAAGCTTAGCTGGGTCTGGCAGGTGGCTAGCAGAACGTCTGTGGGCTTAGCAGAGAGAGCCCACAATGCTTAGCAATGCCTAGCAGGGTTCGGCTAGGCCGAGCAGGGCTTAGCAGGAGCCAGCACGGCTTAGCACGGCATCGAAATGGCTAGTCACAGGTGACCCCAGGGACCCTGCAGTTTACGAGAGGCGATTCCATTTCCGGTGAGATTCAAATGGAAATAGTGCATCCCAATCGGTTTCATCCTTAATCGGTTTCGATTGGAGGTGGGCCCACTTCTAATGGGATTCCAGTAGAGGTGGACCCATATGTAATGGATGTCTATGTGTACGCGTGGCTACCTCCTTGACAGGATTCGCTTAGAGGTGGATCCACCGCTAATAGGATTCTGACACCTGTGAATCCTTCATTAAATTCTTCATTGATCGTAGTAAGATTAGGTTAGAGGTGGATCCACCTCTAATAGTAGACGATTAGAGATGGGCCTTCCCCGCTCGGATTACATTAGAGGTGTCTCCATCCCTCATCTGAGTATATTGCAAGTGGCTCCAGACCTGCTTTAGGATGTTGTTAGACGTGAGGCCGCTAAGAATAGTATTATATTACAAGTGGCTCTACCCCTCCCTGATCGGACTTCATTCGAGGTGGCGCCATACCTAATACGAGGATTAAAGGTGCGCCCATCCCTATTAGGACGCTGTCCGAGGTTGCTCAATATCTAAAGGATTGTAGTAGAAGGTGCAACATCACTGGCGGGACTGCATCAGAGGTGGCTCCATCCCGAATCGGATACTGGAGGTTGCCCCATCCCTAATAGGATTCAATCAGAGGTGTATACATCCCGAGTGGTTCCATCCTTGATAGGATTATGTTAGGAGTCGCCCCACCTGTGAGAGGATTATAATAGAGGTGCACCGAATCCAAATCTAACTCAGTAATATTGATATAGGATAAGCCTTGATTGGACTATTTTAGAGGTGGCCCGATCCCTATCAGAATTCCTAAAGAGAGAGAGAGAGAGAGAGAGAGCACAAGAAACAAAGAGAGAGAGAGAGAGACAGGAAAAAAAGAGAGAGAGAGAGAAAGAAAGAAAAACAATAAAAAAACGAAATGAACCCCACCCTCCCCCTCAGAAATCGTGGGGGGTAGGGGTAGGGTTCGCGTGTGGCCCCCTAAGAAGGCCTCCTCAGAAGGCGGCGAGACCTCTCAGAAGCCCTCGCGCCTCCTGAGAAGTGTTCGGAGCCTTCGGGAACGGCTCAGGGAACTTCTCAGAAGGCCGGGGGACTTCCAAGCGGTCTGAGAAGGCCCTCTCCTTCTCACCTCCCCACGGGCTCGCCGCCGACAAGAGAGCAAGAAAAGTCAAAAGGTTGGCTTCGGGATGAACCCACGGAGCACCAAGACAGCAGCTGCAGCGTAGTCCAAGATGACAGAGCCAGAGCTGGCTTCAGGATGGACCGAAGACCTAAGAAGCACCAAGACAGTAGAAGCACCAGGACAGTAGCTGCAGCGCAGCCCAAGATAACAAAAGCCAAAGTTGGCTTCAGAATAGACCCAAGAAGCGCCAGTATGGCGCTGATGTGTCCCCAAGAGGCCACCAGGCGCCCCAGAAGACAGCCCTGCGCGGGGCCCCCCGGAGCCACGAATCGCTTGAGCGTGTGTGAGGTGTCTCGCATTTCCCACTTGCCGTTCAACCTGGCCAACTAGCCTCGAAGACTGCTCCAAGACCGCCAAAGGCGGCTCCGAGACACCTTCGGACGGCTACAGGACCGTCCAAGACGGTCGCAAGGCCCCGCCCCGGAGGCACCAAACTGGCTTTTAAATTGGTCGCAAGAGGACCCGAAGAAGGCCCCAACAAGAGCCCAAGACGACCCCAACAAGAGCCCCAAGAGCAGGGCAAAACACCCAACACATCTCCTGTGGTTGCTGCCACGGAGGTGCAGCTTGCACTGGCCCCTGCTCGAATGCAACCAAGCGACGTGCTTGTCTCCTTTGGCAAGATCGCGCCCAAGGAAAATGCCAATATTGCTTGCAAGCG
This sequence comes from Prorocentrum cordatum, assembly GCA_963575745.1. Lineage (NCBI taxonomy): Eukaryota > Dinophyceae > Prorocentrales > Prorocentraceae > Prorocentrum > Prorocentrum cordatum. The sequence goes on along the minus strand of CAUYUJ010007496.1, from coordinate 21,106 downwards.
CCATTTGCCATATCGCCTTGCGCTTCAGTGAAGCCTACACGTTGCCGCTTCAGTCACATCAGAAGGACCTGTAAACGACCTCAATGCCAGGGCGTATAAGTTCAGAACATGTCCTGAAACAAGCTATGGAAGCCTCTTGCTTGCCGGCTCCCTCGCCGGCCCCCGCAGCGGCATCGGCGCAGGCCGCGCCTGGCCGAGAAGAAGGCCCGTCGACCCCGCCCGCCGCGGAGCGCCGCAACCATAGAGAACAGCAACAATGGCATGGCGACGGGGTGCCCTCCCTAAAATGGCGGCCGGCGCCGCCTCGTTCGGCGGCGGAGATCCGCGATTCTATGCCGCCACGCTGGTTCCGGGCAGGCTGTGCTGCCCGGCGGAAGGGGACGAGGAGGGGAGAAGCAGGCAGACGACGACGAACGCCCAGGCGGGAGGCCAGGGCCGGCGGGGCGGGCGGGCAGGCAGAAGACGGGCCAGGCGGAGACAGCAGGCAGGGAGCAGGAGGAAAGGAAAGGGAGGGAAGCAACGAGCAGAAGCGAAGGGAGGGGGAGGAGGGGGAGGAGGACAAGGAGGAGAGAAAGCAGCGGCCGCAAGCAGACAGGCCGGGCCAGGGGCCGGGAGAGAAGAGCCGCCCGCGACGAGGCTGCGGACCCTACGGCGGCGACCTGGGCGGGGTGGCCGCCCGAACCCAGCGCGATGCGGCTTGGTGGGGATTGCCCTCTGCGGGATCCATCCACCGCCCCGCCGGGGAAAGGCCGGGCGGCGCGTGGGAGGGGTCGCCGGCGCGACGTTGGCGAAAGGGCGAGGGGGGCGCCCGCGCTGCCCAGCAAGGGCGGGGGGGGGGGGCGGGGGGCGCTAGGCAGCGCAGGGGGCACCTCACACGGCGTCTGCCGTGGAGGCCGCCGTGGCCGCGGCCAGGCGGGCCGCTGCCACCCCCGCCCCTCCAGACAGGGTCTGAAGGCGCCGCAACACCGCCCGCGCGTTCTCCCTGTGCAGGGAGACGGAAAGTCGCTGGGCATGTTGGTCCGCAACCAGTGCGGCGTCTTCCCCCGTGGCGTCAGCCACCCGCTTGGCCAGGACCCCGAAGGCCCTGCGTGCCTCGCGGCCCCACCCGCCGCCGTGGGCTTCCACCACCATGGGGAGGAAAGTGAAGCCCTGTGCCGCGCAGAGCCGCGCGGTGTCCTGGTGCTGCCTTTTGAACTCCTCGTACCGCTCCGTCGCTGCGCTTGACGAAGCGGCCGACGCGGCGAGGAGATCGGCGCGCAACCCTGACGTGGCGGCAAAGTCCCAGGCGGCCGCCGTGCCGTTGCGCCACCGCGGCAGGTAGACGTCGGCAGGGCGGCGGCCGTTGTCGTCCACCTGGGACCCGCCCTGCTCGCCCCCGGGGGTGGCCTCCCCGGCGGGGCGCGCGGGTAGCAGCCCCGGGCGCTCCAACTCCGCCCCGGCGTGGCCGGCGGCCAGGGCGTCGAAGAAGGCCTGGTTGCGCAGGGCGTTGTGGCGTTTGGTCCGGTCGCCGCGGCAGGCGCAGACCAGGGCGTGGTCGCAGAAAACGCCCATCACCTCGCCACAGGCTGGGCAGAAGCACTCCTCCTGCAGGAGCTGGACTCGCAGCCGCCTCTGCAGGCCGACCTGCATGAGGCCGTGCGGGAAGGCGGTGCCGGTGGCCTCGCAGGGCGGCGCCTGGAGCCACGCGGCCGCGCCTGGGGCTTGCACCAGAGAGAGGTGCGCCTTGCCGGCCAGGGTGGAGCCCGCCAGAAGTCCGTCGAGCGAGGCGCTGTCCACCGCGTCGGAGAGGGCCTTCTGGTTGCCGTGCTGCGCGTGGTCGAACACCACCCGGTCGGCGTCCCGCACGACTGCGTTGTGGGCCTGCACCGCAGCCGCCAGGCTACCTCCGTCGCGGTCGGGGTTGTTGGAGTAGCCGGGGTAGAGCTGCCGACAGAGGTCGGTGCTCTTCGCTCTGGAAGCGATGTAGGCGGCGGCGGCGTGCTTCGCGGCAGAGCGCAGGCCAAGTCCTCCCTTCCTGAGCTTAAGCTGAGCCTGCTGCCAAGAAGCGTCGGAGGGCGAGCAGCCGCTCAGTTGCTCAAGGCAGGCCCGGACAGCGTCGTCCATGGCCAGCAGGGAGGCGGCGTGCGCGGTGGGCGGCACCACGCGCGCGGAGTAGCCCAGCTTGCAGAAGGAGGCGCACTGGCGCAGGAGGTGCAGCGCGACCTGCGCGTTTTCGAGCTCCCCCAGAGCTTCCAGCAAGTCGGTGGCGCTCGCGACCCGCTGCTTGGTGTGCTCCGCGCAGAAGTCCGCGTCTCCCACTGGCGCGCCGAGCAGCTCGAAGCTGCGATCGGTGCGGAGGCGGAAGCCCGGCGGGAAGCCGTCCAGAGACACGTCGGAGGCGTCTCCGCCAGTGGGGACCACCTCACACTTGCCCGGGCCGGTGCTCAGCTGGAGGCCCACCGCGGCAAGGCTGGCCACGAGCAAGTGGAGGAGGCGCGCGACGGCCGGCGCGTCGCCCGCGAGGCAGCCGTCGTCCAAGTAGAAGAAACTCAGGTCGACGGCGCCGTCGGCGCCGTGGCGCGGCGCGCGAAGGGCGGCCTCGGCGGCGCGCTGTAGTGCTAGGGAGAACAGTAGGGGCCCCAGGGGGTCGCCCTGCTGCACCCCGCACTCGGAGCGGACTGTCTGTTTGCCCAGGAAGAGAGTTGACGGGCGGGAGTAGCACCAGTCGGCCCAGGGTGCCAGCCCGGGAAACTCTTCGTGGACCGCGCGGAGCAGAGCCTGCCTGTCCAGGGTGTTGAAGGCGTTGGACAAGTCCAGCTTCACAAACACCTTTCCCCGGTCCCCGAGGTGGCGGGTCCACCACTGGCGCGCGACGTGCACCGCCGCCTCGGTGCCGCCAGGGACCGCGACGCCGATCTGGAGGGGAGCCAGTCGGTCGCGCGCGGCGTCGGCAACCTCGTGGCAGAGGCACTTGCCGACGAGGCGCCGGAGCACCTCCCCGACGGCAACAGGGCGCAGGCCTCCGTCCTTCTTCGGCAGGGCCACGAGAGAGGCGCCCGCGAAGTACTCGGACACGGTCGGCGGGGCCTGCCCCCTGGCGCAGAGGTTGACAAGGTTCCGGAGCTGGTCGGTGACCTCGTCCCTGTGGGCCGCGTTGAGCAGTGCGTCTTTGAGGTGTTGGGGTCGGAGGCCCGTTGGCCCGGCGGCCGAGCCCCGGGGGAAGGCCCGCACCTCCCTACGGACCGCGCCCCCGTCCATCTGCAGAGCAACAGCCGCGTGGACAGCCGGAAGGCTGGCGGAATCCACGGCTTGGCGGCTGCGCGGGTGCTTCCGGCTCATCTGTTCAACGACGTCGGGGGTGACCTCCACGGGCGGCTCGCTGGTCAGAGCCGAGCAGCTCTTGGAGTACTGGGCGTCTGCGGCGAGCTGCACGCACCTCTCCGCTCGCTGGGAGGCTGGCGAGGCGTGCTTGGCAGCGCGAGCCTCGACTGCCTCGGCCCACAGGGAGGCCCGCTCCCCGTCCAGCCAGCGCCGGCACAGCGCCTTGGTCTGCGCTTCGCCGGCCGCCCTGCTGCCTCGGCCGCCACGGGTGTGAGGGCGCAGGACGCATTTCGGGAGCATCGCAAGCTCTGTCCACGCAGCCTCGGAGTTGTTGTGCACGGTCTGGGCCACCGTCTGCACTAAGCACCGTGCCCAGAGGTCCCGGGCGCCCTTCGGGACGTAGCGCTTGGTGGTGGAGCGCTTGGAGAAAGCTTCCCGGAGGGAGGGGAGACCCGCGGGCTCGCTGTGCGGTTGGCCGCCAGCGGCGGGAGCGGCGGCTGCCACGGCTGCGGCCGCGCGCGCGGCAGGGCGGCAACGCGGGCAGATGCCGCCGAAGCGCGTCGACAAGAACCGTTGGCAGACCGAGCATTGCTCCAACCGGTGCTCTTGCAGGTACTCGGGCGGGACTGGTGGCAGCCCAGGGAACCGCCCGGCGGCGTGCTCGTTCAGGTGCGGGCGCATGCTTTGGTGGCCCCCCCAGCCGGCGGAGGACGCGGCGTCGCCGCGCGGGCACCCAGGGACGGGGCAGTGCACCCGGACGCGGGCACGAACCCTGCGCTGGTGGGCAGGATCGGGCGCCGGGGGAGGGGGGGCTGGTATCTCTTGCCCGGCTGGCGGCGCTGCCTGTGGAGCCGCGGGCGGCGGGGCGCCCTCCCCAGGAGCGCTGGCCGGGGGGCGGTTGAGAGCCTCGGCCCGGCGCTGTTCCTCCAAAGGAATCCCCGCGTCCACATGCATGTCCCTGGCAGGGTCGAGATTCAACCCGCCGAGTCCCACGACCAGGAGCGGCTCATCCCCATCAGTCCGGTTGCGCCGGAGGTGTCGCCCAGGGGAGCGAACCGCTGGCCCCGCCTCGACAAACGTGTTGCTCACGTGGACCTCCTGCCTCGCTGGGCCCGCAGAGGCAGAGGAAGCCGCCGCGGCGCTCGGACGCTGAGGGCTGCGGGAACCGCCCCGCCGGCACGTGCACCGATTAGTCTCCCATTGGCACGTGGCGCAAATGCCATCCGAAGCGGGGAAAGCAGGCGTGGTGACCGCCCGAACGAGGAGGACCACCTGGCCGGCCCAAGCAGCGGGGCTCGTTGGGCAGAACCACGCTGGGCTGAGGGCCGCCGTGGAAGCCAGCGTCAAAGCCTCGCACAGGGGGCGTCGGACGTGGAAGTCGTGAGCGAGAGCCGTCGCACAGATCGCTGCCAAGCCCCGCTGCGCGGGTCCGCCGTGCACCATGGCCCCATAGACGACGACCTCGAGAGAAGCTGGGGACACGCAGGCGGAGGCGAGGAGCAACGCCGGTGCACGGGGACGGGAAGCGCCGCCCCGAGCGTGGAGCTCAGGACCTGCCCCGTCACAGCCCATAACATGACCGAAGGAGCCACGATTGGGAGAGCTGCGAGGAGCGCGGGGGCTCGTTGGAGGATACTGTGCACCCCACCGAGAGCGAGTGAGGCCCCATGCGAAAGGCAGCGCGCTGGCCATTGAGAGTCGGGAGATGGGAATCCACATGGGCACGCAGAAGTGCATGCCGCTCCCGACGCGCATGCGGCGCAAGAGCGGAGGTGCTGGTGAAAGTAAAGCTCGGCTGAACTAGTGTAGTGGCCTCGTGGGGGCTCTGGTGTAGCGCCCAGGAGCTGGTCCTCGCAGTCGTGGGAGCCGAGCCGGTGCTGGTGGTAGGAATCGCCGCATCGGCGGTGGTTGCCGCTGTAGTGTTCGTACTCGTGGCAGTCGTAGGCATGCTGGTTGCACAGGTGGTCGTGCTGGTTGCCCGTGTCGCTGGTGCTGGTCGTCTGAGCACGCTAAGACGGGACCCAAGTGTTCTGCCACACGCGTGTCCAGGGCACATCCATCCTGCAGGGCCTCAGAGACGCCCCAGAATGGCCCACGGTTGCCCCACATGGTTCCCAAAAGCCCACCCTTCCTGCCGCAATCCCCGGGAGCACCTTCACTCACCTCCAAGGCCCCCCCTCACCTTCTGAGTCCCTTCCCTTCCGCCTCCTGCAATTGATGTGACGTCCTCTGTACTCATCACCTGCTCGCCTAGGGGTCGGCGGACTGGCGCATACCTCTTGAACAGATGCGAGCAAGGAAACAAGGACACATACACACCGTTCGGCTACACGCATGAGCGGCCCTGGGCAACAGTGACCTGTAGTACGCAGCTTTAGTGGGTGGGTGGGGTGGGGGGTGGGGGGGGAGGCAAATCCAAGCGCACAAGCCAGTGCTGAAGGGCATCTGCGGGCCCGCGCCAAGTGTCACTCCTGAGTCACTCAGGCGCAGGGTCACTCTTACGTGTTGTCGAACTGTCACAGGCGCATAAGATCATGCAGCCACACCTTCACACAGCATACATTCATTGATGGCGATGCTCGAGTCGAGCATCCATCCATGACTCACATCATGAATCTCCTGCTCATTCGTAGAGTCGTGAGCAAGTAGGCACACACACACACACTAGTGCTTCCTGCGAGTCGATAGGGTTGCCGTCGGCGGCTCAAACACAACAATGGAAAAGAGACACGTGCATTTGGCCACCTTGTGTGGCCACGCGAACTAGGCCAGCGACATCGGCCGAGCCGACAGGATCGCCTGCTGGGAGGCAATGAATCGGGCGAGCGCGGCCCCGCCGCACCAGCGGCAGGCCGACGCACGCCTGCCGCGGCACGCCAGTGGGGGAGAGCGGCCCCGAGCGCGGGCGACAGCCTTGCACCTGCAGGAAGTCCAGAATCCGGTTGTAGGTCTTGGCGTTGTACTCCTCCAGGTGCAGGAGGAAGGTGTCCTGCGGGTTGTCCGCCTGGCGCGCGAGGCGGCGGCCGACGGGGGGGAGGAGGAGGAGGAGGAGGAGGAAGGGGAGGAGGAGGAGAGGAGGAGGAGGAGGGGGGAGGAGGAGGAGGAGGAGGAGGAGGAGAGGAGGAGGAGGAGGGGAGGGGAGGAGGAGGAGTGAGGAGGAGGAGGAGGAGGAGGAGGAGGAGGAGGAGGAGGAGGAGGAGGAGAGGAGGAGGAGGAGGAGGAGGAGGAGGAGGGAGGAGGAGGAGGAGGAGGAGGAGGGAGGAGGATGAGGAGGAGGTGGAGGAGGAGGAGGTAGGAGGAGGAGGAGGAGGATGAGAGGAGGAGGGAGGAGGAGGAGGAGGGAGGAGGAGGAGGAAAGGGAGGAGGAGGAGGATGAGGAGGAGGGGGATGGGAGGGGGGAGGGGGAGGAGGATGAGAGGAAGAGGGGAGGGGAGGGAGGAGGAGGAGGAGGAGGAGGAGGAGGAGGAGGGGGAGGGGGACGGGAACGGACGCGGGAGCGGTGGCAGACAGGGCGTCCAGCTGGCCAGCTCGAGCGAGCCAGCGGGCCCCGCCCGCTCCTGCCCTCGCCCCCCGCGGCACGAGAGCCAACTGGCGGCGCAGCTCGGCGCCGGGCCTGGCGCGCGCTCCCGCCCGCGCCCCGAGCGGAAGGCGCTCGCGAGCAGTCCCGCTGCGTCCCGCTCAGGACGAGCTGGAGAGGGGTGGGGAAGCGCGGGCCCGCTGCTCGGCCACCCGCCCACCCCGCCCATCCACGGGCCTGCCGGGGCCTGCCGGGCCTGCCGCGGACGTTCGCCGGGGCCGCGGCCCGGGGAGGCCTGGGCGGGCGGCCCTGGCTCTCGCGGCCCGTCGTGGTGGACGCTTGCCCGTCCGCCCACGACGCGACGACGCCGGGCGCGTGCCCGATGTCGACCAAGTGTCCGACCCTGGCTTCGCCCGAGAGTGGCCGCGGGGCGCTCGCGGGAGGAGCGCGCGGCACCGTCGCTGCCTGCGTCCTACGTCCCTCCGCCCTCCTCCCTCTGCCATCCTCCATCTTGCCACCGCCTCCGCCGCCCCCTGATGAGCGGAGGGAGGCGGAGTGCGGATGGGCGGAGGGAGGATGGAGGAGGAGCAGGAGGAGGAGAAGGAGGAGGAGGGAGGACGTGGGGAAGCAATAGCAGGATGAGCAAGAAGAGCAGCAGGAGGAGCGAGGGCGTCCTCCTCCTCCTCCTCCTTCCTCCTCCCTCCTCCTCCTCCTCCTCCTCTCCCCCTCTCCTCCTCCTCCTCCTCCTCCTCCTCCTCTCCTCCTCCTCTCCTCCTCCTGCCTCCCCCTCCCTCCTTCCTCCTCTCCTCCATCCTCCTCCTCCTCCCTCCTCCTCCTCCCCTCCTTCCTCCTCCCTCCTCCTCCCTCCTCCTCCTCTCCTCCTCCTCCTCCTCCTCCTTCCTCTCCTCCTCCCCTCCTTTTTGGGCAAGCTATTGGGCCTCGAGGACCCGAAGCGTCAAACCTCCTCCTCTTCCGCCTCCCCTCCTCCTCCGCCTCCTCCTCCTCCTCCTCCTCCTCCTCCTCTCCTCCTCATCATCATCATCATCATCATCATCATCATCATCATCATCATCTCATCATCATCATCATCATCATCATCATCATAATCATCATCATCATCATCATCATCATCATCATCATCATCATCATCGTCATCGTCATCGTCATCATCATCATCATCATCATCATCAATCATCATCATCATCATCATCATCATCATCATCATCATCATCCTCATCATCATCATCATCATCATCATCACATCATCATCATCATCATCATCATCATCATCATCATCATCGCCCCCTCGTCCGCCTCCTCCTCCGCCTCCTCCGCCTCCTCCTCCTCCTCCTCCTCCTCCTCCTCCTCCGCCTCCGCCTCCGCCTCCGCCTCCGCCTCCTCCTCCGCCTCACGCGACTACTATTCCAGTGCAAAGAGCCGCGCAGCAGACCGCGGGCGCGCTGCCTGGAAGAGCTCCAGCTCCTTGGTCCAATTCGACAGCTCCTCGAGGGGAATGTCCTGACCGGTCGAAACTTTGGCCCCCTCAGCCGAGGTTGAAAGAGCATGGATTGGACGACGCCAACCGTGTGGCAGACCAGCTCGATGGACGCTGCCGCGCGCTCCAGCACGCGCGGAATCGTGCATCGAACTGGTCTGACACACGTCTGGCGTGTCATCCAAACGAATGTCGAGCGGCAGGTGGCTCAAAGCTGCAAGGCAATGCTGGCCCACAATCCGAAGGGGCAAGATCAGCACACCAGGCAGACGGCCAAGTGCAGTAATAGCTGCGCAATGAAGGCGAAATGGACGCTTCTCGGTCTCCCCGTAGAACGGATCGGAAAACAGGCCCCAGCAACAAATATATTCCCATGGTCGTCAGATCGGGGGGCGGCACCGGTTTCTGAAACTGGCTCCGAACGACCAGCTGGTGGGGAAGAGAACCGCCATCTCAGAGTGGGACGGCCCTCTGAGAGCCCACATCATAGAAGGTCTGGCGAACACGATGTCTTAAAAGATCCACCACCTTCAAAAACATATCCTGGCCTTGTCAGAAGGCTGTCTCCTAGATCTGGCCCCTTTCGCGCACCGCCGATGTCCATCTGGAACTGGGACTGGTGCTGGGTGTGGAGGTTCTTCCGCGTGTTCAGGATGATCTTGGCCCCAGGGAAAACCTGCGCCACAGGCCAGGCAGAGTTGGAGCAGGACCTCATCCTCATCCCTTATCCCTCATCGCTCCTCTTAATCATTACAGCAAGTCTTACAGACATAAGCCCCATGAGCATCATCACCATCATCATCAGCATCATCATCATCAGAATCAGCACCATCATCAAAATCATCCTCATCATCACTATCATCAGCATAATCAGAATCAGCATCATCAGAAGCAGCAGCGTCAGCATCAGCATCAGCATCATCAGCATCAAAAGCATGCTCGTCCTCGCCATCATCAGCAACAGCATACTCACCATCAGCATCAGCAGAATCCTCATCATCACCATCATCAACAACAGCAGCATCATCGTCATCATCGACGTCGTCACCAACACCACCATCACCCTCATCCTCACTATCATCCTCATTATCCTCCACGTCAACATCACCCTCGTTGTCGTCATAATCATCGTCAACGTCGATATCGTCGTCGGCGGCATCAACATCAAGTAGCATCGGTAGAAGCATCATCATCACACGCATCATCGCCACCATCATCATCACATTCGTCACCATCGCACTGTTCTCATTATCAGCATGGTTTGTGTGCCTTCTCCCTCCTCCCTTCTGCCCGTCCTCCTTGCCCTCCTCATCCTCCTCCTCCTACTCCATCCCTTTTCTGGGACGGTTGAGGATTCTCAGACGGTTGTCAAATGAGGTATTCTCCTCAATGAGGCACCCTCCTCAGGAGGAACTTGGAGGGAGGGTAGATTGCAGCATCGTTGAAGCCTCTTGGGCTTGCACTGGTTCTCCGCCTCCTCCTCCTCCGCCTCCTTATCCTCCTTCCCTCCTCCTCTTGCCGCACCCCCCGCCGAGTTATATGCCCCCCACCCACCACCATCACCTCCATCCCTCCCCCTTGTTTTGCTCGTCTTCCGCAGAGGCACTCGCAGTCTGCGAACTGAACCTCCACACGCAACCCCACCAGCCCTCTGGGCGCAGGTGGTCTAACGATATTCGTCCCTCATCTTCCAAAACCCGTTTTCCATCCGGGGAGGGATAACCCTCCCCCTCCCCCTCCTTGAGATGTCTTAGGGGGCTCGCGATGTGGCAAGGGTTGGTTGTCGGCCGGTGGCTCCAAGAAGGTCCCCCGATGATCCAGGATGGTCCCCAAGATGGCTCAAGACAACCAGAGATAGCTTACGACATCCCTCCAAGAGGCCCCAAGAGGAACACAAGACGGCTCCAAATGCTCTCGCAGCCCCCACTAGGACGTCCCAAAGAGGCCAAACTCCTGCGAAAGCCTGGAGCAAAGCACGTATGTTTGCTTTCTCGCGGTGTCGCTTCCGACGCAGCTTAGATGCCTCAAGATGGCCCAAGATAGCCCCAAGAGAGGCCCCAGAGGCCCCCAAACCCCAAAGACCCCCAAGAGCGCACCAAGAGGGCCCCGCAAGGCCACAAGAGGCGATGTTGAGGACTCTTGAGGGGGGCCTGAATTAGGGAGCCCCCTTCTTTTGATCGACGCCTTCGACGATGACCCTAAGCGGCCTTCAGGGCTCCCAAGAGGCCCCCAAAAGGGCTTCAAGAGGGCCCCAAGACCGCCCAAAAAAGCTCCTAGACCCTCCAAAACAGCCGCAAGGGGGCCGCAAGAGAGCCTACAGAGGACCGTGAGAGAGCCTCCAAAGACCCCAGGACGGCTGCCAGAGTCGTCATCCTCCTTCCTCCTCCTCCTCCCTCCTCCCTCCTCCCTCCTCCCTCCTCCCTCCTCCCTCCTCCCTCCTCCCTCCGCCCCCTCCCTCCTCCCCCCCTCCCTCCCTCCCTCCTCCCTCCTCCCGCCTCCCTCCTCCTCCTCGCCTCCTCCTCCCGCCCCCGCCTCCCTCTTCCCTCTCCTCCCTCCTCCCTCCTCCCGCCTCCCTCCCTCCTCCCTCCTCCCTCCCTCCCTCCTCCCTCCCTCCCTCCCTCCCTCCCTCCCCTCCCTCCCTCTCCTCCTCCCTCCCTCCCTCCCGCTCCTCCCTCTCCCTCCTCCCCTCCTCCTCCCTCCTCCCTCCTCTCTCCTCCTCCTCTCCTCCTTCCTCCTCCTCCTCCTCCTCCTCCTCCTCCTCCTCCTCCTCCTCCTCCTCCTCCTCCTCCTCCTCCTCCTCCTCCTCCTCCTCCTCCACTCCGTCTCCGTCTCCGTCTCCGTCTCGTCTCCGTCTCCTCTTCCTCCTCCTCCCCTCCTCTCCTACTCCTCCTCCTCCTCCTCCTCCTCCTCCTCCTCCTCCTCCTCCTCCTCCTCCGCCTCCTCTGCCTCCTCCTCCTCGTCTTCGTTCTCTTCCTCATCGCCCTCCTCTCTCTCGTCCTACTCCTCCGTCTCGTCCTCCGTCCTCCATGCCTATTCCTTATAAACAACTCCTCCCTGTCGCACCTCGAGACGTGTCCGTAGGATGGGCCAGGCGTTTCGCCGGCGACTTCCTCACCACTCATGATCCAGAAGCTCGACAGCTGCAAGAGTTTCACGGATGGAGAGCGGCTCGTGCTCACGCATTCGTCTCGGAGGTTTGCAAGAGCTTGACAGATGGAGGGCGGCGTCTTGTCAAAATGTGGCTCGCGCCTCAACGCCGCGCTCATCCGTCTTAAGAGTTTAACACAGCTTCAAATATTCGTATGGCTGACGTCCAAGAAATGATGTTGTGGCACGGTATAGGGCTGCCAGGGCGCAACAGCCACGTTGATTTGCGGTGTTGAGTGCTGAAGTCCCAGAAACGGCGTTGTGGAGCGACTCAGGATCGTCAGGACGCAGCAGGCGTTGAAGTCCCAGGAGTTGTGTTGTGGCACTGTTCAGGATTTTGAGACGGTTGCTTTCCAACGGGGAACTTCCCTCAGTGAATATGAACCCTTGTTAAAATCCATGAAGAGGGAGATGGAAGGAGAGCCTGTTGCAGAATTGTTGACCGGTTTGGGTTTGCATTGGTCCTCGTCCTCCTCCTCGTCCTCCTCTTCCTCCTCCTCCTCCTCGTCCTCCTCCTCGTTTTCGTCCTCGTCCTGGGTCTGGACTAGGATGATCCAAAACTGTTTCCATTGCATGCTCCTAGACTGACCTGAACAAGGCAACTCGCCCGCACATCGTTTCTGGATGGGCTGGTGAGGATGCGCGAAGCGTCGAGAATTCGGAATCATGCAGACGGAACCAATTTGACAACAAATTCAAAAGACAACTCTTACGCCAATCAAGCCTCCATCCCTCCTCACCCCGCCCCGTTCCCTGCTAATCCGTCCGTCCTCATCACCACCGTCCAGCATCCCCTGCAGTCGCCATGGTGCGGAGTCTATCTTCGGATCTGGCCAGGCTCGCCCCGAAAGCTAACCCTGGCAATCCATAGCTCACCGTCGAAAATGATAAGCACTTCCTCCTCCTCCTGCTCCTCCTCCTCCTCGTCCTCCTCTGCATCCTCCTGCAGACGAAGAGAACACAGCTGACTGGGATCGCCTTGAAAACTATCCCTGAGAGCAAATCCCCTCTCAAAGACTGCGTGCCCTCGACGTGGCAGCCGCCGGGTGGCTTGGTGGGTTGTCCTGATGCAAGGCTGAAAAGACGCGCAGTGCGAATGGCCTTCTTGAAGAAGGAGAGCTGCTTCCGGTTGAGGTGCCTGATCTCTTTGAAGCCGATCACCTGCCATGCGAGGAGAGAGCAGATTGAAAGCACCTGCGACTCGATGGGGCCAGAGGTGAAAGCTGTCAGATGTCGTCCTCTTGATTGCCCTCTTCCTCACCTCATCTTACCCGTCCTCGTCCTCGTCCTCTCCTCTGCGTACCATATCTCGCCGCAAGTGGTACGATGCCGCTTGTTCTGCTGCTGATGTGCATCGTCGTTGCTTATTCGTTCTCGAAATCATCATCGCCGCGCCGCGGTTACCAATCATCATCACGACGGCCGCCTCAACCAAAATCCTCGTCATCGTACTCCCCATCCTCATCACCTTGACCACCACCTCCACGATCCTCGCCACCAGCACAACCATCACACTCGTCATCGCCATCCCTTCTCCCTTTTCCACCCTGCCTCTGTAGCAATCTTGGATCCAGGCCCATTCCGCGACAGGGCGTGAAGATCGGATGCAGCCTTCTGGCCGTGCGCGACCCCCTGGCGCAGAACCTCACGCGCGCGGCCTCCTGGCGCTCGTGGTGCCGTGGCGCCTTCTGGCTACTGGCAACCGCACCGTCCGCACAAACTTCGCCGAGGAGGAAGCACAACGCTCAAAAGAGGCCCAGGGACACACAAATAAATACACACAAATGAAAATATCCCCAACATTTTCCAATATTTTCTGGGTTTTTGTATTCCCCCCCACTTCCCATAGTTTCCCATATGTTCGTGGGAATCGACGATTAATTGTGTCTGTGTGTGTTTTTTCCCCCCTGAGCTCATGCCTGGCGATGAGCACTTGCCGTGGAGTGTATGATCACGAATGCGTGAACAATCATGAACCACCACCGTGCCTTCAGCACGTAATACATGGAGTCCCCCAAGGCTCATGTACGAGATAGGTCTAGGAACTGCAAGACACTTAAAACGGCCCCCGTCACCAATGTGGCGGCATTCCTGTGCGCTCTCGGCGACTGCCTCGTAGGCCGCGGGGAAGCCCGAATCGCCCAGACCGACTCCAACATCCCCCAAGAGCTTTCCAAGACACGCGCGAAAAGGCTTAGGAAGCCCCACGACTCACCGGGAGACACACAAGAAGCTCCTAGAGAGTCAAAGCTCCAAGAGAAGCCCCAGAGAACAACAGCAACAGCAACAGCAACAACGACAGCAACAGCAGCAACAACAATAACAACAACACCAACAGCAGCAGCAACAACAACATCAACATCCACAACAGCAATTTCCACAACAACAGCAACAACAACTGCAACAGCAACAGCAACAGCCACAACAACAACAACAACAACAACAACAATCATTTAAGACTGGGGACACTCCGTTCTCACCAGCGCCAGGGTTTTCATAGGAGGCGGGCAATACCCCCACTTTGTGGGGGGGCCGGTTCAAGCTCTACCAAGTTTCCAAACGACTCTTCGCCACCACCCACACCCAGCTTCCCGCCCTATGACGTTCGGACACTTCACTTCGTGGCATGCGGACGACCTTGGCTACTACACTGGCGCATGGGTACAGTGACTTGTTGTGGTAACATTTTGTGGAAGCTAGCTTAGTATACGACTTTTCCCCCTGTTCCAACACTGGACACCTGTACCGTTTTCCGACGTTTTTCCGTTTCTGTACCACACAAGCGAAGACACTTATTTTGAGTGGTACCACGTACGGATGGCGGATGGCAGAGCCGTGCTGCTCCTCCAGCTCCTTGGCGCTAGAAATACTGACCTTGCCAGGCACAACCCGATACTTGACCCACCAAACCTTGCACGCCTGGTGACTGACCTGGATACCCTTTGCAACGAGCGCCTGATGCAAATAAAACGGGTTGCCGCAGTCGGCCAAGGGAGGCCGCGACAGCTCTGGGCCATACTGCTCGTCAAAGGCCTTCGCCGACAAAGCCATGACCCATCCAAGAACACAGGCGATACCTTGATCCGAGATGGCTACGGATGTGACAGTGATCAGTGATTTTGTTCGATGACGTGGTGACACACTGACTTGTTGTGGTACCATGCCGACAACGACGACGCGACGACGCGCGCATGTGTCCCGCATTATATCTTTTGCAAGGGATTGTGGCCCCTGGCAGGCGCGCGAACGCCGTTGAAAGAGCTTGCGAAAACAGCTCGCGCGAGCTCTATAACATAAATGTTGAAAAACCATTGGTTTTTAAGGATTCGGACAGCGCGCGCGGGTAGAAATTTTGAAAATTCGTACAGATGGTTTTCGAGAACCTACGGTGCGATTCGTATGATTTTATGTTGCGCGGTGCTAAAATTCCTAAGAAACCCAATGATTTTTGAAGATTTCGGCGTGCGCGCGCGAAGTAAAAACGAATGTGTCCCACATGGTATTATTTGACAGGGATGATGGCCCTGGCAGGCGCGCAACCTTTGTTGCAGAAGTTCGAAGCACGTGAAAAAGTTGCTCGCAAGAGCCCGTTTGACAGAAATGTTGAAAAAGTATGGGGTTTCCTAAGAAATCCGCAAGAGCGCGCGGGGTGAATTTTTGAAACCCTTTTTTTGAAAAACCATTGGGTTTTTCATGTTTTTATGTGAAAATCGCTACGAAGACTAAGGTTTTGGAAGGATTTCGTCTTGCGCGCGCGAATGTGCACTTCGTGTTATTTTTTGCAAGGGATTCTTGAAGTTCGGTCATGTTAGAACAAGAAATGTCCACTTTGCCTTATTTGTTGCAAGGGAAAACCGATCGTAACAACACAACCGGATCTGGTATACCCCGTTTTGCCTGAGACTTCCTCACGAAAATGATGAAAATGTGGCTGCGGCCTAGGCGCGGCGGGGGGGGCGCGCACCAGGGGTCCCAACAATAATTATTCTTTAGAATTAATAATGTTCAACAACGACGACGACGACGACGACGACGACGACGACGACGACGACGACGACGACGACGACGACAACACACAGCTGACCCGCATGCGCAATGCTTCTACATGCAACATGCATCCATCATGATGCCACCCCCTCTTTGGGCCTAGTCCGCCTGGAGGTGGAAAAATCGAAAAGCGCTCCCCGAACACATATCTCAATACAGGACAATGTCTCCAGGGGCCTCCTGGGAGCGGAAGGGCCGACCTCATCAGCAAGTTCCCGAAACAGTACATCCCCGGCAGGATCTCAATACGGGGGTGTACCGTCGTCGCTGCTTCCACCACATGCATGTATCCGATACCAGAACCAATACACAGCAATATGATAGAATAGATAACCAGCCCCAAAAATTTTAGACAGAAATTGGCATGCTCAGTCGCATGTCCGCGCGCATGTTCCGTGTTTATGAATGCGGCCAGGCGTCGTGGTTAGAGGCTGAACACGTTTCCGTGCGGCATGTTCCCATGCTTGACCCGGCTCGAAGTATCCAGCTTTCATGTCAGAGAGAATACCGGCATGGTAGGTTGAAAGTACTCAGCATCGTGAAAAGTTGTTGAACCTCTCGTGTAGGCTCTTGTGTTTTAAGCATTTTGTTTCCGAGCTCATCTCAAATAGGTCCACGAAATCGCAGATGGAGTGCGTGCTCAAGGTTGGAAATCTCAACGGTCATTTAGACCGTGCCAAAGAAGTAGGATGGAAGGAAGAGCCAGCAACACGCAATTGCGGCCAGCTCCGCTACCAAGTCGGAAGTAACGTGGCAACGTCACGTAGGGTGTAAAGGGTGATTAGAAGGATGGCGATCCTTGTTCCTCTCACACAGAACGCCTGATGTTCCACAAGGGCCATCAGAGGCCCCCAATACCACCCCAAGAGAGCCCCAGAGCCCCCAAGACAGGCCCGAAAGGCACCCAAAAAGTTTTCCAAGAGAGACCCGAAAAATTGACTCGCACCGGCTCCAGGCCCCCCTTGGTGCGCAGCGAGGCCTGGCCCCAGCGTTTGCGACAGGACGTCTCACAATTGTCACAACAACAAAAAAAAGATGTCTGAATCCCCACCCTTCTCACAAATGCATCGTTCCTTGATTCCCGCACCTCTCACGGAGGGGGGAGGAGGGGGGACGGAGGATGATGAGGACTGAGGGGGGAGAGCTAGGTGCGCTTGCGTCATATCTGACGTCCTACAACTCCCTCCCATCCCTTACCATGGCGTAGATCTTCTCTCTATTCGCAGTCGGACGTCGAGCAGGGCAATGGTCCCAAGAGGGTGCGCGATGCACCGTAGAGCACGACATAGCAGGGCGTAGAAGAGCACGGCAGAGCGTAGTATGTCATAGCATGGCGTGGCGTTGGGCAGTGAAGAATTGCATCACAAAGAATTGCAACGCAAAGAATAGCA
This sequence comes from Prorocentrum cordatum, assembly GCA_963575745.1. Classification (NCBI taxonomy): domain Eukaryota; class Dinophyceae; order Prorocentrales; family Prorocentraceae; genus Prorocentrum; species Prorocentrum cordatum. The sequence goes on along the minus strand of CAUYUJ010007496.1, from coordinate 4,209 downwards.
TCGCACAGCGGCACAGAACATAACATGGCATATCATGGCGTTGAAGATCAAAGCGTAGCACGGCATAGCATGGCGTGGCGCTGCGTAGTCAAACACTGCAGATCCTAGCATTGCAGCGGAAGACATGGCATTGCACAGCGGAACACTACATTGCATTGCATTGCATGCCGTGGCATGGCACTGGAAATATTTGCGCCAGCGCTGCAGCGGAAGCACGATTCGGAACGAGCAGAAACGCGAAAATGAGGCCAGCGCTGCAACGGGAGCACGATTCGGAACGAACGGAGACGCGGAAATGAGGCCAGCACTGCAGCGGGAGCACGATTCGGAACGGGCGGGAGCCCGAAAATGAGGCCCGCGTTTCAGCGGGAACAAGATTTTGAAATAAAACCAAAGCGAAAACCCGACTCCTGGGAGTCCTGTAAAAAACAGTACGCGGAGGGGGGCCGAACATCTTGTGGACGTCATCAGGGGAGAAAGGAGAGTTGTACTCATATTGTGTAACTGTAGAAGAGGGCTGCTTCTTAGAAGGCGCCAGCCCTACATGTACACACAAGGCCCGCGCCTTCTCAGAAGCAGGGGTGCCGCTAAGACGCCTTCCCCCCTCCCACCACCCCCTCTGCGCGTTGCTGAAGTCTGGCCGAGTGCCTTGGTCGTCTGCTCGTCGAACTGGCCGATGAGCGTTTTCACAAACTTCTGAAGCGCGCACAGGGCGCGGTTCTTGGAGCCAGCCTGGGCTGCCGTCTCTGAATTCAGTTTCCCTGTGCTCCTCCTCTTCCTCCTCTTCCTCCTCCTCCTCCTCCTCCTCCTCCTCCTCCTCCTCCTCTGCCTCCTCCTCCTCCTCCTCCTCCTGCTCCTTTTCTTCCTCCTCTTTTTGACGGGGGGGCTCTTGGGGACGGGCCTCAGGACCACACATCACCTCGGCAAAACTGGTCAATCCTGCTCTCGCACGGGCGTTCCCGTGTACGGATTCTTACCGTCCAGGATTCGATCACGATAGAGCTTCCGCCAGGGATGGGCGACAATACCCTTCGTCAAAGGGCCCTCGCATTCCCGCAACAAAAAAACTTTTTTTTTTCTGGGCTCGGCAACCGGGCTTCCTCCTCCTCCTCCTCCTCCTCCTCTCCTCCCCTCCTCCTTCCCTCTTTCCTCCTCCCCCTCCCCCTCCTTCCTCTCCTCCTCCTCCTCCTCCTCCTCCTCCCTCCTCCTCCTCCTTCTCCTCCATCCCCGCCTCTCATCCTCCTCCTCCTTCCTCCTCCTCCTCCTCCTCATCCTCCTCCTCCTCCATACCTCCCAGTAGCCTTCCTCCTCCCCGTAGCCATTTTGGCTCAAGTTATCCGTTCCTGGCTCAGACCTGTTTCAGGTGCTGGGCTTGCAGCAGCAGGATTCAGAGCGGCAGTCGCTGCTGCGAGTCATCGTCCTTTGTGGCTATAGGTTTCAGGCCTTGCGCAGGCCCCAGTATACTCGCCCAGTCCCTGGGCTTCCATGGCAAATGGCGGAGGCGGAGCTGGAGAAGTTCTGGCTGGCCCCCGCTCTCCCACTTGGGCATGCGGCGCTTGCGGGAGGAACGCGAATTGGGCGTGCCGCATCGCATGTATATGTGGCGAGCGCGCACCAGCAGATGTGGTTCGTCGTGCTCGTGAGCGTACTGGCGGTGCTTCTGAGCGTGGGCCTCCTCGGCGCCGCGCACCAGCAGGAGCCGACCCTCTCCAGCAAAAGATCGACGCACTTCAGAAGAAGTACGATGCACTGGTGGCCAAGAGCAATGGGGTTACCCCGCCTGCGGCCGCCTCTTCCACGACTAACAAGGAGCAGTCCCCCGCAGACAAGCTCAAGGAGAAGATCAAGCAGCTGGAGAGCTCGCTGTCCGCGTGTAAGTCGCTGCCTGATGAAGTCGGTAAGGAAGCGTGTGAGTCTTTGGAGAAGCAGCTGGTGGACGCCCGCAAACATTTGGCGGCGACGAAGCCTGAGCTCACTCAGCATACTAACGTCGGACATCGGCTTTCTCGTGCGACGACACGCAAGAGCAAGCTTGAGCAGCAGGTTTCCGAGCAGCTGGAGATCATACGAGCAGCCGAAGAACGCACGGATACCCTTCGTGCGCAGATCAAGGCAGCAGAAGAGGAGATACTGTTGCTTAATCGTGAACTGGTCGACACGTTACCATTGGCGCCCAAGGTCAATCTGGAGGTCGATCCTAACGTCTTGGCACAGCATCCTCAAGCAGCAGTTCTCAAGACGTTCATGGAGTCAGAAACGTTCAAGATCTTCGCTGAGGTCCTGGGCGAGAGCATGAAGGCCCGTGAGCCTCCCAAGCCAGCGACAGCTGCCTCGCCTTTCACTGCCTCATCTGGGGGCGCGAGTCAGGCTCATGGCAGCGATGCTAGTGCTAGCGGGTCAGGTGATGGTCGTGACGGGTCCGACGCAGATGCAGGTGGAGTTGGAGTTCGCGTCCCCGATGACATGGAACTTGACGACCTCGACGACACTACCATCGACAGCATCCTCACCGCTGCTAGAGAGGAGGGCTTTGACAAGAGTACCTTTTCTGAGCGGTTTGGCGGTCAGCTACGCCGAGTCAAGCCGCGTGTTTAACCAGAGCCAGCCTCTTTGCTGCGGTCTTAGGCTTTCTAAATTCGGAGTTCCTGCTCCACCTCCGCCCCCCTCCATCCCTTCGACCTCGCAGTCCTCAGAGCTCGATGGCATGGGTATCTGCTTCGAAACGTACAATGGCAACTGTTGGTCTACGTTACGAGACCGTATGAGGAGATCGTCGGCTAGTATCCTACTGGCGCAGGAGGTGGGCTTCCTCCAGGAGCGAGAGGGTGAAAAAGCTAGCTCTGCGGGGGCCCTGCGATGGAAAACGCTTTCGTCCCCATCCCCCCCTGGGGAGGGCAACCGAACCAGGGCTGGGGTGGCGGTCTTCGTTCGCTCACACCTTGTCCTTAGATGGCCTGCGGATCGGAAGGGCATCTTGTATCCTGGTAGGCTGATTCACGTTGTCGTTGATTTGTCAGGATGGCCCCCTCTGCAAGTGGTGTGCGGATATCTCAAGAGTGGCACTGGAATGTGCAAGTTGAATATCCAGCTGCTTCGTCTCATGGGAGAACGTCTCCAGGGCGAACACATGTTTTTTGGTTGGTTGCGACTGGAATCTCGACCCCAGCTTAGTTGATTCTTCAGGTGTGTGTCGTCGTACGGGGGGAGCGCCGTTCGTTCCCAGCCAGAAAACCTGCCTCTCCCCGCAAAGTCTCTCTACGATTGATTACTTCTTGGTGAGTTCTGGCCTTGCGAAGGCCACCGACGGGGTCCAAGCGGACCTGGAGTGGACCCATAGACCCCACCGCCCCGTTGCTTTGAAACTCAAGGATGACGCTGTTCGATGTTATCAGTTGCAGTATCGAGCCCATCAGCGTCTTCCCACTAGTCTGCCCATAGGACCTGCGCCACAACCGCAGGACTGGCGCCTCGCTCGGGGGATCGCTGAGGCCGCAGCCGAGGCTGCTCTAGAGGCTCCTGTCGGTCAGGCGTGGGCTTTGCTCTCTGTTGCGCGGCAGCACTTCGCCAACACCTTCGAGCTTGAGCTCGAGAGCTACACTGGAGAGGTTGTGAGGAGTAAAGGTTTTCGAGGTGACTATCTGAAACCCAAATGGGCCCCGATGTTTGCCAAGCCCCGTGCTTTAGAAATGCGTTCGGTCTCTCGGGGATGGATTTGGCTGGCCCAGCACCTCTGCGAAACGGCGGGGGCCCCTGGGAGGCTCCAGCAGGCCTACATGAGGGCCGCCGAGGACCCCGATGGATTTGAGGACATCACGGCCCGTGATCAGATGCTTCAGGATGTTCAGCTCCAAATTCAGCAGCTTCTAGGTCTCCCTTGCCCAGGAGAAGGAGGCGACATTCGCCTTGAGTCGACCCTGCGGCAGGCGCGCAGCCTGGCAAGCAAGTTCCCCTCGTCAGGCCCTTTTGAATGGCTGGTGCGACGAGTGCCAGGAATTCTCACAGTCGTGGGAGGACGACCTCCTCTCGGCCAAGCAGGCCATTGTTAAGCAGCAGCAGACCAGCTGGGATCAATGGCAGGAGCAGGCTTTGGAAGGAGGGGCTAGAGGGATGCATCGCCTTACTAAGTTAAAAGCCAAGTGAAATCCCACCGTGGTCCAGACCTCTCCTGGAGTTTTCAGCAGTAGCCCCCAGCTCCTCCTTCGACGTGAA
>CAUYUJ010007495.1:0-38719 GCA_963575745.1 Prorocentrum cordatum | reverse complement strand
GATCAAGGCTAAAGTAGGTTGGAACATCATAACCCGCGCCCTTGTTCAGAGCAGTTGGCCCCCCCCCGACTCTTCCCCCCCCTGGCGGTCGTCGTCGAGCGCCAGCGTGCGTGTTCGGCGCCCCCCGGGGGGGGGGGGGGCGGCAGCCCCTGCCGGCGCGCGTGGCGACACCGCACTCGCAGCGAAGGCATCGCTGCGGAGCGCCTGCGCAGCAGGGGGAGGAGGACGAGGAGCGCAGGCAGGTCGGCGGAGGCCGAGATCGTGGCGGGTGCCGCGTTTTTTTCGCGGTCGGCCGCGGCCCCCGCCGCCCGCCGCCGCGGTGGCTCGCGCCGCCGCCTCCTCCGCCGCGGCCGCCCCAGCAGCGGACCCCGCTTTCTCCAGGGCTGTGCCCCCCCCCCTCCCCAGGCTTTCTCGAGGGCTTCTCGACCCCTTCCCCGAGGGCTTTCTCGAGCGGCGTTCTCGAGGGCTTTCTCGAGCGGCGGCCCCAGCTTTCTCGAGGGCTGCTCGACCCCTTCCCCGAGGGCTTTCTCGAGCGGCGTTCTCGAGGGCTTTCTCGAGCGGCGGCCCCAGCTTTCTCGAGGGCTGCTCGACCCCTTCCCCGGGGTCCGCCGCTCCTCCGCACCGCGCCGCTTCGGGACGTGGCCGCTTCCAGGCTGGCGGGCAAAAACTTGGCGTCTCGTTTTTGTTTGCTTGGGCTGCCAGATATTTCCAGCCCCAAGCCGTTCCAGACAAGTCCCCGGCCCCTCCCGGGGGCCCCTTCTGGCCAGCGTCAGCGGCGTCGTAGCGGGTACTCACTGACGGGTACCTTGGAAAGTTGCCGAAACTTGCAACTTCAGGGCTTCCTTCTGGCATTGCAGCGTTGCCCCCACATCGGGGAGGACTGGGCGCGCGGGGTCACTGGCCAGCGTGCCCGTCAGTAGAGCCCCCGTTAGTTAAGAGGGGCGCCGACAGCGTCCCGAGGCGCGCCCAGGCGTGGAGGGCCCAAGAGCTTCCGCAGCGAGCACGCCGTCCACGTCGCGGCCGCGGCCGCCGCCGCCGTGGCCGCCGCCGCCGCCGTGGCCGCCGCACAGGTGGACGCCGCGCGCCGCGCCGAGCCGCTGCTCCTCGGCCAGTCGCCGCGGGCCTCCAGCGCGGGCGGCGCGACGTCGCCCGGCCCAGGCGGCGGGTCGCAAGGCGGGCGCTCGGCGGCCTGCGGCGGGCCCGCGGCGGCCCCCGGCGGCCTGCGGCTCGGCCATCGGAGGCCTTCGGCGGCGACGGCCACATCGTCGCCGTCGTCGTCGCCGTCGCGGCCCCTGCCGCCGCCGTCGTCGCCGTCGTCGCCGTCGTCGTCGTCGTCGTCGTCGTCGCGGCCCTGCCGCCGCCGCCGCCGCCGCCGCCGCCGCCGTCGTCGTCGTCGTCGTCGTCGTCGTCGCCGTCGTCGTCGTCGTCGTCGTCGTCGTCGTCGTCGTCGTCGTCGTCGTCGTCGTAGGCGTCGTCGTGACCCTCGTCGTCGTCTTCGTAGGCGTCGTCGTGACCGTCGTCGTCGCTGCCGCCGTCGTCGGCATCGCCGGCGTCGTCGTGACCGTCGTCGTCGTTGTTGCCGTCGCCACCGTCGTCGTAGGCGGCGTCGTCGGCGTCGTCCTTCGAGATTTGAGACATGTTGGCCAGTGTGGACCCCAAACAGTGGAATGGTGCACTGTGGGTGTGTAAGCTATATGGTACAGCCATGTGGCTTCAAATTAACTATGTAGTGCAAGATATTGGATTCAGCTCTGCTGCAAGATATGTGGTGCAATATGCGGGATGCAGTAAAAGTTGCGCAAGCTACGTGGTGCAATCTACCAGTTGCAATCCACTTCGACTGTCTTGAAGCTGTCCTCTCCACTGCTCGTGCAAACTCACCACCCTCCCACCCGCAACTTGGTCGCAATACCTCTTCAGACAAGACCGTGACGGTAGGTACCACATGGCACTTGGCCACGACACCGATGCCGACGACGACAGCGACATCGTCGACGACGGCGCCGCCGACAGCGACTGCGACGACACCGACGACGTCTCCAATGTTTTCGACGACTACAACGACGACGACGACACCGACGACGACGACAACGACGCCGACGACGACGACGAAGACGACGACGACGTCGCCAACGGAGACGACGACGAGGGAGGAGAAAAAACGACGACGGCGACAACGACGACAACGACGATGGAGGAGGGAAGACGGCGACGACGCCAACGACGAAGGAGGAAGACGGCGACGCCGACGACGACAACGACGAGGGAGGAGGGAAGACGACGACGATGACAACGACGACGAAGACGACGACGACGGCGACGAAATAGGAGGGACGACGACGAGACGCCGACGACGGACGACGACGACGAGGGAGGAGGATAACGACGAGGGAGGAGTGAAGACCACGACGACGACGACGACGACGACGACGGCGACGAAAAAGGAGGGACAACGACGAGACGCCGACGAAGACAACGAGGGAGGAAGGACGACCACGGCGACAACGACGACGGAAACGACGACGACGCCAAAGACGACGAGGAAAGACAGAAGACGACGACGGCGACGACGACGACGACGACGAGGGAGGAGGGAGGGCGACGACGACGACGACGACGCAAGAGCGCGCGCGCACAATTTTGTTGAAAACCCGTGTTGCGAAACCTTGTGTTTTTGTATGTTTTTTTGGACGCAGGATTTCGAAATTCTTCCGAAACCGAAGGTTTTTGAAGGATTTCGGCATACGCCCGCGACGACGCGCGCGTCTGCACTTCGTCTCATTTTTTGCAGAGGATTCTCGCGACGGCACACGCGCAAGAGCGTTCGACAGATTTCGACATGCGCGCGCGCGAAGCCCGTTTGGTAGCATTTTGTGAAAATCTTGGAAAACCTATGGTTTTCTTAAGATTTCGCAAGAGCTCGCGCGTAAGTTTTTTTTTTGAATCAGTGTTGCGAAACCATGTGTTTTAAAATGTTTTTTGGGAAATTCAATTTTGAAATCTCTCCGGAACCGAAGGTTTTTGAAGGATTTCGGCATGCGCGCGCCACGACGCGCGCGTGTGCACTTCGTCCCATTTTTTGCAAGGGATTCGCGAAAAAGTGCTATGTTAGAACAAAACATGTCACCGCATAGTGTTTTTTTACAAGGGACCCACAGGGGGGGGAACCCGGCTTGGCTGGGATGGTATGAATTCATATTTAGGATGGACATGTGGTCAGAATCATATGTAATTTACAGCACGCGCGGGGTAACCGATAAGTCCGGGGGGGGGGGGTAGAATCTATTAGTCTTTTAGAAAAGAGAATATATGTGGTATAGGCTATCTGGTGCAAGCTATGTGGTTCAACCTGCGTGGTGAAAGATATGTGGTGCAATCTGCGTGGTGCAAGCTACGTGGTGCAACCCATGCGGTGCAAGCGACGCGGTGCAATGCACGTGGTGAAAGCTAGGCTGGATAACTCATGTGGCGTAACTTTTGGTGGTGCAAGATGTGCGATGTAAGCTGTGTGGTACCACGTGGTGCAACCCCTTGGGGAGCCCACGAGGCACCCAGGGGCGAGCATTAAGTCGGGCGTGTCCCCCTGCAGGGGGATTTTCGACGAAAAATAAACAATACTCCAAAAGTGCTCCAGCATTGCCAAAACAATACCTAAAACAAATATCCCCAGACTATCCGTAAGGGCTTCGCCCCATGCCGCCGGCCCCCTGTCTCGGAGAATGGGAGATGCAACAGCTAAATCACGAGGTCTGGGCGCCGCTGTGAAGCAGTGTTGGGACCTGTTTGTTTTTCGACCCTAACCCTACGGATCTGCGTCACGGGTGCCACCGAATTTCAGAAATGTGGCAAATCCCCGGTGTTTTTGGACCTTGACCCTGCGCATCTGCGTGAGGGGTGCCGCCGAATTTCAGAAATGTGGAAAATCCCATGTGTTTTTGCACCCTGACCCCGCCGATCTGCGTGATGGGTGCCGCCGAATTTTAGAAATGTGACAAATCCCATTTGTGTTGGACCCTGACCCTGCCGATCTGCGTGAGGGGTGCCACCGAATTTCAGAAATGTGGCAAATCCTTTTTTTTTTGACCCTGACCCCGCCGATCTGCGTGAGGGGTGCCACCGAATGTCAGAAATGTGGCAAATCCCATGTGTTTTTGGACCCTGACCCCGCCGATCTGCGTGAGGAGTGTCAATTGCTACCCGCCCCAGCAATTCAGACAATACGCTCAGGGCGTGGTAAAAATGCCAGTTTTGGACCTCCCCCCTCGCGCGGTCCACCAACAAGGAACAGTAAGCAGCAAGAAGTCAACAAGGAACAGCAAGCAGCAAGAAGCAGAACTAACTGTTCCAGTGGAAACTAGAAGCTGCAACTGGTTCAGGAAACTGCGAAGCCTCGTCCCACAGCCTGGTGGCCCCACAAGGGTGCCGGCGGATTTTCTGACTATTTTTGAATATTCCCCCTGTAGAGGGACAGGCCCGACTTAAGGCGAGCACCAGCCGACACCTCGCCTTCCTTTTCTTCTTGCCCTCGCCTTCCTTTTCTTCTTCGCCCAAGGCGCCCATTGGACTAAAGCGGCGCTTCCCGTTCTTGTCCGATCAGGTTTTTTGAACTATTTCTGAATATCCCCCCTGTGGAGGGGACAGGCCCGACTTCAGGCGAGCACCAGCCGACCCCTCGGCATCACCTCCTCCGCGCGGAGCGCCCGAGAGGCGCTCGCGGGCGGATGCCGCCTCGCGAGGCCTCGGCGTGCGCCCCCCCGGCGCGGGGGGAGCGCCCACCGGCGGGCACCGGGCGAGACCTCGGCAGACCCCGCCGGCGCGGGGTGCCCACGAAGCGTCACCAGGCGAAGCCTCGGTCAGAGCCCCGAATCATCAGGGGTCACTCGGGTCAGGACTAACTCGGGTTCGTTTTTCGGGGTTCCGAACCCGACTTGCCCCGGACCCGGCTTGCCCCGGATGATTCGGGCTTCCAGAGCCCCAAATCATCAGGGGTATCTCGGGTCAGGGCTAGCCCGGGTTGGTTTTTCGGGAATCCAAACCCGAATCACCCCGGACCCGAGCTACCCCGGATAATTCGGGCGCCCAACTCGGCACCTCTACGACCACCCTTCGGGTGATAGTAGGGGAACATGACATAAACATGAAAACTCGGAGGTCCGCGCAGATTTCTCGGATCGGCGCTGGGGCGCCCCTGGCGGCGCCTCCGGCGCCGCCCCTGGCGCGCTCCGCGCGCCGGGGAGGGGGGTCCAGCGCGGATCCAAGAAATCCGCGCGGACCTCCGAGTTTTTATGTTTATGTAATTTTTCTTTTCTCTAGATAGGGAGGCTGGGGGAGGGGGAAGAACCAACTGCCGGCAACTGCGACGGCTGTGATGATGACGACGCCACGGTCGATCTCACAGTCGATCTCACGATTTCGACCCTACGAACGATCTTTTACCGTCGTTCTCACTCGACCGGTCTCGCTCTCGATTCTCACTGCGATCTCAATCGAGCTCACACTCGGTCCCACTATCGATATCACTGTCGACCTCGCCATCGATCGCACTATCGACCTCACTTTCGATTGCACGATCGAAAGCGCTATCCATCTTACTATCGATCTCACTGCCGCTCGCACGATCGATGCAACTACCGATCTCACGATCGACCTCGCTATCGATCCAGCTATCGACCTCACTACCGATCTCACCACATCTCGGTCGTTATCGATCTCACTGTCGATCGGGACACTATCGGGACACCACGCGGGACACTGCGGGACACCACTGGACACCACGGGACACCGCGGGACGAACGCAACTCGCTTTGGGCGTGGACGTGGGTCCTCCTGTCCGATGAGAGCCAGTTCTGGCGGCTCCCAATATAACCGAGCACGAATGTTTGTTGCTCCATCCGGTAACGGTGCATTGCAATTGTACCCGATAGGCTGGTCCTGGATCTTGATGTTCTTTTTTTTGTTTTGTTTTTTTTATTTTTTGTTTTTTTTTTTTTTTTTGTATTTTATTCTTTTTATTTGTTTTTTTTTTTTTTTTTCTTGTTTTTTTTACTTTGTTTTTTTTTTTGGTTTTTTTTTTTTTTTTTTTTTTTTTTTTTTTTTCATTTTTTTGTAATGTTTTTTTTATTTTTCTTTTTCTTTTTTTTTTTTTTTTTTGTTTTTTTTTTTTATTTGTTTTTTGTATTTTCTGTTTTCCTCTTTTGTTTTGTTTTCTCGTGTTTGTTTTCTTTTTTTTTGTTTTTTGTGTTTTCTTTTTTTTTTTTTTTTTTCTTTTTTTTTTTTTTGTTTTTTTTACTTTTTTTGTTTTTTTTTGTATTGTTTTATCTTTTTTTTTTTTTTTTTTTTTTTTTTTTTGTAATATGACAAGCAGGCGAGAACCCCTCGGGCCCCCCTCCACGACCACCCTTCGGGTGATAGGGAGGCTGGGGGAGGGGGAAGAACCAACTGCCGGCAACTGCGACGGCTGTGATGATGACGACGCCACGGTCGATCTCACAGTCGATCTCACGATTTCGACCCTACGAACGATCTTTTACCGTCGTTCTCACTCGACCGGTCTCGCTCTCGATTCTCACTGCGATCTCAATCGATCTCACAATCGAGCTCACACTCGGTCCCACTATCGATATCACTGTCGATCTCGCCATCGTTCGCACTATCGACCTCACTTTCGATTGCACGATCGAAAGCGCTATCCATCTTACTATCGATCTCACTGCTGCTCGCACGATCGATGCAACTACCGATCTCACGATCGACCTCGCTACCGATCCAGCTATCGACCTCACTACCGATCTCACCACATCTCGGTCGTTATCGATCTCACTGTCGATCGGGACACCACGCGGGACACCACGCGGGACACTGCGGGACACCGCGGGACACCGCGGGACACCGCGGGACACCGCGGGACACCAGCGGGACACCGCGGGACCCCACGGGACAGTGGACCACGGGACACCACGAGACACCAACGGGACACCACGGCGGGACATTGTGGGACACCATCGGGACAACGCGGGACACCCCCAGCTAGTGACGGCGGGATCATTCTTCTCGCACGCCCACAGCGAGACACCGCGGGACACCATCGGGACACCAGGAGACACCACGGCGGGACACCCCCTGTCACCGCGCGCCCACCGCAGGACCAGACTTCTGCACCAGGATCGTCCTGGCGACGGCGACGCCGTTCTGCTCGTGCGCACCCGCGGCTGCGCGCCTCGCCCGCACGGCACGAGCACGAGCACGAGGCCGAGACCGATTTCCCGGCGAGTGGCTCTCCGTCCCACTTCAACGGCACCGTAACGGGTACTTACTAACGGGTACTTTGCAATTTTGCCGAAAGTTGCCACTTTAGGGCCTCTTTCTGGCAATGCAGCGTGGCCCGCATCGGGAAGGGTTGGGTTCGCTGGGTCACTGGCCAAAGTACCCGTTAGTAGAGTCCCCGTTTGTGGGGCGCTGACCACTGCGAGCTCACCCCCCCCCCGTCCTCCGATACCCTTCACGGTGAGGGGCGCCCACGAGCGCCCGCCGAGGCGCCCACGGGCGGGCCCCAGGCGAGACCTCGGAGTGGCCCCTCTCAGCGAGAGGGGGGCGCCCCAGGAGGCGACCACGGGCGGGCACCGGTCCTGTTGACAAAGAGCGATACATGTATACATACATACATACATACATACATACATACATACATACATACATACATACATGCATGCATGCATGCATGCATGCATGCATGCATGCATGCATACGTTCACACGTACATATATACATACATGCACACACACATGCATACACATACATACGTACGTACGTACGTACACACATACACACATGCATACGTACAAACATGCACACACATACATACATACATATTTGAAGTCACACATACATACATACATACATACATACATACATACATACATACATGCGTACATACATGCATACAAACGTATGTTCGGTCGCATGTGCGTACATACATGCATATATACAAAGCATACATGCGTACACACGTACACACATACACATACATACATACAAACATACATACCGACATACATTAATACAAGAGTCGTTATATTTATGTGCTTTCGTAGACCAGTTCACGAGGCGGCCATGGGGCAGCAACGTGGCGGAACCTCGTCGGACCAACCCAGCATACGAGGCGGCAACGAGGCGGCCACGGGCGGCAAGGTGGCGAACCCACCCAGCGCACGAGGCGGCCACGAGGCTGCAACGGGCGGAAACGTGGCGAAAACTCGCCAAGCCAACGCAGCGCACGAGGCGGCCACGAGACTACCGCGGGCGGCAGCGTTGGAAATCCTCGCCAGACCCATTCGAATCTTCAGTTACAGAGGTAAGAACTCCTGAGTACAAACGCTGGTCGGGGAATCCAGTATCAGCAAATTTCCTGTTGCATATTTTTGTGATCGGGGGGGGTGGGACCCCCCCCCTCCCGCGGGCCGGACCTTCCGGTATCCCCGGCTTCTGGGGCTCCTGGACGCCCCTGCCGAGGGTCCAATCCCTGCCAAGTCGTGCAAACGAGCCAGCGGTAGCCCCAAGAGGGTCCAACATGGCCTCCTGATGGCCCAAGAGACCTTCCAAACGCCCCAAAGAGCTCCAAGGGGTCTCCAACTCCCAAACCATTTTTTGGCATTATTCTGGCATTCTCGCTTTTTCGTGCTACCAGCGCCCCAGGAAGGCCCAAAAGGCCCTCAACATCGCCGCAGGACAACCCATGAGGGCCCGAGAAGGCTCCAAGGCGGGCGAAGATGCCCCCACGATCCCCAGAGAAGGCCCCAAAACGGGCCCAAGAGAGGGCCATTCACTTCTCAAGGATCTTAAGACCGCCACCAGGCGCGAGCCCTCCGGCCCTAAAGACCCACGAAATTGCCAACAGGCGCCCAAACGCCCCTACCAGGGTGCACGAGGTTCCCGATAAGACCATAACTAAACCAAAGGAGGCTCCAAGTTATCTCCCAAACCAGCAACGGTGTTTCCCGACGACCACCCCGAGACGCCTCCCCCTAGACCCAAACACATCGAAGAGGCCTGCTGTGGTACGAACACCTTTTTGGATTGGCGTCAAGCTCGAGCAGATCGTCTCCGGCCAATCTTCCAGCCTTTTGGAGCACGCTAAAAGCAACGCTCAGCCATCACATTCAGCCATCTTCGGACACCTTGGAACATATTGGAAGTAACCTGCGACTCTCTCTTAGTCGGGTTCGACGTGCCCGATCCTCTTCCCCCCGTTACCCCACCACGACGTCCAGAACAATTTGGGTTCAAACACCACCCCGTCTTCAGGGGTGAAGTCGCCATGGCACTTGAAGACTCTTTTGGGTTTACTTCTGGCTCGTCCGCTGCGTGCGGCAGATGGTCCGAGACAGTCTGCCGAGGAAGTCGTTGCGAACTACAGATCTCCCGCGCTGGTGGCGCGGGTTGTCTCCCAGCGCGCAATTCCTGCCAGACATGGAGGACGTGCAGATGAAAACGCTGACAGGTGCGGAGCTGAACGCGCCGCGCGGGCATTGCAGTGAACGACCTTCGTGTCATTGGCAATGCGCCCCCTCCCCCGGATTCTGTCCTTTTCGGCATGGATGACATTGTCAAAAACTTGCCCACTTGCCCGTCTGTTTGCTCTCAACGGGCGCCGCCTTCACAACGCGGAGCCAGTTCACAATCCCATGCCCCCACGTTCTGACCGGGCCCTTCTTCCAACGCTGGCGACGCGGCGCGACGCGCACGTGACTGCCAGCGAATGGGCCGCCTACAACCACACCAATTCTAACGGCTAAATTCCGGCACGCGAAGAATATCGAACGCGAGAAAGCGCGCGTGGAGCGAACAGACAAAACGGGGCGGGCACAAACACATATATTGAACCTGTGCCCGCCTCACACACGAGACAGCACGGCGTTGCTGCTTGAGTCTTTGCACTACCCGGTCGCCTTACGCATAATCTACGACAACTTCGACGCCGTTTCTGCGAGCAAAGGAGCGGTGGCAAAACCCAGTGCGGTTCTCCACGAACGCACCTGTCACCCCTCCGAGTTGGCGAGCGATAGCCCAATGCCCCCGATTATAAACCCCGGGGGATAATAAAATTCAGGGGTCTGGCGGGGATAATAAACGATTTTCCCAGCGAAGGATGATGATAGCGATGGTGATGGTGATGGTGATCCTGGGTGCTCGCGTAGACTAACCTTGTAGATCTTGGCACAAGAATGACTCGAGAGATCTCGAGTCTCGCGGCTGCAACTTGCCCGCGCAAGAGAGGTCCTTGGCGCTCCTGGCCACGAAACCTCTCTTGCGCACGACCTCGAACCGCTCGCCCACGCAGGCTCGGCGCCCTCTGGAGCCGCCCGTGCGCGGGAGGCACCTGGTGCAGGCCTGGGCGGCAGCGCTTGACGCCTCGAAGGTGTCGCGCTTCGGCTCGACCGCCGCGGGGCTGGGACTTGGCCTCGCCCTTGGCCCTTGCCTTGGCCTTGGCCAAATCGTTGTCGCTGGCCTCCTTGAGCTCGCTGATCCACTCGTTGCCTCAAGCGCACATCGCGTTGATGCTCGCGGGTGCTTGGCGGCCCTCGCCCCGGATCTCGCGCAGGGCGCGCTCGATCCAGCGTCTCGCCCACAGGCCGCGGGACCATCTCGCTGCTCCTCGCAGGGCAGGTTTCGCCAGGGCCAATGGCGCCGAGCTTGCGGAGGATCCTCGTGGCGGCTTTAGGAGGCAACGTGCAAACCCTATCCCCCCCCCCCACACGCCACCACCACCACCGCCCCACCCCGCCCCGCCGCGTGCGCGATTTCTGAGGAGAAGGGCGGGGTTCGCTTCGTTCGGCAGGTCACGAGCAAAGTGAACCCTACCTCCCCCCTCAGAAATCGCGGGGCGTAGGTGCGAGTTCGCATGTGGTCCTTTAGGCCTGTGGCGTTCTCGGGCGGCTGCTAGAGGGCGTCGCGGCACTCCGCCGCGACACCCCCGCCGACCCTCGAGACTTTTGCGGGCGTTGCTGGAAGTGCCTCCTGCGCAGGGCGCCTCTGGGATCCGCCCCAAGAGGGAGCGAACAACTCCTCGGGGCCTCGCCGCTGTCGACGTGGAAGATCGCCGGGGTCTCCACCTCGCGGGCGCGCAGGCGGTGCCCAGGGCTCGCCAGACGTCCTGCACTCTGCCGCGCCTGCCCTCGTGGACTCCCTCCTCGGT
The DNA here is from genome assembly GCA_963575745.1 of Prorocentrum cordatum. Taxonomy (NCBI): domain Eukaryota; class Dinophyceae; order Prorocentrales; family Prorocentraceae; genus Prorocentrum; species Prorocentrum cordatum. The sequence continues at coordinate 27,528 of CAUYUJ010007495.1, read as the reverse complement.
GACGCGGGCCACCTTGCCGTTCCAGGGGGAGTCCTCGCAAGCCTCGAGGTTTGTTCTCGCCTTGGCAGTCGCTTGCTTGTTGGCGTCCTTCTCCGCTTGCGCCTCGGCTTTGAACACTGGGAGAAGCTAGCTTCTGGGAGAAGCTCGCCTCGGCCTTCGGCGCCCTGCCTGTGAGCTTCGCCTTGGCCACGCCTCGGATCGGATGCTCAAGCGAGGCCTCGCCGCCAGTCTCGGCCTTCGCGCGCTGCCACTTGCGCTGCAGCTTGCCCAGGAACTGGCCCGAGAACTTGGACGCCCACCTGCTTTTGCGTTTACTTGTTCGCGCCACCTTGTGTCGGTTCTCGGGGGCGCGCGGGAAGTGGATCTCCTTGATCCGCTCTTCTGGCGATCTGAGCATGTCTTTCTGCTTGTCGGTGAGCTCGAGGTCCAGGTCTCGGAGCTCCAGGAGGCAGGGGCTCTCGTCCTGCTCGCAGTCCTTGGGCAACTCGTCGAGGTGGAAGCAGTTCCCGTCGAGCGCGCTCCACTCGGGCACGGGCGGTTTGCCCTCGGGCCACCTCTGCATGCCCTCCAGGCGCTCGCTCGCAAGCCTCTGCTCGATGCCGCGGCCGGGCACGACGGAGTAGCTCCACGCCCCCATGCCCGTGACGACCTTGAGCTCGCCCTGCTCTGTCGGCCGGACCGCGAGCATTTGGTTCGCTTGCAGCCCTTGGAGCGGCACCGCGGCCTTGTTCTCGTCCTCCTCCTCGTCGTCGTCGTCCTCCTCCTCCTCTTCCTCATCCTCCCCCTCCTCCACCTTGTCTTTGTCCTTGTCCTCCTCCTCCTCCTCCTCCTCCTCCTCCTCCTCCTCCTCCTCCTCCTCCTCCGCCTCCCTCTCCTCCTCCGCCTCCCTCTCCTCCCTCCCCTCCTCCTCCTCCTCCTCCTCCTCCTCCCTCCTCCTCCTCCCCCTCCTCCTCCTCCTCCTCCTCCTCCTCCTCCTCCTCCTCCCCCTCCTCCTCCTCCTCCTCCTCCTCCTCCTCCTCCTCCTCCTCTTCCTCCTGTGCGCGCCGCCCAACAGGGCGCGCCCAGGTCCGACTGTTCGGGAGCGACGCCGCCGCCCGCTCGGCAGAGGCCCGGCCGCCCCGCCGGGCCGCCCACCCCGAGGCGGCGCGGGCAGCCCCGCCGGCTGCCTGCCGTGTTCCAGCGAGCAGCTCCCGGCGCCGCCGCCGCGGCCTGGGCGGGGGGGGTCGTCGCCGGGCCGAGGTACAGTCAACACTCTTTGGTAAGGGCGCGACCAAGGAGGGGGGGGAGGGGGGGGGGAAGGGTCGACGGAGGGGGGGCGAGGGGGTGGAGAAGAGGCGGAAAGGGTCGACGTTGGAGGGAGGAGGGAGGGGGGAGGAGGGAGGGGAGGAGCGAGGGGAGAAGAGGAGGGGAGTCCCGATGTCTTCAGGGTCGTGGTCGGACAGAGGGTCGCCCATGAAGGCAGAGCTCGCAGCACATCAGGGCCGCGTACACTCGTCGGCTGATGATCGTCCAGTCGTCGATGTGCTCTTCAAGCTCGATGTTGCGTCGACACAGCTGGCTGTTGACGGGCGCCCCTGTAAGCACCGTGAAGACGGCGCTGCTGTCATTGGGGGTCGTCGTCGGACCGAGGACCGGACTCATAGTAAGGAGGCACGGATGTCCTCAGGATGCCGTTGCGTCCTTGTTTTTACGGCCTGTCCTTCGCGGTCTTCACTGGCCAGCCCTTCAGGGGTGTTGGCAGTCCGCTGCCCCAAGAGTAGCAACTTTGGCGTCCAAGGCCCTTGCGTCCTGAACGCCCGTCGTTACTGTAGAATTCGGCTGTAGGGGCGCAAAGCTGAACTCCCGTCTACTCTACAAGCTCGAGAGAGTTTAGAGAAGTCTAGAGGAAGCAAACATCGAGAGAAGGCTGGTGATCGTGTTCTTATTCACTGTTTTGCCGATCGGCGCGGGCCCTCGCACCCCCTCCCCCCCCCACCCCCATGAAGTAGATCTTGGCTGTTTGGGGCGCCTGCTTCAAGCAGGTGGAGCCTCCCCCATAGGACGCACTGTTGCAAACAGCCGTTTTTAGCACAGGTCCAGAGCCAGAACCCCCCTCCCTTCCCCTCCCCCCTTCCGCCCAATGTCGAAACGCCGAATTAAAAAAACGTTCCCCTGCCCCGCTCATCCTTACCATAGACTTCGACCGTATGAGCGCAAGGCTGAACTCCCGTCTGCCCTGCAAGCTCGCGAGAACTTAAAAGATAAAAGGAGACAGACATCGAGAGAAGGCTACGAGCCCGAGGCGGGCGAGTTTCTCGCGGGCGAGGTCCCTCCTGGGCTCCTTGGCACTCCTGCGGCGACGAAGGCCATCCGCTCTGTGGAGGGCGTTCCTCGCCAGCTGCTCCGGGCGGGGGGGGAGGAGGGATGAGGAGGAGGAGGAGGAGGAGGAGGAGGAGGAGGAGGAGGGGCGCATGCAGCAGGCTGAGCAGTTTGTTGAGCAGGTTGGGCATAGGATCGGGGAGGTTGGCGCCGACGTGGATGCGCGCGACACGTCACACGTTGCGCGCCGCATGCGTGTGTGCATGCCTCCTCCCCTTGTGGTCGTGCCCCTTCAGTTGATGCATGATTGTAAGGGGCCTGCCGACAGGCCCTGGTGTGCGTGCTGCCGTGCCGTGGCCCCCGCGACGCAGACCTGCTCAGGGTCGATCGCGTCGCGTGCGCGTGACGCCAATGAGCCGTTGCAGCAGCAGGGCCTGAAAGCACATCGTTTAGTTGTTTTTCGGGTCGAGGAATCCCTGCAGGCGGTGGCCTGCAGGGATTCCTCGACCCCTGTGCGTGCACTTTGGTGCTCACAGTCCTAAGCAGCTCAAGGGATTCCTCACCCCCTGTGGCGTGCCTGGCGAGTGGGGCAGGAGGGCCGTCCGAAGGATGTGCCAAGGCTACCTGCCAGGAGTGGCTGGGAAAGTCCCAGCCGTGATCGCCCCTTTGGAGTAGGGATTCCCGCGTGGACAGTTGTGCCCTCAGAGGGGGGCTCCACGGCATCGGGAAGAAAAAATCGAGGAGGAGGAGGAGGAAGGAGGAGGAGGAGGAGGGAGGAGGAGGAGGAGGAGGAGGAGGAGGAGGGAGGGAGGAGGGAGGCAGGAGGAGAGGAGGAGGAGGAGGAGGAGGAGGAGGAGAGGAGGAGGAGGAGGAGCAGGAGGAAGAGGAGGAGGAGGAGGAGGAAGAGGAGGAGGAGGAGGGGTGTCACCAGTCGAATCCTCTAGGCGTCCTAGATGGGGTCGGAGCAGATGGGGCCAGAGGATCGTGCCGCATCGCCGATGCATAAGCGATGCATCGGCGATGCGGCTCGATGTGGGGCCCACTATTCTCCACGCCGGCGTCGTCGATACATCGCCGGCGTCGCTGGTACATCGCCAGTGCGTTGCCGATGTATTGCCGATGCATCGGCGATGCATCGGCGATGCGGCGAGATCCTCCTCCTCCATCTAGTTTGACCCTGTCTAGGAGGCCTTCTCCTCCGAGGCCCGGCCCCCGCCCATTCGAGAACTGGGAACTATCTTGCACTATGGATGCTCCGGCGGTCTCTCGGGGGTGGACAGAACCCCCAACAGTGACACGTCGATTAGTGAATTGTCCGTTTTCGGTTCTCGAGAGGGCGCCGCGGCCGTCATTTTTCAGGCTTGCGCCCGCCAGGTTTGGGCCTCAGGTCGTCTTCACTAAACCACGTGTTACGAAAGGGGGGTCTGTCCATCCCCGAGTCTCTTGATTCGGAGGCGGTGCACCTCGTGCGTTTGTCCTGCCCGCGTCCTGATTGTCTCTCGCAAGGCCCCCGGTGGTGTTGCGAGCGGGCCTTGACCAAGTTGGGCGGCGGATCTGCTGGCCGCCCTTGCGAGCAGTATTTTTTGCAGACTACGGAACGAGTCGTTCCGAGCCTCTACGGAACGGAACGGCCACCTCAGGGAGGGGAGGCGCGAGGCGCACGAGGGAGGCGAGGGGAGTCGAAGAACAAGGCATAGCTTCAATTCCTTTGGGTTCCGCACGGATTTCTAGGAGAAGGTGAGGTGAGGAGGAGGAGGAGGAGGAGGAGGTGAGGAGAAGGAGGAGGAGTGGGAGGGGAGGAGGAGTGGGAGGGGAGGAGGTTGGAAGGAAGGGAGGAGGAGGAGGAGAGGAGGAGGGGAGGGGAGGTTGGAAGGAGCGGCGCTCGGGACCCCCTGGCAGCGCCTCCAGCGCCGCCCCTGGCGCGCGGCCCGCGCTCCAGGGGGGGGGGGCCCGGTGCCGATCCGAGAAGGCCGCGGGGAGCTCCGAAAGCTTCTGTTGATGTGGCTCCCTCTGGTTCTGCGGAGGGATAGGGGGCCACCTGCGAACCCTCCTCCTCCTCCTCCTCCTCTCCTCCTCCCTCCTCCTCCCTCCTCCTCCCCCCCCTCCTCCCCCTCCTCCCCTCCTCCTCCTCCTCCTCCTCCCCCTCCTCCTCCTCCTCCTCCTCCTCCTCCTCCTCCCCTCCTCCTCCTCCTCCTCCTCCTCCCCACACAGAGGGCCCTACCCCCCACGATTTCTGAGGGGGAGGGGTGGGTTCACTTCGTTCGGGAGCTCCCGAACGAAGCGAACCCCACCCTCCTCCCTCAGAAACCGTGGGGGGTGGGGGGTAGGGGTAGGGTTCGCAGGTGGCCCCCTAAGGGAGTGAGGGGGGGGGACCATATGTGGGCTACGCTCAGCTCCGCGGGCTCTGGCCCACCACGCTTCGGCGCAGCACGCCGTACACGTCCCAGTCCCCAGGCTTCGACGTCCCCAGCCTTTCCGAGCCTCCCGCTCTTGCGGAGCGGAGCGGCGCGCTATCTGCGTGCAGGTCACAGCGGTGCCGCCAGGGCTGCCGCGGCGACACGCTACGCAGGAGTTCCCGACCGGAGTCGGGCTCTGCACACGGGGGGCATCCATGGATACAGCCCGCGCGGTGGGCACCCCTCTGCTGCGCCAAGCCTTTTCCCGGCCCAGCTGCAGAGGATTGCCGGAGCCTGAATCGTAGCTGACGGCGCTGGGGAAGGGGAGGGACGGATGAGGAGGAGGAGGAGGAGGAGGAGGAGGAGGCGGAGGAGGAGGAGGCGGAGGAGGAGGAGGAGGAGGAGGAGTGAGATAAGGAGGGGAGGAGTGGGAGGGGAGGAGGAGTGGGAGGGGAGGAGGTTGGAAGGAGGAGGAGGGATAGGAGGAAGGAGGAGGAGGAGCGAGGGGGGAGGAGGAGCGGAGGGAGGAGGAGGAGGAGGAGGAGGAGGAGGAGGAGGAGGAGGAGGTGAGGAGAAGAGGAGGAGGAGGAGGAGGAGGAGGAGGAGGAGGAGGAGGAAGGAGGAGGAGAGGAGGAGGAGGAGGGAGGAGGAGGAGGAGGGGGGGAGGAGAGGAGGGAGGAGGAGGAGGAGGGAGTAGGAGGAGGAGGAGGGGAGGAGGAGGAGGAGGAGGAGGAGGAGGAGGAGGAGGAGGAGCAGCAGCAGCAGGAGCAGGAGCAGGAGCAGGAGCAGGAGCAGGAGCAGGAGGAGGAGGGGCTGGGACACGGGCGTCGCGAGCGCGCACAGGAAGATCCCACCCCCAACAGTCCTGCTGGGGGTATGGAATGCGTGCGCGCGGCGGCTGCGCATCCCTACTGTATTTCTTGCTCTCTCCATCTCTGTCTCTCAAGCAGTGGCGAAGCGTCCTGGCTCGCCTATAGCCCTACCAAACAATGTTCTAAGAACCTTTTGTGGTTTCCACGAAATGTTCTTAGAACACTTCTGGCGGAGTCTGTCTTGTTTGAACACATCGGGCTTATGCTCTAAGAACATTGTTTTCGTTCTTAGACCATTTTTGGGTTCTAAGAACATTCCGTGGTAGGGCTATAGGAATGCCGGGACGGTCGGTCCCTGCTCAAGCCTCCCTCCCTCGCCCTCCCCCTCCAACAATCCCTGTGTCTCGCTCGCTCCCTCTCTCGCTGCCTCGCTCTTCCCAAGGTGCCTGCGGAGGTCGGGCTGTCTCGCGGCCCGCTGGCGTCGTCGACGGCGTCGTTGGGTGCCAGCGAGCTCACCGACTTCATCGAAGAGAAGCTGCGCGAGGCTGCGTGCTGGGAGGGCGAGGGGCGTGTGTGCGAGGGCAGCCATCGTCTGTTGAAGGGCCGAACGATGGGGGAGCGCTAGATCTGAAGATCTCTCATGATCATGGCGTTCGTTTCTGCTCTTTCTCGGACTCTTTGCCGTCTGCGGGCGCGGTATCCGCGGGGTCTTGCATGGCAGCGACGTGTCCAGCGTCGTCGAGATCCAATGCGAGAGAGGGAGCTGGAGAAAATCTCCGCTGACGAGAGTCGGGAGGCCGCCGAAATGTTCGTAGGGCCGTTCCACGGCCAGCCTAGCTCGGACGTCCACGTGGTGGAGCATCTGCGGCGGTACGACGGAGATCTCATCGAGTCACGGGCTGACCGGTGGAAAGGCTGGCCAGTCCAGAGTGAGACAATGGGTGCCGACCTTTCCTGCACCTCTGGAAGTTCGCTGTGCCCCGACGGGGCAGAGGAAGCACATAGGCCAGCTAGGGTTAGGACGAGGATAAGTCCGTTCCAGAGCGTTCTGGCAGGCTCTCAGAGCGTTCCGGAACCTTCTGAGTAGGCCGTGGCGCCCGAGACATCCTCCAGATCCGCCGGATCTTGGAGAGATTCTCGATGTCTCCCCACCCGAATCTGTCCTCGTCTTGGCCTCGTCTCGATTGCCTGCATGCCTGGAAGTTCGTTGTGCCCCGACGGGGCAGAGGGAGCGCACAGGCCCGCTGGCGAGCAGCGGGACGATCATGGCTTGCCGCCACCGCTCACGGGCCTTCGGCTCGTCCCCCGTCGTCCAAGAGGGGCGTGGCCGTCTCTCTGCTCCCGACCTCCGCCCTCTGCCCGCGCCGTCTCGCCTCCGTCGTCGGCGTCGGCGTCGCCTTCGTCGTCGTCGTCATCGTCGTCATCGTCGTCGTCCTCCTTCTCCTTCCATTCCTTCATGTTCCCCCTCTCCCCCTACCTTGCCGCTATGTTTCGCTCTGCTTCAATTCTCCTTTCTCTCCTCCTCCTCCTCCTCCTCCTCCTCCTCCTCCTCCTCCTCCTCCCTCCTCTCCTCCTCCTCCTCATGCCACGCCTCCTCCCCCTCTTCCCCTCTCCTCCTCCCTCCTCCTCCTCCTCCTCTCCTTCTCCTCCTCCTCCCCCCCCCTCCCTTCCTCCCCACCCTCCTCCTCCTCCTCTCCTCCTCCTCCCTCCCCCTCCTCTCCCTCCTCTCTCTCTCTCCTCCTCCTCCTCCTCCTCCTTCTCTCTCTTCTGCGCCACAGCCTGAGGCGAACCGACGAGTTTACTCCCCGCGCCCCAAAAGGAGGGTGTCCAGCGGGAGACACCTCCCCTGACCCCAGATCCCTCCTCTTCCGTGATTCTTCACGGGCCCCCGCACAGCGGGAAAATACAAAAATTGAAAGTTTGGCCAACCGTGTACTCCCCGAAAAGCCAGCTCCACTCCCTCCTCTTCCGTGGCCCCCCACAGCGGGATTTCTCCAGGCATCGTCAGCTCGAGAGATGAACTTTCAGAGTCTGACAGTCGTCCTCGAGCTTCTTCAGAGTGAGTCGTCCTTTTTTGTTGAGGCGCTTCTCAGAAGGCTCGGACAAGTTCATAAATCTCTTGGCGCCTTGGGCCGCGCACATTCTACAAAACCAAAATCCACGAACATTCTCTAATTTGTGAATGCTATGAATTTGGAAAGGACGCTTCTCGCACTCCTGCTGGCAAAAATATATCAGACCGCCTTGGAACTGACTCTCAGGAAAGCTAAACATTTGAAACCCTTGGGAGTTTCCCTCAGACGATGGGACGTGGTTTGGGCCGCTGTAACCCTCCTTGCAGCCAAAGCCTTTGAGTCCGACTTAGTCCTGGCTGCCACGTCTCCCTTCAGGGTCGTGCCGTACAAATCCTCATGCAGCGCTTTTGGCTATTTCAAGTGTAACACTGACTAGGCGTCTCTGCACTTTCCAAGCCAGTTTGTCAGCTTCTCGCACTGGAAATGCCAGGGAGCAGGGCGGCCCAGCTTCATCGGCGGCCTCGTCAGCCAACGTATGTGTTGCGTCATTGGCTGCCCAATCGGCGACCGAGATGCTGTGTCCTATGTCGTGTTCCGGTAGATGGCTCTTCACATTTCGGGACACCACATCCCCTTGATGGGAATCCTGGGCCGCCAAAATCTCTCGCCAGAAATCTGAATTGGAAGAACGGGTGGCGCTTCTGCCTTTGTGGATCCCTCGGGTAACATAGCTGGCGTCTACAACCACCCTGGCATCTCCTTGCCCTTTTGCAAAAACCTAACACATGCTAAAAGTTCGGCCCTTGGTACTGTCTGCCTCGGGCCAGCGACATTTCCTCGTAGGGATGCTCTCACCTCTCCTTCGACGTAAACGGCGAACGACCATCCAACCCTTCTCAGGCGAGCATCCCTCGAGTGTTCTCCTCCAGTGCCGTCTGTACCTACTGTGGCTTCTGGCGGGAGCTGTAGTTGGCCTTCGGTGGGCCAGTCTCCTTCAAAAACCGTTTCTTCGGAGGGGAGCGGGATGTCCGTCCTAGCCATGGTCCATAAGATAGGAACCAGGCCTCGTAACCAGAAACACGGGTAAGCTTCGGCTCCCACCTTGGCCTGAGCATTGAGGGCGTCATCTATTTCCAGATCTGGAATGTCAGCATTGGCTGGGCATTCCCAGAGTTGGTGATACATGGATTCTTCTGCTACTTTACATCTTGAGCAAATCGGGGAACCGAATCGAGTATTTTCGACACGTGTCTGTACGGGCCACAAGGCCCCCTGGCTGACCATCTCTAGGACAGCAGCTAAGTTGGTCAAACCTTTACTTCGCAGACTTTTCAAGTGGGCCCAAGTCACAGTTAAATCTGCCCCAAACTCAGCTCCAGCCCCCGCAAAGTGTTTGCTCGCTTGGGCCCGCAAGCTCTGCTCCAGGGGGACACCACTTCGTATTTCAGCAGGTTGGGTCCATTGGGACCTTCAAAATTGATTGGAGAGGCCTGACGGCCGGTGCCGCCGACCCTGATCGAAAGGGCTAGGAGTGGGGAGAGGAAGCGGAGGATGAGGAGGAGGAGGAGGAGGAGGAGGAAGAGGAGGAGGAGGAGGAGAAGGAGGGAGGAGGAAAGGAGAGAGGCATGAGGAGGAGAGGATGAGGAGGGAGGAAGAGGAGGAGGAGGAGAGGAGGAAGTGCATCCTTTGTGTGCCCGCTCGAAGAAGTGCGCCCCGGGAGTGTGATATTCACTTGGGACGTGCTCCCGGAAGAGGAAGAAGTGCATCTCGGGCGTGCCCGCTCGAGGAAAATGCGCCCTAGGGGGTGGTATTTTGACTCGGGCCCGCTCCCGGGACGCCTCTGCGGGAGAGGAGGAGGAGGAGGAGGAGGAGGAGAAAGGAGGAGAGGAGCAGGAGGAGGAGGAGGAGAGAGGAAAAGGAGGAGGAGGAGGACCAGGAGGAGGAGGAAGTGCATCCCGTGCGTGCCCGCTCGAGGAAAGTGCGCCCCGGCGGGCGTCGTATCTCCCCCCCGGCCCCCCCCGCCCCCCTCCCCCCCATCCCCCCTGCGGGGAAGGGATCAAAGGGAAGGAAGGGGCTTCCCTTCGACTCCACTACGGCGTCGTTTAATTTCGCTTTGGATAGCGCGCTTGAGGAGGAGAGCCCTGGGAGGGGGAGAACGGAGACGACGGAGACGACGAGGCGAACGGAGAAGCCCCTCACACACGCCGACAGGGTCGGCGGATTTTCCCCGCACGGAATGGTTCATTCCCCTGGCGAATTGGGTGTCCACCTCATGTCTAGGAGTTTTGCTTGGACAGCAGCCAGGTGTCCACGCACATGCTGCCAATGGTTCTCTACGTTCTGCAACTTCTGGCGATTCTCCTCCCAAGCGCGGTCGATGGCTTCTCGCCATTCGGAGGTCCTAGGGAGATGTGCCTGCCAGGCTGAAAGTAACTCAAGCGGTCCCCAGACCATGGGATCGCTTTTCCTGCCTAATCTAATCCTGATGGCGGTGGTCGCACAACCTCCTGCCCACTTACGAGCACAAATAGAGGACGCCTGGGCTCGGAGCTTTCTCAAAGTATTCGGGCGCAAGGCCCCTGGCCACGGACCCTCAAGCAACTTGTGGCGTGTGTCCCGTTAAACTGAGCTTCTTAGCCCCCTTTTTGTCAACTCTTCTTAGAAACCGAGTCAAGTTGGCTCTCCGTGAGCTTGTCAGATGTCTATTATTAATTACCCCTTGCGTCCTCGCACCACTGCTGGCATCGATGCCCAGATCTCGTACTTGAATCTCCAATCGCACTGGTAGTTGTAGCTCAGCGGCTCGTTTCCGCAGTGCTGCACGTAAATGTGGGTTGCTCGTGAGGGCGACTGACTTCCTGGATATGCGAAGGCCCTTGCTCCGCATGATGTTGACCAGATTTGTCGCCACCGCTATGCTCTGCTTGAGCACCATGTTGTGATTGCCGATGTTGAGTTGAGCCAGGTCGTCCACCCAGCTCCCAATATGATTGTGCGGAGGAGGAAATCGTTTGCGGATGTCGTCCAACAGCTCCCATATATACATTCTCGACCATGCTGCACTCTGCATACAACCTGCAATAATGGAGTTGGTTGGCTGGATGCTGTCAGGCAGTATGCGACCCACTGCGAGCCGTCGATCTGCTAGGTGATGGAGCAAAGCTAAATAGAAAGGTACCAAGGGATGCTGTAACGATTGAGCCAATCCTGCTAGCGTGGCTGGTTGGTTGAGATCGTCAAACTGTTCAGCGTCCCAGGGGAACTGGGCCCAGCTGCTGCCCAGGAGGCCACAGGCTTCAGCTTTCAATTGTCTCAGTACTGCCGCCCTCAAGGGGCTGCTCCCTTTGACCGCCGAATCCCAGAAGCCCGTTTTTTCTCTCTCCCAAGTCGTAACTGGCTGCTTTCTGAGGATGCTCCACAGACGGTAGGGCCCAGGCGTGAGCGTGATGGGCCTATCTCATCCTGGGGGGGGGGCGTCGGGGTCATTGCAACAACATTGATCAGCGTTCGTCGAGGCCATGCAAGCTGTTCTTCTACCCCCCCGGAGTACAACAAGGAGCTCTCGGTGGCCTTCAGGAGGTGGCGTTAACCATTCTCTCGGGTTCCACGGGTCCGCCCCCAGCCCCGCACGGGCCTTGAAATATCTCACCCCCTGGATCATCTGCTCGAGGGTCAGCCCTGGGAGAGGGTTGTCGAGCTGCTCCTCCTTGGTACGTCTCCCAAGTTGTCGCGGCCAGTCAGGGAAGTGGTCCTTCTGGGCGCCTATGGTGGCATTCCAGAGCGAGGCCCATCTGTGGGCCTTGACGTCCATGATCTCCATGGACTCGACGACTCCTAGCCCATCAGGGCCTACTTCAACTCCCAGGGAGAGCTCGGGTTGCTCTCAGGTCTTGCTAAAACGATGGACCCAACCGGCCGCTTTGGCGAGGCTCTGCTGGATGAATTTCTGAAACCCAGCACTCTTCTCATTCATGGCTGCGAGGCTAATTTTGGCCAGGGTCTCCTTGGCCTTGTTTAAGAGGTCTCTGACTTTTTCTGGATCTGCGGGCAGCTCAGCGAGTCCTGCCAGCAGTTCTGCACTTGTGGGTCGCACCGCCTCTGGAACGTTTGCCAAGGCCGTGGTTGATTGTGGGTCCTGTGCCCACGCTTGCAGATGTTTGCAGATAGCCTTCTCCTGGCTTCTCTTCATATCCTCCTTATCCTTCTCCTTCGCCTTGCCCCTCCTGTTGATCACGAGCAGCTCCTGGACCCTGGACCTGGTTCCTCCCCAGAAGCAGACATCTTCCATGAGCCAAAAATTGTCCAGGAGGTCGCCCCGCCAGGAGATCGGAGACTTTGACCCAGGGGCAATCACCTCGCCGAACTTTCCCAACCTCCTGCCCGCATCTGCACAAGAGGAAGGCTTCTGCTCGCTGCCAGAAACTTGCGTACAGGTAACTCAGGTCGGCGCTGGTGGCCTCTGGCCAGGCTGAGTAGTCCCACGGCGTCGCGGCCTCTACGTCTGCCTCAAAAGGTGCCCATGGTAAGTCTGGCCCACAGGACAGAAGAATAGGGGTAGGCCTGACCATCATACGCGCCGTCATACTGTCGGCATTGAATTTGAAGACTCCTCGGGTACCAATGTGCGGCGACCAGGGTCCCTTCCCATCCAGTTCAAGTGTGACGAGGGTTGACAATTCTTCTCAAACCATGCCAACATTTAGAATCCTGCCATTGCCACTCGTGGTTGCGATGACTCCTGGTGATTTGACAATCGTGCCCCTGGCGAAGGTGACCCAACCAGTCTGCCAAAGGTCTTCTGGTATCATAGTCCAATCGCGCATGCTAGCAACATACTTAGCATTAGTCCTGAGATACCCTGTCAATTCCGCCAAGATGCATCCATTTGTGTCGTGTGCCCCTACACCATCATTGAGATAATCAGCAATGAAGGTGATGTCCATGTTGTGTTGCCTGATAGTTTTGGCAACCCATTGTGTCCCGTAGAATTGAAGCTCACCACTAATATTTTGCTTGCATGGGTACATGACGCGCGAGTTAATGCAAGAACGGCACATCACCCATACTCCTGCGTGTCCCAATTGTTCTTCCAGCGCTGTAGGTATAGCAGGGCTTGCTGTGCACTTCCATCCCAACTTGCTGAGTTTCTTCTGTGCCCCGAGAAGTCGTCCGTCCCTGTGGTGTGTCTCCGTTCCCATGTGTATCTAAATGTCCTGCATGTGTTCCGACTGTAAGTATTGCAAGGCCGCATGTGTCCGTTTAGTGTAATGAGCCGAACAGAAGGTTAAACTCTGGTTCTTGTCTATCATCGCGTCATCTGGATCCGTCGCCGCACAATGCTCGATGGTCATACCCTCGTTTAGATCCGTCTTCTCGTGAAGGTTCCCGAAGCTGTTCATACCCTTCTGGTGGCTATTCACGTACTGCTTGTTGCCCTCGTGGTGGTACTGCTGCTGCTGCTGTTGTAGTCGCTGCCACCCGCTCTCGGCTAGCTGCCAAAGCTTGCTCGATCTCCTCGGGGGTGGCCTCGATCTTGTTATCTGCTGCTGCTGGTTGAGAAGAGTCACCTGCTGGCGCAGGTGCATCTGCAGGTGCATCTCTGGGTTTAGGCAGGTCGCTGCACTCATCTGGTACTGGTTGTCCCGCCCTTGGCCCAGTTGTCGTGCGCCTGCGCTTCGTGGCCAACTTCGCCTTGCACTCCGCCATGACTCTCCTCCTTTCCGCCAGGTCGTTTGCCGACGGGGCGATTGCTTGACCAATATCTTGACATACCTCCTTGAGTAGGTTTTGCTTGTGCTGCTGCCATTGCTCGATCTCTTCGTTGCTGAGGTCGTAGTCTTCCAGCCTGAAGTGTTCCCCATCATCGAAGGCAATGATGTTCTTGATGTCAGATTCCTCCTGGATGGAGAGGCTGGAGAGGTTGATCTTCGCCACGTTCGCATTCTCGGCGTCGCGCGCCTGGCTGTCTTTGATGTGCTGCTTGAGTAGCCGTTGGTGGTGTTGCTCTGCTTCCACCGCCGTCTTCGCACGTTTGGCTGTCTCAGCACGGGCCTGATCCAACCAATCCTGGCAGATCTGTTCTTGTTTGACCGCGCAGCCCATAGCCTCCTCTGCCTTTTCTAGATTGTACTCCGGCACGGTGCAGTGTTTGTTCTGCTTCGATGTCGGGCCGAACCTTATTCTTTTTGTCCTCTCCCCTGGACTCCTCGAAGGTCTTGGCCAAGGCTTGCAACTGCTGTGTGGCCTCGGAGCTGTCGGAGGTGGGCAGTGGCTGCGCCAGAGCCTTGGGCAGGTCGTCTGTGGAGGTCGCGAAGGGGGAGTCGCTGTTGAGGATCGGCTTCGCTGGTTCCTGTTCTGCACCTCCATGTGTTGAACGGGGATGCCGCGTTCTGTTCTGGCTGCTGCCAAAGTCCACGAGGGGGTCCTTGGCTCCATTCTCCGCGTACATCCGGCTCCTGCCGCCAAGGCGCTGGCTTGAGCCAGTGGCGGCATTTCCAACAACGGGTACGGGAGCGCCACTTCCACTGGTAGCGACAAGAAGGACGAGCGCATGCCACATAACCCTCTTTTGCCGCTGCTGGCCATCGAAGCGCAAGTGACTGTGTTCCAGCGTGGCGGGGTGCTCTTGCAGGAGCTAACCGAAATGTATCCCTGTGGCCACTCGTGGCCGTGGGTTCGCTGGTGGGGCCGTATCTCCCCCACGCCAGAAGGCCAAGTCCTGGGTCGAAACACTACGGACTTGAGCCAAAATGGCTACGGTCCCCTCCGCCCCCCCCCTCCCCTCCCCCCCCTTCTTCTCCTCCTCCCCCTCCTCTTCCTCCTCCTCCTCTTCTTCCTCCTCCTCCTCCTCATGTTCCTCCTCCTCCTCCTCCGCCCTCCTCTTCCTTCCTCCTCCGCCCTCCTCCTCCTCCTCCTCCTCCTCCTCCTCCTCCCTCCTCCTCCTCCTCCTCCTCCTCCTCCCTCCCCCCCTCTGTTCCATCTCCCTTCCCCCCTCTCCCCTGGATGCTGGATGCTGAATTGGCCTGCCTCCGACAAGCCCAGCCCGAGAATGCTGGATGCTGAGTTGGCCTGCTTCCGACACGCCCAGCCCGAGAAAAGAGAGGGTGACACAAACAGCAAACAGGCCCGGGAGAAGAGCGCGCATGCAGGCGGGCGCGCCCGAGCGTGAGACGCGCCGCCCTCGCTGCAGCTGCACCGTTGGAGTCGCATGCGTCTTCCAGCCGGACGGAGGTATAAGATCGAGGTCGGCCCGGGGAGGGTGCCCTGGTGTTTTTTTCGTGTTCGTTGGATGTTCGTGTGCATCCTGGGGAGGATGCCCTTGGATGCCCTTGCGGGATGCTCCTCTGGCCTAGGCCCGACTGCATCTCCCCAGACAGTGTTCCGCGTGCTGCGGTATACAATCGAGGTCGGTCCGGGGAGGGTGCCCTGTGGGTGCTCGTGCGCATCCTGGGGAGGATACCCTTGGATGCCCTTGAGGGATGCTCCTCTGGCCCGGGTCCGACTTGGCATCTCCCCAGCCAGTGTTCCGCGTGTCACGCCCCTCCAGTTCCAGGTGCTGCGTCGCGCACACAGGGCTTCGAGAGTAACGTCTCGATATCGAAATCATTTCGACATCGATATTTTGTGTGGCTATTTCAGGACGGGGAGCGTTATCGATATCGTTCGATCCCCGATGTCGACTCCGAACGTCATCGATATCGTGATCGCTATCCTTTCGCTATCGATAACGCTCCGAGTCGGCCAAGACCTCGGCGCTCCCGCCGCGGCGCTGGTGGCATTTTCAGGATCGCTGGCGTGCTCCCGTGCTTCACAATGGCGCTCACATCGCTCCAGCGCCGGGCACATTGCTGGATCCGCTCCGTTCCCCGTCGTTGCCACCCCCCCCGGCTTCTCCACCCCCCTGCCTTCTGCTGATCCTCCTGCTCGTTCTACAGTCGGGGCCCTGAAGAAGGAACCCTTTTCGTTGGAGAGGGGCTCGGCGTTCCTTGATTGTTCTGCAGTTTGCCTTCAGTTTTCCTAAGGTTTTCCATGGGAAATCGAAGTTCAACGTATGGGAGAGAGGGGCCCCGTTCCTTATTTAGGGTTCCTTAGGTCAACGCCCCGACTGTATTCCCCCTGCTCCTGCTATCCCTCATCCTTCCTGGTCTCCTCATCTTCCTCCGCCTGTTCCTCCGCCTCCTGCCCTGCTGCTGTTCCCCGTTCCCCCCTGTGTGCAAGAAGAGCTCCCCTTTTCCGATCCGGCAGCAGCCGATGGGCCAAATCCTGCAACTACTGCCGTTCGGGCCTCCGGGCCCTGGAGGACACCCCGGTCGGCGGATAGAACAGGACTCAACGCAATGGGAAGGGATGGGTGGGAGTTGGTTGACTGATGTGGCGCGAGCGTGCGTAGCTTGCCACTATCTCTCTCTCTCTCTCTCTTTCTCGCTTCCCCTCGGCCTCCCCCACCCCCCGCCCTCCCTCCCATTGACCTTCCCCCGGTCTGTGTTGTTTCGCTCTCGGGTTTCCCCGCCCGCCTCCGTCCTCTCCTTCCTCATCCCTGCTGTCTCAGGTCCCTCCCCTACTTTTCATTCCTCTTCTTCCTTCCTCCCTCCTGTCCCCCCCTACTGTGCCTCGCTCCCCTACTTTTCCTTCCTCCCTCCTGTCTCAGGTTTCCCCGCCCGCCTCCTTCTTCTCCTTCCTCCTCCTCCTCCTCCTCCCTCCCTCCCTCCTTCCTCCACCATCCCCTTATTACCCAACCATCATGTGGTTTCGGGTCCTCGCTTTGAAGAGACAGCGCCCCGAGTCTCCTCTCCTTCCTCCTCCCCCCTCATCCCTCCTCCCATCAGCACCCTCCCCCTTCTTCCTCCTCCTCTATCATCATCATCATCATCACCATCATCATCGTCATCATCATCAGCAGCATCACCACCATCATCATCAGCAGCAGCAGCATCATCATCAGCTTAATCATCATCAGCATCATCACCATCATCAACATCAGCATCATTATCATCATCAGCATCATCATCGCCATCATTGCCATCATCAGCATAATCATCAGCAGCATCAGCATCAGCATCAGCATCATCATCATCATCAGCATCATCATCAGCATCATCGTCATCGCCGTCACACTCACCATCATCGTCATCATCATCAGCATCAGCAGCATCATCATCAGCATCATCATCATCATCATCATCATCATCATCATCATCATCATCATCATCATCATCATCATCATCGCCGTCAGCATCACTATCAACGCCACGCGTTCCGGCACACCCAGCACAGCGCTTCGTGGTCCCATAGGGAGCTCCACCGAGGCCCCAGTGGCGGTGTCCACATGCGCCCTCGCCAACCAGCACAGCGTTTCGTGGCTCCATGGGGAGCTCCACCTAAGGCCACAGTGGCGATGTCCACATGCGCCCACCCACCCAGCACAGCGCTTCGTGGCCCCATAGGGAGCTCCACCTAAGGCCCCAATGTCGGTGTCCGCATGCGGTTCCCCCGCCCAGTTCAGCGCTTCGTGGCCCCATGGGGAGCTACATCTGAGGCCCCAGTGGTGGTGTCCACATGCGTCCCCCTCACCAAGCACAGCGTTTCGTGGCCCCATAGGGAGCTCCACCGAAGGCCCCAGTGGCGGGGTCCACATGCGTCTCCTGCTCCCAGCACAGCGCTTCGTGGCCCCATAGGGAGCTCCACCGAAGGCCCCAGTGCGGGTTTCGACATGCGGTCCCCCCACCCAGTGCAGCGCTTCGTGGCCCCATAGGGAGCTCTACCTGAGGCGGTTCCCCCACCTATTATAGCGTTTCGTGGCCCCATAGGGAGCTCCACCGAAGGCCCCAATGTCTGTGTCCGCATGATGTTTCCCTACCCGGTACAGCTTTCCGTGGCCCCATAGGGAGCTCCACCGAAGGCCCAGTGGCGGTGTCCGCATGCGGTCCCCCCACCCAGTACAGCGCTTCGTGGCCTAAAGGTGCCTCGACCGAAGGCCCCAGTGGCGGTGTCTGCAGTTCCCCCGCCCAGTTCAGCGCTTCGTGGCCCCATGGGGAGCTACATCTGGGGCCCCAGTGGCGGTGTCCACATGCCTCTCCCCCGCCCAGCACGCTGTTTCGTTGCTTTGTTGGCCTCATCCTCGTTGCCCTGTGTGACCCCAGCCTCTTGGGCCCCAGCCGTCAAGGCGCCTCCCTGTGGGTTTCCTCCAGGAGCCCCCCCAGGAGTTGCCAGCGGGCGAGAGCCAAGCTTTGAAAATGAATGACGTTCTGCGTTCAGGTTGTGAGCCCCTCGGGTGCTTTGCGGGCCTTCTCCTCGTTGCCCTGTGTGACCCGAACCCCTGCGCCCAACCCTTCAAGGCGCCCCCCTGTTTCTTCCTCCAGGGGTCCCGTAGGAGTTGCCAGCGGGCGGGAGCCAAGTGTTGAAAATGAATGCCGTTCTGCGTTTGGGATGTGGACCCCTCGGGTGCTTTGTGGGCCTCCGTGTTGTCCTGTGTGACCCCAACCTCTGGGCCCCAGCCGTCAAGGCGCAGCCCCTCAGGGCTTCCTCCACCAGAGGCCCCCGAGGAGTTGCCAGCGGGCGGGAGCCAAGCATTTCACATGAACGGCGTTCGGCGCTCAGGATGTGAACCCCTTGGATGCATTGTGGGCCTCCTCCTCGGTGCCCTGAGTGACCCCAACCCCTGGGTCCCGGCCGTCAAGGCGCCTCCCGCTGTGCCTCGTCCTCCAGAAGCCCCCTCAAGCGCCGAACTTTGAAAAGGAACGGCGTTCTGCGTTTAGGACGTGGGCCCCTCGGGTGTTTTGTGGGCCTCCTCGTCGTTGCCCTGCGCGACCCCAGCGTCCGGGCCCCAGCCGTCAAGGCGCCGGGTCTCTCATCCTCCAGAGGCCCCCCGGGAGTTGCCGGCGGGCGGGGGCCAAGCTTTGAAGATGAACGGCGTTTTGCGCTGAGGATGCTGACCCCTTGGGTGCGTCATGGGCCCCCTCGCAATAGGCATGCGGAGCAGAAGAAGACGAGGAGGTGAGCAGGTGGATAGGGGAGAGGGGGGAGAGGAGGACAGGGAGAACGAGGAAGAGGAGGAGGAGAACGAGGAAGAGGAGGAGGAGGAGAACGAGGAGGAAGCGGAGGAGGAGGAGGGGGACGCAAGGAAAGTAGCAAGAGGATAGGGAGGATGGGGCAAGAGCAGGAGAGGGAGAGCGAGGAATAGGAGGAGGAGGGGGATAAGAAAGGGGAAGGAGGAAGAGGAGGAGGAGGCGGAGGAGGAGGAGGCGGGGAGAGGAGGAGGAGGAGGAGGAGGAGGAGGAGGAGGAGGAGGACGAGGGCGAGGAGGAGGAGAAGGAGGCGGCAGGGAGAGGAGCAGAAGGAGGTGTGGAGGAGGAGAAGGGATCGCCACCAGAAAAGACATTCACAATTGGGGCATACACACTCGCACACGATTGGATCCTTCGCCAGGGCGTTCTGTCCGCGGCAACGACGGCGTCGGCGACGACGGCTGAGGACGATCGTCGACAACGATTGACGACCGACGGCGACGACGATTTACGAGCGACGACGACTGAGGACTGACGATTGTCGACTGACCTCCAACGGCGAACGGCCGAATGAGACGACGATGGCAGGGGCGACGACTGACCGTGAACGACCGGCGACGACTAACGACGAGGACGTCGACGACGGCGACGACGACGACGGACGACGACGACGACGGCTGATGACGACGATGACGACGACGACGGACGACGACGGACGATGACGACGGACGATGGACGGAGGACGGCGGACGACAGACGACGGACGACGGACGACGGACCACGGACGACGGACGATGGACGACTGACGACGCTGACGGACGACGGACGACGGACGAGGACGGACGACGACGACGACGACGATGACGGACGACGGACGACGGACGACGACGAAGATGACGACGACGACGACGACGACGACGACGACGACGACGACGACGACGACGACGACGACGACGACGACGACGACGACGACGCCACCGCGGCCGAGGTGGGGGACCTGCGGGCCCGGGCCGCGAGAGCCGAGAGCGGGGAGGAGCGCCTCGAGGCTCCTCCCCCCCCCCCCTTGGGGCGGCGCCGCGCGGGGCCCCGCGAGGCCACGCGTCGCTCCGGCGCCGGGCGCTGCACGGGGGGGGGGGGGGGGGGGGCGATCCACGGGTCTTCCACCACCAGAAGTTGGAGGGTGAGGGGGTCCTTCTCCTCCTCCTCCTCCTCCTCCTCCTCCTCCTCCTCATCATCATCCTCCTCCTCCTCCGCCTTGTCCTCCTCCTCTTCGTCGTCCTCCTCCTCCTCCTCTTCGTCCTCCTCCTCCTCCTCCTCCTCCTCCTCCTCCTCCTCAGCCTCCTCCTCCTCCTCCTCCTCCTCCTCCTCCTCCTCCCCCCATCCAACTGATGGTGGTGGTGGTGGAAACCGACGGGGCGGTCCGGGGTCCGAGGTGTTCTGGCGCTCTCGTCGGGGATCGGCGGTTTTCCAGCCTCGGGATGCTCTCCAGCAGCTGCGCCTCGCCGAGAGCGTTCCGGGGGTGCCCGGATTGTCCTAACGGCCGCTGGAGGCCCGAGTTATGGCCCGAAAACCACCCGGCGATCGAGGGAGGAAGTGAGAAGGAAACGGCTTTCCCAGAAGGTGGGGGGTGAAGACAAGCGAGCGACGCAGAAAAGCGGGGTCGTCTGCGCCGACGCTGGCGCGCAGGCTGCCCGCGCAATGTCGCGCGCAAGCGCCCCCGTCTCCAGTGTAGCGTGCCGCGCGGGCGGCCCGCGCGCAAGCCTACGCCACCTCGCGCAAGACCCGTTCTTGATCGTGGCTCAAGTGCACCTCTCGTGCACCTTCGAGGCCCTGGAGGGGCCTCCCGGAGCCCGAAAGGTGCACACCGTTCTTCGCTCCCCCCCCCGCTTATGATATCGTCCCCCCATGAGGTGAGGCCCGACGCCGCCCCTGGCGCGCTCCGCGCGCCAGGGAGGGGGGGTCGAGGGCAGATCACAGAGATCCGCGCGGAGCGCCAAACGTTTAGTCGTATGCCGTGTTTTCTTGTTCTATTCCCCGACGGTTCTCGAGGGATCCCTGGAGGACACCAGCGCGCCCCATGCTGGCTGCAGCTGGCATCCGTGAGACGACACGGGCGCCCATGGAGGGTACTTGGCGGTGCGATGCTTCGTTTGCGGGCCGAGGGCACTCGGCGGGCGTCGCCAGCTTCGAGGCATGTGGACCCATCCTGGAGGCATCTGGACACATCTTGGAAGCCACCCGGGGCCGTCTTGGGCAGTCTTGGAGGAAATCTGTGACCATGTTGTGTTTTGATGTGCGGGGGCCGTCTTCGGGCGATCCTGGGGGCCTCTTGGGCCGTCTCCGATGCTCTGAAGACCGAAAAGTCGAGAATGTCAGGAGCCAGCTGTTTTTCAGTTGTGTGGCCTCTCGTGCCGAGCCCCAAGGCCTCCAAGACGGTCCAAGAGGCCCCCAAGAGAGCTCCAGCATGGACCGTTGGGTCCATTTCCGCAAAAGCCACGCAGGGATCCCGGGAGCGTCCGGAAGCGCCCCAGAGTTTCCGAAATCCAGAATTCGGGGCGTTGACGACGTAGGGACCTCGAAGAGGCCAGAGGACATTCCAATGTGCGCCTTGCAGCACGCTGGTGGTTCGATATTACCTTGGTCGTCATTATTGTCGTCATCATTGTGGTAAGTGAATTGGTTTTGTCAGTGTACTTTCCCTTCTCGGTATTGGTGACATTACCGCTACAGTTACGGTCATCATTGTCATCGCCGTTATTGAAACATGTATACCGTCGTCGTATTGCAAAACGCTTTTGGCTTAAGTTTGGCGCACGCCCTCCCAGCCCAAGGCCGCAGTCGCGCTGAACAACAGGCCCGAGTTTAAGAATAAGGCCAGTGAGATGCAATTGTGTTGGCTTTGGAGCCCATATGCAGTGCTGAGCTCCTGTATTATCGTATTCGTTCCTTGTCGGATTGTTTTCGGAGGCGCGAGCTACCTCCCGAGCCAGGCTTGGCAAGCCCTGTGTATCATCATTCCATGCTTTGTTGTCCTGGGAATCGCGTCGGGCGTGTTCTGCGTGCCCATCCAGTGCGACCTAGCTACCGGTTTCCATGTGCTTGCAACACTCGCTTATTTCCAGCTTGATTTAGGCATTGCCCGCTTGATGACGGGCCCATTATATGGCGAGATCAACGTCTTAAAGATGTTCGTCAGGGAGTTGAGTCCAGTGCCGTCCAGCAGCAATACACTTGCGGCCAAGATCAAGGCCAAGGTCAAGGCTCCAGCGTTTGCGAAGGCCCCTCTCTTCGACTTCTGCATAGATCTCGTCAGCGTCACTAGCCATGAAATATTCTGGAACGTATTCATTTGCGAGAATTGCTTGAAATACGGATCCCCAGTTTGGGTGGGCATAGTGGCCGTTCCTTTGGCTTCAGGCCTAGCCCATGGCATTGTCACCAGTGCTCCAGTTGGTGTACGAATGGTCCCGCAGTTTCTGCACGTAGCCTTAGCGTATTACACGTCGGGCTCTGTGGTGGCACCTGCCTTAATCCACCAATTCTGGTATTTGTTAGACCAGAAGCCTCTTTCAGTCATGAAGCAGGCCAAACGTGATTGGGACATCGAGGAGCGCAGCGAGGAGGTGTCGCTGTCGTGTTGGGATGTGTACTCCAGCGCCTCTTTGATCCTCACGCTTTGTTTCTATATTCCTCTTGAGTATATCGTAGGCAGATATCCTGTTTTGCGTTCTGTTGATGCGTGCGTCGAAGCGACCCACCGTTGTTCACAAGCGCACATCCCTCGTGCCTTGGAGATCGTCTTGGCGGTGCTCTTCACGTTGCGGGTCATCATGCTTGTCGACCAGTGGAAGATGAAGCGGTTCGCATACGATCAGTTCTTGGAAGGCCATGGCAATGGAACGGAGCAGCGTCAAAAGGAAATCGCGGATGCCGTGGGCGAGCGGCACGAGATGCAGAAGGCAGCGAAAGAAGGCCGGCTCCTACAACCCATTCAGTCCGATGAGTGACCCGACCATGTAATCAAGATCATTTTCACGGCAGCAATCATCAGCGCAACAGCAGTCTTCAATAGTCCTGTGTTGTCATCCATGTTTCACGGTTGCCATCTTACAAGCAGGTGTAAGAGATCATGGCAGTTCGAATCGATAGGGCATTACGGTTACCAAAGGCCATTGCAAACGCCATTGCGAGGATAGTTTGTTTGTGCTTGTTCCACCATTGTTGAATTCTCTGTATGGTTGTTGGGCGTTGTCGTTTCAGTGTCTTTCTCATCGTGAAGAACGTTGCGATGCTCATGGTCACTGCTGCTGTCGGTGCCCCCAATACGGGCCAGTAGGGCTCCAAGGGGACCCGCAAGGTGGCCCCAAAAGGCAACACATTGTTTGAAGGTGTTCGGCGTTCTGTTATTTTGTTCAGACGTCCGACCGCCCATTCCAAGGCAGCTTCCCAGGTTGCCCCAAGACAGCTCAAGGGTTCACCAGAAGGGCCCCAAGACGGCAACACCAAGATGGTGCCAGATACGTACCCCGCAGTCAGCCCAAGAGAGAAGTGAGGTCTAAGAAGGTCCCTACACAGTCGAAGAGCGCACCAAGAGGGCCCAAATGGCCTCAGTACCATGACGGCCCGATAGGGGGTCCAAGAGGAGCTTCAAGAAGGCCCGGCGATGCAACGAATGATGGGTTTCCTTAAACAGGTTTCAGCATAATTGGTTCGCACCCAGTCAAAAGGATTGCGCTCTCGGGGCATCTGCCGGATTTGCCGATGTGGTTGTTGTTGTTGAGGACCTTCGCGACGAGGATCGCGCCCCCTGAAGACGGGCGGCCGGCCTCTGCCGTCTCTGTAGGCCAGCTGTGGTTCGGGCACCCTGGTTTTCAAAACGTGGCGACCGTCGCGGCGAGGATGCCGCCCCTGAAAGCGGGCCCGGAGCCCTCGGCCGGCTCTGCAGGCCAGCTGTTCTGCTCTGGCCCTGGCCTCCGAACAGTGGCGGCCTTCGCGTCGAGGATGGCGCCCCCGAGGACGGGCCGCGAGCCTCTGCCGGCTCTGTGGGCCAGCTGCGGCTCCGGCGTTCTGGCCCTCCAAACGTGGCCACATTCACAGCGAGGGTGGCGCCCCCGAAGACGCGCTCGGCCTCGGCGGCCTGTGTGGGCCAGATGCGCCATAGGCGCCGTGGCTTCCGCAGAGCGAGCATATTTGGGGTCATCGGTGTGGGTAGTTTCTTAGATGGGCCTGTTTTCCACCACCACCACCACCACTTCCATAAGTTGGAGGGTAAGGGGGTCCTTCTCCTCCTCCTCCTCCTCCTCCTCCTCCTCCTCCTCCTCCTCCTCCTCCTCCTCCTCCTCCTCCTTCCTCCTCCTCTTCGTCCTCCTCCTCGTCCTCCTCGTCTCCTCCTCCTCCTCCTCCTCCTCCTCCTCCCTCCTCCTCCTCCTCCTCCTCCTCCTCCTCCTCCTCCTCCTTCCCCACATCCAACTGATGGTGGTGGTGGATAACAGGCCCATCATGGGTAGTTTCTTGTACTTCTGCTGGTTTGTAGCGCTGTCGTTTGGCAGACGGCCGACCGCCCAAGGCGGCTCTGTAGGGGCTGCCGAGATCGCCGCAAGAGGGGCGTCCAAGTCCGAGGCGGGGCCCCTGACGGCCCAACAGGCACCCACTACAGTGGAGACCCATGCCAAGAAACACCCTGCTTGCCTCCAGGGTGCCCTGGGTTTCTTGAGTTTCGATGGCTTCGCAATGGAAGGCGTGAGGTTCCCACGCCAAAAATCAGTAGACGTCTTGGGGTCTCAGGGTTGGGTTTCTCGTGGTCGGGCCCCCACTGTATTGCCCCAGAGTCCCCCAAGACGGGACAGGAGGGCCCCAAGATTGCCCCAGAGGCCCCACGATGGTCCTGGAGAGGCGATGGTCCCAGAGACCTTCAGGAGGCCCCCAGGACAGCCCCCAAAACGCCCCAAGAGGCCCCCAGTTTCCTTCAAGAGCCTTTCGAGAGCCCCCAGGAGGGCCCAACGACGGCCCAGTGACGGACACAGCTTTGACGCCGCCAAGGCTCCCAAGAGCCGCGGGGAACGGGAAACCACATTCAGGCGAGCCGGTGACGTAAAAGGCTTGGAACGCCAAGGCGTCCACCCCAAGAGGCCCCAATGATTTCCGAAGCGTCCAGCGCCAGGGCTCCCAAGAGCTCCCAGTGGCGTCACAAGTTGTTGCCGGCAAAGCCCCCAAGAGCGAGCGGTCAGCTGATGAGATTTGAGCGCCAAGGCCCAAGAGCAAGCGGTCATGTAAAACAAATGAACGCTAAGGCGGCTGGCGCGAACGATGGAAGCGGCTCTTAAAACAAAGTTTCCCAAGAACAGACGGTGCCATCTTTTTTGGGGGGCGAAGTTCCTGCGTCGCCCTTTCCGTTTCAGTGCTTGCCCAGCTCAAACGCCGCTTGCCCGATGGGCCTGCGAATTGCAGGACGGTGTGACGTGGGCGATCCAAAGCTGTTCTCCCCTCCTGCTCCTCCTCCTCCCCCTTCTCCTGCCCCTCCTGCCCCTCCTGCTCCTGCCCCTCCTGCTCCTCCTGCTCCTCCCCCTTCTCCTGCCCCTCCTGCCCCTCCTGTTCTCCCCTCCTGCCCCTCCTGCTCCTCCCCTCCTGTTCTCCTCCTCCTGCCCCTCTTCCGCCGCAGCCAGTCTGGCTGAGGGGCCGGCCGGGTGATCGGTTCTGGCCGCGGAGGCAGCAGGCAGTGTACCCAAGAGGGCCGGGGGCGGCAGGCCCCGTGCCATCCGCAGAGGATGCCGGACGCTGCGTCGGCCTGGCCTCGGCATCCCCCCAACATACTCGTGGACTTTCGCGCGCTCCGCGCGCAATGCAAGCCATTTCGAAAAAAGGGAAAAGGGGCGCGCGCGCGGATGGCCGCCCGAGCGTGGGGCACCACGCGGCCCCCCAAAAAAACAACGTACTGGATTGATGGCCCCGTCGTCCTGGAGAATTTCGCCACATCGAAATCTAATTTCGCCAGGCCAGGACTCGGGTTCGCCATCGTTTTTTGACGACCGCGCCTCGGATTTTGACGAGGAGGAGTTTCGTGGGATGTCTGCAGCGGGAGGCCTCGTCAAAATGCAGGCTCGGCCTCGTCATTTTTGTTGACGATCTCGTCGGGGATCTCCGAGTCCCCTGTACCCAGGTCTTACGTCCTCCTGAAGGATGCCGGACGCTGCGTCGGCCTGGCCGACGTGGGCGCTGGAGACCTTCGTCCAGCAGGCGGTTTCCAGAGGAAGATCCAAGATGTTAGCTGGCCATTGTCTCTTGACCATTAATCGCTCTCTTCTTTTCTTTTCCACAAACCCACCATTCTCTTTCCTTCTTTTTTATTTTTATTTAATTGGTGGGTTTGGAAAAGAAAAAAGAAGAGAGACGATGTGTCAAGAGACAGAAAGAGAATCTTGAATCGTTTGAGCGTGAGCTTCTGCTGCAGCAGATAAACAAGCTGACGTGGGCGCGGCGTCGGCGGGGAATGGCGACGGCGCTGCTGTCCGGCGGTCCGACGAGCTGGCCCACTTCCTGCTCCTGGAGGCTCAGAAGGGAAACAAAAAACACAGACACAAGTCATCGTCGATTCCCCAGAAAATACGGGAAAATATTGGAAGTGTGTGGGGGGGGGGGGGGGCAAAAGCCCAGAAAGTATGGGAGAATATGGAGAATCTTGTAATTTGTGTGTATCTGTTGTGTGTCCCAGGGCCCCTCCAGAGGCGTCGGTGCTGGTGGCCTGGCACGCGGAGGGGGCGGCGAGGGCCGCGCGGGCGGGCGGCCGGCCCCTCTGGCGAACTATGCGGTAGGCTCCAATATCCCAAACTTGTGTGTGTGTTGAGCACGCACGAAGCGCGCAATTGTTCTAGCTTGTGTATGTGTGCTCTTCCGGCCTCCTAGTCTATATTACAGTAGCGTCTGTTCAAGAGATGCGCTCTCTGACCCAAGCTGGCGCAGATTTAGTAGGCTCCACGTATGGTAATGGAGCTTCCCGCGAATAATTTTCGTGGTCTTGTTCCCTGTTGTGCACCGCTTGGCACTGGCTCGTTACCAATGATCAGACAGAGTTGAACGAGCCCGAAAACAGATGGTCTCCTCCGCCTCATCCCCCTCTGCACCCTGCACCCTTCCGCGCGGAGCTCGCTGTAGCATCGGCCACGGTGAGCGAAGGGTGCTCTGGGACCGCACAGGGGCCCTGACAGGAACGTCGGAGGTTGGGGATGCGCCCCCCCGCAGATCTCACGCTGCAGCAACAGACGCAACACCGCACAACAAATCACCACCGGAGCCCTGGACCCAGCTCTCTCTGCGCCATCTCGCGAAACTCGGATCGATCTGCCGGGGTCCCGGGCGGCCCGACGCCGAGCGAGAGCGCCCGTGGTGCCAAAGCTGCAGCGCCAAGACCTCAGTCGACGGAGAAAAGACGGCGCAGACACGAGCTCTGGGCGGTCCGCGCGGATTTCTTGGCTCTGCGCTGGGGCCCCCCTGGCGGCGCCTCCAGCGCCGGCGCGTCGTGCCGAGGGCGCGGCGCCGATCGAGCGCCATCGAGCGCCCTCTGGACGCCCAGGCCTCTCCGCGCCCAGAGCACCGAATCATCAGGGGTAACTCGGGTCAGGGCTAACTCGGGTTCGTCTGTCGGGAAGCCGAGCCCGAGTTGCCCCGGGCCCGAGCTAGCCCGGATAACTCGGGCGCCCAGAGCCCCGAATCATCAGGGGTAACTCGGGTCAGGGCTAACTCGGGTTCGTCTGTCGGGAATCCAAACCCGAGTTGCCCCGGGCCCGAGTTAGCCCGGATAACTCGGGCGCCCAACCGCGGGGGGCAGCTCCCCGCGCTGGCCCCGAGCCGCGAGGGGGCCCGGCCCGAGGCCATGGGCGCCCGTCGAGGGCGCTGCTCTCGCGGCGCCCCTGGCCCGAGGGGCTCGGATCGGCGGCGAGCCCCAGGGGGGGGCGAGGAGTGAGGAGGGGCGGGCCTCCTCCTCCTCCTCGTCCTCCTGCTGCTGCACCTC
>CAUYUJ010007494.1:0-46382 GCA_963575745.1 Prorocentrum cordatum | reverse complement strand
GAGAGGAGAGGGGGGAGGAGGGGAGGGAAGAGAGTGAGGAGGAGAGGCGAGGGAGGAGGGGGGAAAACGAGGAGGAGGGGGAAGTGGCGAGGATGCAGGAGGAGGAGGAAGAGGAGGAGGAGGAGCGGAACAGGGGTGGGAAGCAAGAGAAGCACCAGCCACGACCAGCAGCTGAAGCCTCAAGGGGCCCAGGGACACACAACCAAAGGGACAGCTGAATCCTCAGGATTCCCCAAATGTTCCATAATCTCTGGATGTTAGTCTGAACCTCCACGTCCCAGATTCCCCACGATTACCTGGGAATCGACGACTGTGTCTGTGTGTATGTGTGTGTCTTTGCTTGTTCCCTCCTAGAGGTCTCTCGCCCACCCCCCGTCCTCGATCGACAGCACGAAGTTGGTCGAGTGGCCCGTGGTGGACAGCGTCCCCGCGCGGACCGACGTCTGGGCGTTGGCAGGGGGGGTCCTCGTCCTGCTCCTCCTCCTGCTCCTCCTCCTCCTCCCCTTTCTCCTGCTCCTCCAGCTCCTCCTGCTCCTCCTCCTCCACCTCCTCCTCCTCCTCCTCCTCCTCCGCCTCCGCCTCCGCCTCCTCCTCCTCCTCCTCATCCTCCTCATCCTCCCCCTCCCCGTCCTCCTCCTCCCCCTCCTCCTCCTCCTCTTCCTCCTCCTCCTCCTGCTGCTCCTCCTCCGCCCATTCTGTCGCACCCCCAGACGTGCCGGTAGTGAGGGCCGGGCATGTCGCCTGAGACATCCTCGCCAATTATGATCCTGAAACCTGAAAACTGCAACAGCTTCGAGAATGGAGGGCGGGTGGTTTTCAAAATGTGGATATCGCCCCAACGCCGCGCGCCTTCGCCGCAAAGTTTGCAGCAGCTTCGAGGATGGATGGAGGGCGGGTGGTCTTCAAAATGTGGCTCTCGCATTGGCGCTGCGCGCACTCATCTTCCGAGTCTGCAGCAATGTTACTCGTGGAGGGCGGGCGGTGTTCAAGACGATGCTCTCGCCTTAGAGCCGCGCACAGTGGTCTTCAAAGGTTGCAGCGGTTTCATTGATGGAGGGTGGCTCCTTTTCAACATGTGGCTATCGTATGGGCGCAGCGAACATTCGTCTCAACAGTTTGCAGCAGTTCGAGGTTCGTATGGCTGAAGTCCCAGGAACGGTGTTCTGACACGGTTCAGGATTCAGGACACAACAGTCACGTTGATTCGCGGCGTCTCGATGTCGCATGTGTGGCGTTCTGGCACGACTAGAATTGGCCCGGGCGCAACAGTGACTTTGAATTGCGGCGCGGAAGTTCGAGAAATGTTACTTCGGCGCAGTTGGGAATTCTCAGACGGTTGTCTTATGGGGTACTTCCCGCAATGAAGATCGATTATTGCAGGGACCGATGAAGAGGGAATTTGGAGGGAGGGTGTATTGCAACATTGCTGATGCGTTTTATGTTGACACTGGCCCTCCTCCTCCACCTCCCTCCTCCCTCATTCCCTCCTCCTCCTCCTCCTCCCTTTCCTCCTTCTCCACTCCTCCTCCTCCTCCTCTTCCTCCTCCTCCTCCTTCCTCCTCCTCCTCCTCCTCCTCCTCCTCCCCCTTCTCACCTCCTGTTCCTCCTCCTCCTCCTCCTCCTCCTCCTTCTCGCCCCCCCCCGCCCGCGTCCCCATCCCCCTCCTCATCCTCATCATCTTCCTCTTTCCGCTTCCCGCTGGATTGGCGAAGGCACCCTGAGGGATGCTTCACAATGCAGAAAACCTCCGCACTGACGCATTGGCCTCCCAGGGGCCCTACAACCACCGGGAGACCGAAATCCGCACAACAACAGAAAACTGGTACGCAAACCTAACCCCTCACAGCGAATGTCCGTCTCCTCCTCCCTTTGATCCTCTCCCTTCTGGGTGTTCGCGGGAGCGCCGAGGGCTAAATGCTCCCCTCCTCCTCCTCCTCCTCCTCCTCCTTCTCCTCCTTCTCCTCCTTCTCCTACTCCTCCTGCTCCTCCTCCTCTAACATCGCGTCTTCCTCGTCCTCCTCGCACTCCCCCTACTCCTCCTCCTCCTCCGCCTCCTCCTCGCCCTCACGTCCCTTCTCACATCCTCTTCCTCCTCCTCCTCCTCGCCCGCCTCGTCCAAATGATCATCGCCACCTTCATCAACGTCATACCCACCACCATGATCAGATTGCGTTGATACTCCGCAGCCCCTTTTCCAACTGAGTGAGGGGGCGGAAAGGGGAGAACGGAGAGCCGAAGGGAGACCAGTAGCCAGTAAGACAGGGGAGAAGGCAGGGCCGAGGGGAGGAAGCTGCGCCTCCCGGGCAGGCAGGGGCAACCGGTCCCCGACCGGCGAGGAAACGGCGACGGGGAATCGACGCCTCCTCCCCGCAGTCGGTCCCCCCCCCCGAAAGGCCTCACGGATGGGGTCGGAGCAGATGGGGTCGGAGGATCACGCTGCATCGTCGATACATCACCGATGCATCGGCGACGTCGGCGTGGAGAAAAGCGGGCTCCACATCGAGCCGCATCGCCGATGCATCGGCGATGCGGCGCGATCCTGCGACCCCATATACTCAGACCCCATCTAGGAGGCGTAGACAGTCGGTCCCCCATTCCCCGAGGGCGCCCTTTCCCCGCCGAACGGCCTTGTAGATCGGCATCAGGAACTTCTCGTCGTTCCGCTGCTTGTCCTTCGACGGCGGGACCACAGGGTCCGTCCCCGGCGCACGGGCCGCGGTGTCATTCGAGACGATGTGTGCAAACATGAATACATGAATACATACATACATACATACATACATACATACATACATACATACAGACAGACAGACAGACATACATACAAACAAACATACATACATACATACATACATACATACATACAAATACATGCATACATACATACATACATGCATGCATGCATGCATGCATACATACATGCATGCATGCAACCATAGATACATAGATACATACATGCGTGCATACATACATACATATACACATGCATACATGTAGACATACACACATACATGCACATAGGCACACATACATACATGTATACACACTACAATAACTCATGCATGCGTACAAACATGCATACATGCATGCATGAATACATACATACAGACATACATGCATGCATATATAAATAAATACATACGTAGATGCACGCATGCATACATACATACATGTGTCTATATGAGTGTTGCATACGTACACGCAAACTTATATATGTATACACGCAGTCACCACAATATGTATACATGCATACATGCACGTGCACATGCACGTATACATACATGCATACATGCATAAATGCATTAATGCATGCAAGCATGCAACGCACGCACATACGCATATTTATCTATGTATAAATACATACAGACCTGCAGACATTCACACGTACATGCATTCGTGTATACATACATACACACAACAAACCTGCAAGCATGTATGCAAACATGTCTACAGATATATATATATATATACACATACATATATATATATATATATACATATATATATATACTGATACAAACAAACAGACATACATGCATGCATACACGCATATATATCCGCCACCGTGCTCCCTGGCACGGCTAGGCGTGCTAGAATGCCAGGTGCTGCTGCCTGGTAGGGTTTATGTAATCTTCTTGAGGATACCCCTCCCCCTCTCCCCGCCGCACCTCGTCGCGTGCACCGGCCCTTCTTCCCGAGGCTCTGTCGGCGCCCAGACACGTCACTGGCGGTCTCCAAGGCGTCCAAAGTCCCCAAGATGGCTTCCAAGACGGACCTGGGAAGCCTCCAAGGCCATCAAGATGGCCCAAGATGCCTCCAAGACCGCTTAAGAGGCCCTAAAGAGGACCCCCCCGAGGGCCCGAAGAGGCACAAATCAATGATTTCTATTGTGGTTTCGATCTTTTTACGTTATCTCCTTTTCAAGCTTTCGACGCTCCAAGACGGCCCAAGCGAAGCGGCCCCAAAGAGGGCCCCCAGACGGCCCAAGAGAGCTCCAAAACGGCCCAAGAGGCACCCAAATCAGCCCAAGAGAGCCCCAAGACGGCCCCCAGAGGGGCCCAAGAGGGGGAACACGAACCGACAATTCCAGCCTTCCTCCCGAAGAGGTTCCCAGGAGACCCCAAGGGGCAACCAAGGAGCCCCAAGAGACCCTCAAGATGCCTCCAAGAGGCCGCCTGACGTCACCCAGGAAGCCTCGA
The DNA here is from genome assembly GCA_963575745.1 of Prorocentrum cordatum. Lineage (NCBI taxonomy): Eukaryota > Dinophyceae > Prorocentrales > Prorocentraceae > Prorocentrum > Prorocentrum cordatum. The sequence goes on along the minus strand of CAUYUJ010007494.1, from coordinate 42,183 downwards.
AACTGCCTCCAACAAAAGCCCCGGGAGGGCTCCCACGACATCCCAACGATCACCATCATCATCATCAGTATCATCATCATCAGCATCATAATCATCATCATCATCATCATCATCATCATCATCATCATCATCATCAGCATCATCATCGTCATCGTCATCGTCATCGTCATCATCATGATCATGATCATGATTATTATCATCATCATCATCATCATCATCATCATCATCATCATCATCAGCATCATCATCATCATCATCATCATCATCATCATCATCATCCGCATCATCATCATCATCATCAGCATGGTCATCATCATCATCATCATCATCATCATCATAATCAGCATCATCATCACCACAACCATCATCGCCATCATCATCAACAACAGCAACAATATCATCAGCATCAACAACAACAACAACATCACCACGTCCACCACCACCACCACTACCATCATCGTCATCATCATCAGCATCCGCATCAACATCTTCATGAACATCATCATCATCGTCAACAACAACGTCAGCACTACCATCACCATCAGCGCCGTCATCACCACCATCACCATAATCAACAGCAACGCAAGCATCAGCATCATCGTCATCATCATCAGCAGCATCAACATCATCATCAACATCAGTATCGTCAACATCAGCATCATCATAACCGGCATCAGCATATCGACATCATGGTCGACGTCGTCATCATCATAATCAGAATCGTCATCACCCTCCTCATAATCACCATAACCATCAGCAGCAACAACAGCATCAACATCGGTATAATTTGTTCATCCCTCGCAAGTACGCCCCCTCGAAGGGGATCCGCCGAGCATGGTTGGCTGGTACGGTGGCGAGACTGGCCGTAGGCAACATATATATATATATATGTCTACATACATACATATATACATATATACGTGCATACATATTATATAAACATACAGACACACACACGTACATAAAACTATACATATACACATGCATCTGCAAAACATAAGCATATGCATAAGCATATAAATCGTCATTTACATATACATAAACATATGCATATGCATGCATAGACATATACATAGTACGTATATATATACATATGCGTAGACACACACGTATAAATTACATGTACATCTGCGAGTGGTATGCATACATCTATGTATATATACATATATGTATATATAGATTATTTATGCACACATCGACATCGACATGCATGCGTACATGAATCCATGAATCCGAAACCGTGTCCGTGGGCACAGAGTGGGCGTGTCCACATGTCCTTTCTGTGATCCTCTAAGCCTCAATCCTCACAACTGAAGAGTCTGCAAAGGGCCCGGAGCCCAAATTGTCAAATCTCCCGTGGCGCCGCTTGTCCAGGGGCTTCCCGCGTCATGTCGCGTGAACTGTTTGACGCCGGGTGTGGCGCATCAATTTCAGACCCCACCGGCCCACTCAAACCGTAACAAGATTTGGGACGACGTGGTGGCTGGAGCTGGGAGACTGGAACCCAAATGCGGAGGGAACTCGAGAAGTCCACACAGGGCCAGCTGGAGAAGAAGGACCGATGCGGTTTGACCGTCTCCCGTCGCACACTAATGCACAAGTGTGGATGGTGGCGGGGACGTTGAAATATGGACGCTTGTTCGTCGTACCGACGGATCCACGCAAGAGGGCGTCGAATGATAGGCTTTCCGACGAACGCGATTCGATAAAACTGAAACAACGACTGATCGCGAGGTGGTTTTTCGACGCGCAGCCGAAAGGTCACAAGAAACCTTCACCAGTTCTTCGAATGTTCAGATCCTGGCCGAAGGGAGGAGAGTCGCCGAGAGTTTCGCGCATGCCGCTTGCCCCGTGGCTCGTCGTCGTCGTCGTCGCCGTAGCCCGTCAACAGTAATCATCGGTCAGGGGGAGTACATAGAAACATGAAGTAGGAAGGCGATGAAAGTATATTGTGTTTCTGGCCGCTCCCTGAACGGAAATGAAGGAGAAGAGAAAACCACTCGATAATTGAAGTAGGAAGGCGTCGAATGTATACTGCAATAAGCGAACCCACAAATACACACTTTCAACGGCAGATGGGCAGGAATCAGGGCGTCCTGATAGGGGATGAAGTTGATCACCGGGGCGCGGACATACATGACGCCGAACTCCTGGTCGGCCATGACCATCTCCTTGGCGCGGGGCGACCAGCTGGAGCCCATGCGGGAGGACAAACGACGACGAAGGACGATACTCCAGATTTCGCAATAAAAGGGAGGGGGTCTGGACCCTCCAAGACAAGCCATTTCAGACCCCCCCCGTGGGAGAACCCTCCAAAACATCGTCCCCAGACCCCCCCAGGCCCTCCAAGATAGCCTGGAAGAGACCCCCCCCGAAATGAGACCCCCATCCCTTTCATTAAGAAATCTGGAGTAGACAAAGGGGGGAACCTCGAGCCAGAATCGGCGACGACACATCGCCGACAGACTGGCGATGGGCCCCAGAAATGGCGAATCGGCACGAGCCTGGGCGGGTTGGGCTATCGGGCCCCTCCTCTCGGCGATGGCTGAGCGATGGGGGGTCGATGCGTCTCCCTCCCTCCCTCCCTCCCTCCCTCGCTCCCTCGCTCCCTCGCTCCCTCGCTCCCTCCCTCCCTCCCTCCCTCCCTCCTCCTCTCCCTCCCTCCCGAGCCTATCCCCCCCCCCCAGGGTTGCCCCTGGGAGGTGCGGGAGGCTCGCCCGGCTGGCGAGGAGGGGGAGGCAGGCACGAGACGGGTCACCCGCTCTCCTGACTCCCGCTGCTCGGGGGCGCCCAGGAGTGGGGCGTCCAAGAGGGTGGGTCGCAAATCATGGCCAGCGGCATGTGCGCGGCCCAGGGGGGGCGGGAACCGGGGGCCTATTGGAATAAGAGGAACCGCCATGAACTCTGAGGAGCCATCGTGACCCCCGCCATGATGTCCCCCCCCCCCCCTCGTCATCACCCCCCTCTTGGCCGCCCCCGATGCTCGATCAGACTTTCGATGCCATTCGTGCCAGGTTTACGGCCCAGCGCGGACTCGTGCTGCTCTCTGACTACCTACCAGACCACCCCAACCCAACCCGAAGACCCGAATTTCGGGTTGGGGGGGGTAAGGGTTCCACATGTGTTTTTTCTATGTTTCCTGACCCCCCCCCACTGGAAATCGAGGGTAAATCTGAGCCTTCGGGTTGGGTTGGGGTGGTTTGGTGGGCGGTGATTCTCAGGGCCGTCCAGGAGCCCGCGGGGGCCGCCTCGGGCCCCTCTCTCGGCCCCTCTCGGGGCTCGTCCCGGGGCCCTCCTCCGCCCGTGCGAGGGCCTGTAGGGGGCCGTGCCCGGGCCGTCATTTGGCGGGTCTCGGGCAGTGTTCTCTGCCTGTCTCCGGCGTCCTGCGCGGAGTCAGAAGCACAGATCAAGAGAGCCACTGGGCTGAGGGCCGCGATTCCTGAAACCTTACAACAAACCTTCCTAAAACTTGCTTTCGGGAAGAATCCAGGATTCCTGGAACCTTCCAAACAAAAAAAAACCATAGTAAAACCGTCCTCGGGAAGAATCCTGTATTCCTAGAGCCTTTCAAACAACCTTCCTAAAACCTTCCTCGGGGAGAATCCGTGATTCCTGGAACCTTCAAAAAAAAACCCTCCTAACGCCTTGTTCAGGAAGAATCCAGGATTCCTGGAACCTTCCAAGCAACAAATATCGAAACCTTCCTCAGGAAGAATTCAGGCTTCGTAGAACCTTCCCAAACAAACCTTCTTTAAAACCTTCCTCAGGAAGAATCCGAGATTCCTGATACCTTCCAAGCGAAAGCCTCTACAAACGGATTCCGATCGAAACACAATACAGAAGGATTCCGATTGAAAACCAATACAAAAGGATTCCTATTCAGAGCCTCTACGCAAGAATTCCTATTGAGAGCCTCCACAAACATGATTCTTATTGAGAGCATCTACACTAGGATTCCGATTGAGAGCCTCTACAAAATGATTCCTATTGAAAGCCTCTACACAAGGATTCCTATTGATAGCTTCTACAAAAAGGATTCCTATTGAAAGCCAGTACAAAAAGGATTCATATTGAAACCAAATACAAATGTATTCCAATTGAGAGCCTGTGCAAAGGATTCCTGTTGAGAACCTCCACAAAAATATTCACATTGAGAGCCTCTGCAAAAAATTCCGATCGAGAGCCTCTACACAGTTATTCCTATTGAAAGCCTTTACACAAAGATTCCAATTGAGAACACCTACACAAATGAGAGGTGATCCGGAGAGTCTTTCCAGAAAGATCCAATCCGGAATCTGGAATCCGGAATCCAGAATCCGAGCGGCATGATGGATCTCAGCGTGGAGCCCCACGCCGAATCCGAAATCCGGAATTATGGATTCTGGACTCCGAGGTCCAATCCGGAATCCGGAATCCGGAATCCGAGCGGCGTGATGGATGTCCGCGGGGAGCCCCACGCCGAATCCTGAATCCTGAATCCGGAATCCGGCTGGATTCTGGATTCCGAGGTCCAATCCGGAATCCCGAATCTGGAATCCGAGCGGCGTGATGGATCGCCGCGGGGAACCGACGCCGAATCCGGAATCCGGAATCCAGAATCCGGAACCAGGAATTCTGGATTCTGGATTCCGAGGTCCAATCCGGAATCCGGAATCCGAGCGGCATGATGGATCTCAGAATAGAGCCCACGCCGAATCCGGAATCCGGAATCCGGAATCCGGAATCCGGAATCCGAGCGGCGTGATGGATCTCCGCGTGGAGCCCACGCCGAATCCAAAATCCGGAATCCGGAATCCGGAATCTGGATGGATCTCCGCGTGGAGCCCGTGCACGCCGAATCCGGAATCTGGAATCCGAAATCTGGAATTCTGGATTCCGAGGTCCAATCCGGAATCCAGAATCCGAGAGGCGTGATGGATCTCCGCGCGGAGCCCACGCCGAATGGCATGTGCGTACCCTAACGGGCGAGTCGGGTCGGCCGGGCAGGACAGTAAAGTATGATGCGTCATCGGGTTGGCACGTGCGTACCCTAACGGGCGGGTCGGGTCGGACGGGCAGGACATCAAAGTATGATGCGTCATCGGGTTGGCACGTGCGTACCCTAACTGGCGGGTCGGGTCGGGCGGGCGGGACATTAAAGCATCATCGAGTTGGCACGCGCGTACCCTGAAGAACGAACGTGAAAATGTGAGGGATGAGGTCCTTCAGCCTGGAAGAGAGCAGAGTGCCGCGGGCAGCACACGCCCCAAGCAACCTGAACCGATCGTTACGGAAGGGTCCAAAGCTAATCGCTGCACCTCGGGCGTTTATAGCCTTTCGCAACGTTCAGCCTTGAGCCAAAATGGTTACGGATTTCCCCTCCTCCTCCTCCTCCTCCTCCTCCTCCTCCTCCTCCTCCTCCTCCTCCTCCTTCTCCCTCCTGGAACGGGAACGACATGGTCCAGATTGCACCGAGCGAGTGAAAAGACGTGCGCGCTACCTGGACTCGCCTCGCAGACTCGTGCGCCGGCGTACTCCGCTGGACCAGGTGCGGTCCAAGGTATCTGACTGAGTCGAGAATTCTACCTGGAAGCTTGTGCTTATGGGGGTCTCTAAGAAGGTGTTTAAATGTCGTGCTGCCCACCCCCCGGAAATCAAACAAAAACTCCTGTTTGCTAGCATTCTGTAGATATCCACACTGATCGAGTTGCTCATCCAAACACTCGTCCGACTGACGGATCTTATCCATTAGCCCCGCGAAAGTTAAACCAGGGGAAGCAAGTATAAACTTTAAAATGTCGCCTGCATATTTGCCCCGTGATGAGTTTGCTTCACAAGGGCCCCAGGCTGAAATGAGAAGTTTGCCTGTGGGATCGCTCTGCCAGTGCCAATAGCTCCATCTTAAAACTGGGGGCTTGAAAACCTCAACAAAGTTAGCAACTATGAATGGGTCCCCCATCATGCCTCCCTCACTGGGCGTCATTACCAGTGGGCGGCCCGAAGATTCTAGGAACGTGACTCCTTGCCTGTAGCGCTGACGGCAAAGCACGCGGTCTTCTTCCCTGGTGCCAACCTCCACTGCCTCATCCATGCACTGCCAGTCCGAACTGGCGAAAGCATTCGCGAGGTCTTTGAAACAAATCACGTGCGTCTGGTGGCACGCGCGAAGCCGCCAGCTGGCTCGCAAGGCTGACAGTGTAGCATTCTCTCGGCGTCGGCCTCGACAGAAGCCGCGGTCGTTCACAGTCGGGGTGGTCCGAAACTTAAAAGCGTAAAACCCTTTGCCCAAAGCGGGCAGGACATGGACAATCCGTCGGCCATTGGGCCCCTCGCTCGATTTTTTGTAAATCGCGGCGCCATCACTAGCGTGCCAATATGGTGGAGTGAGATCGAATTGTCTGGTCTTCCAAAGGCCAAGCTCCATCAAAAACCACAAAAAAACACATCGCGGCATCTTCTCTGGGGAGCCAACCCCCCGCCTCATCTTCAGCTCGGGGTTGGGGAAGAGGCACATGTGCCACGGCTCGAGAGGAGCAGTGCCCGTTGGAACCTTTTTCCTACGGGGGGCTCGCCTGACATATCGCTTGATCTGTTTCAAACCGCTCTCGGCTAGTTCCTGAACATCGGCATTCCGTTCAAAAGGGAAATCTTGAATTTCTCTCTCAGACCTCCAGTCTGCGTAATCAAATTCAGTCGCCCCCACCCCGCCCTCCCGCCCGCCCAAACTAAGCGCCTCCACCCACTCCTGAGCTGACGGAAGGGCTGCGCACGCAAGCCGTCCATCGCGTCGCTTCGGTCCGTACCAACATCGCGCTGCGGCTCGTGCAGCCCGCATAGCCTCGGTTGGGCGTCCTCGCCCCCGCGCTTCCCGAGCCTAGGCCATGAGACAAGCTTTACGTTCTTTGGCATGCTTTCGGCGGTCCTGAAAAAGGGTCCGGCTCAACTTCGCAAGCTCTGTGTCAATGCGGTCGACCTCCTCTTCCGAGCAAGCGAGTCTGGAACCTCTGAAAGAGAGATTCTATTCTCCAACAAGCCTCTACGCCTAGATGCGATCTGCACAGATGCATTCGTGGCGACTACAGGTTGAAAGCAGGCTTGCCCAGCATTCACTCGGCTTTGCTCCAGCGCCTCAAATATCTGATCAGGTGATGCGTGATCTCTTAGCCACAAGGGGTGCACCTTATCTAGTCCAGCCTTGACGGCTAGAAGAAACTCCTCCCGCCTCCTCCCCGTCGGCACCGCCCCCATTATCTGATCACCCCCATCTCCTTCCTTTCGAGATCTCCTTCCTCGTCCTCCCTGCTGGCCGCCAGGGGGGGGCCAGAGACAGCGCCGGAGGTCTCATCGAAGTCCCAGGCCGCGCCGTCCATGAACAGGCCGTGGACATAGATGCCGGCGTCCGGGGCCCCCTCGAGCTCGCCGGCATCGTCGGTGTCCTCCATGTTGAACCTCGGCGCGAGCCAGGGACAGGGTCGCGTCGCGAAAAAGCACACCGGAAGATGTGGGTCGTTTTCGGCCTCCAGGGGCCCTCGCGGGGCCCTGGGACGGAGGCGGAGGAGGAGGAGGAGGAGGAGGAGGAGGAGGAGGAGGAGGAGGAGGGGGGGAGGAGGGGGAGGGGGGGAGGAGGGGAGGGGGAGGAAGGGAGGAGGAGGATGAGGAAGGAGGAGGAGGAGGAGGAGGAGGAGGAGGAGAGGAGGAGGAGGAGGAGAGGAGGAGGGCGAGGAGGAAGGAGGAGGAGGAGGAGGAGGAGGAGGAGGAGGAGGAGGGGAGGGGGAGGAGGACGAGGCCTGCGTACTCTGGACGCGGGGAGCGGGCGAACACGCCTTGTGGCTCTCGCCCTGGCGCCGCGCACATTCGTCTTGAAGGCTCGGGCCAGGTAGGTACAGTGATGGAGGCTTAGGGGAACAAAAACTGGCATAAACATAAAAACTCGGAGGTCCGCGCCGATCCGAGAAATCCGCGCGGACCTCCGAGTTGTTATGTTTATGTCATCCTTCGTGTCCCAAACGTCGGTACAATGATGGAGGCTGGCGCGTTTTCAAAATGGTGATCTCGCCTGAAACCCCTCAACATATATAACCAGCCTCGAACTGATCCCCATCCCTGAGATGGGCGAGCAAGAGGCGAGGACAGTCTTAGGGGTGTGCCTTCAGAAACCGAGGTAATCCTTAAGATCGGCATCGAGGTGAGGTGATGCCAAAAACAGGGATAGGGATAGGTTTCAAACTGGTAAATCTACTGCCACCATTGCAATTGCTTGCAGCAGTTACACGGATGAAAGGCGGTGCCTCTTAAACATTGGGCTCTCGCTTGGGACGTCGCGAAATTCGTTCACCAAGGAATGTCAAAACACACATGGCGGACTTCAGAAACCTTGAAACCAAACATGTTGTCATCTCTCGGAGGCGTTGTTGTTACTTCCGCCGCCTTCCGCCAGCCTTCCGCCGAGGCGGCCTCGGTTTACGTCCGCCGCCCTTCCGCCGCCCGTGTCCCGCCTTTCGCCGAGGAAGAGGTGGCAACTCCTTCGATCCTCGAAGGCAAGGCCCTGTTCGGCACGCCCCGCATACAACAGCTGCACGGACGCATGGTGCGTCCTTCGAGAGCGGGGCCGCCGCCAAGCGCTTCCCTGAATTTGAAGGAAAGAGGGAAGAGGAGGAGGAGGAGGAGGAGGAGGAAAGAGGAGGAGAGGAGGAGGAGGGGGAGGAGGAGGAGGAGGAGAGGAGGAGGAAGAGGAAGAAGAGGAGGGAGAGGAGGAGGAGGAGGAGGAGGAGGAGGAGGAGGAGGAGCTCTTTCCGAGCTCTTTCGAGCCGCCACGTCGTGGCAACCCGCGCGGCGCTGTCGGCGCGCGCGCGCGGGGGCGCCGCTCTCGGCGCCTCTCAGGCCGCCTCGGTCCTCGGCAACAGGGGGACGTGCCGAGCAACCGAGGGGCCTGCGGGCGGCTCCGCAGCCGAGCCCTCTCTCCGCGGGGCGGGGAGACCACATCGTCTGCCATCAGCTCCGCCTCGCGTGGTCCTCACCCGCCCCGCGGGCCGCTCGCCCTCGTCCAGCAGCCGACGCAGCGCGCCCAGCGGCAGCGGCGGGGCGGCGCTCGCCGCGCGGGCCCCTCTCGCCTCTGGCGGCGGGCGCGCCGCGCGCCACCGCTCCTCCTCCAGCAGCGCTCGCGAGGCGGCACGGCGTGCGGCCTCAGCTTCATCAGGTCGGTCTGCTGCTGCTGGTGGTGCTGGCGTCGGTGTCGGCGTCGGTGCTGGTGTGGCGGCGGTCGCGTCCAGCAGGCGTCTCACGATCGGCTCCTCAGCTCGTCGTCTTTCGCTTTCTGATCGCCGTGGCCTCTGCTCTCCTCTGTCTCCGCCGTCGGGTCGCGCGCCTGCTGCCTCGCTGCGCGCTCTCGCTCTGGCCGCCGCGGCCCGACGTGCCCTGTCCCGCGTCGCGGGCCCTCGGCCTGCTCCTGCAGCTGATGGGGCGGGCAGGCTGCCAGGCTCCGCAGGCGGCGTAGCTCTCCTCGTCGCCTCCAGCGCGCCAGCAGCGTTGCCTCGGCACTTCCCCCGCAGACGGCAGGGTGGCTCTTCCCGTTTGTTTCGCCAGGAAACACCACTTGTGCCCCCTGTCGTGTCGACCTCCGTGCTCTGGCTGCTGCTGGCCTCTGCAAGCTGCTCCTCGTCCTCCTCGTCATCAGGGTCGCTCTGTGCGCGAGGCCTGTCGCAGGTGCCTTGCTCTCGCGCCGCTTGCCTCAGCCACCCCTGTAGCCTGTAGTGCCCGCTGTCGCATGCCGTGTGTCCACAGCAAGGCCCCTGCAGCTTCTTGGCGATCAGCTCAGTGGTGGCGCCGCCGCACTTCTCGCAGAACCACCTGTTGTGCCTCCCCAGCCGCCTCAGCTTGTGCGTGGGATGCGACTCGACGCCGAACTTGGTGACCGTGATCGCCGTCTCGGGCGGTGGGCCACTGCACTCCTGCGTCAGCCAGCTGTGGATGTTCTGCGCCGTCATCGCACTGGAGACCGACTGCCAGCAGCTCAGGCACGTCCAGCCTGTGCCTCGACGGTCTCGTGCCAGAACGTGTTGGGTGAGCGGCCGCCGCAAGTGGTTGTCCCCCAGCAGGTCCTTCTTGCGCACGGTGTCCTGCCGTCGCTTCTTAGCCTGAGCGCGGCGGGCCTCTCTCATCTCCTTCTCGTCTGGCGGCCTTCTGGTGATGACGTCCTTGGTGGTTGCAGCGATCCTGAGCCTCACCAGGTGCGCCGTCGCTCTCACCCACTCGTAGCAGCTCATCTCGGTGTCGCTGATCGCGTGGGTCTTGGCGCCTGCGTCTGCGTACTGATCGGCTGCCTGGTTGCCTGCCCAGATGCGCCTCGTGATGCCCTTTGCGCGGGCCTCCTGCTCAGTCATGTGGCTGTTGAGGTGGTGCACGCTGATGTCGTTGCGGTCGCCTCCTCGCGCACGGATCGCCTCGCCCAGCTGGTGCCACAAGTCGCCGTTCGCGCAGCCGAGCCCTGTGGTCTCCTCGCGTCGCGCCGCCCAGCCCAGGCAGGTGACCTCGCTGTCGGTCCAGAAGCTGGCCTTGCCCTCCGTGGCGTTGACGAAGCTGATCAGGCTGAAGAGCTCCGCCCTGTTGTTGGTTTGCCTCGGTCCTGGCAGTGGGCCGAATCTGGCGCCCGCGATCCCGTCGGCGTCGTCGCCCTCCTTCAGCAGCACCCAGCCCCAGCCGCAGCGGCAGTATCTCTCGTCTGCGCTGTACTCGCCTCCTGAGCCGTCGCCGCAGCCCGTGATCTCGCCGCCGTCGCTGGCGGAGAGCCTGTTGTTGGTGATGCAGGCGCCCACGGTGTGCTCGACGTGTTGGGTGTCGCACTTGGGCGGCGTGGTCCACTTCTTGGGCGTGATGCCTCTGAGCCAGAAGGCGGGGTTCTCCTTGGCCCCCTCGATGGCCCTGCATGCCAAGCCCTCTGTCTTGCGGATGGCCTCGCAGTCGGCTCGGGCCGCACAGTGGCCCCAGATCCTGTGTGCATCATCCTCTGGTCTGCCGCACTCGCACATGGCCTTCTCGCCGCCGAAGGTCTCGTGCTTGCGCCGCCTCGTCCAGGTGCCTGCACACGCTGCCGTGAGGAGCGCGCCGTACGTGCCGTGGTGCTCCTTCTTGGCGAGCTGGTCGAGGTGCTTCTTAAGGTCGGTCACGTCCGCGCCATATTGTAGCCCTCCGCCGTTGTGGTGTCGCGATGCCGTCTCCCACAGCTGGTCTTGGATATCCTGCAGGAGCGCGTCCACGATCTCTGTGTAGTCGCCGCCCTGCTCGTCGGTGTTGAACCTCCAGTAGTCCCCCTGCCTGTCGATCCAGACGTCTGGTCCTCTGGGGTCCCAGCCTACCTCCCACAGCAGGAGGATCAGGCTGGCCAGCGGCCCCTTGCGTGCCTGCCACCTCTTCTCTGCCCTGAGCTTGCGGAGCTGGAAGTAGATCTTCGGCCAGGCAAGCTTGACCTGTGCTCTGATGTCGGGGCTGCGGGCCCAGACCTCGAACCACGTCTTCAGCTGCGCCTTCACCGCGGTGATCGCGGGGCCGGCGCCCTCCAGCGCCAGGAACGTGGTGAGGCAGCGGCCTGGCCACGGCCTCCTCAGAGCCTGTGCGTACCTCCTCCTCGCCTTCTGCCGCGCCCAGGGTGCCATGCCGTGCACCGTCGCGCCGTACATGTAGGAGGCCACCGCTCCTTGGTGCAGAATGCCTCTCCTCCGCCGCAGCCTGAGCCTCCTGGGCTTCTTGCCCACGTGGCCGCAGCGCGTGAAGGCGTGCTTCGTCCTCTTTCTGTGGGTGTCCCTTTTCAGCGCCCCTCTTGCGCCTCGGTCAATCCCCAGGTCGCGGCCCTCAGTGACGGCCTGGACGGGGAGGTTCACCTTGCGCAGCGCCTGCTGTACTCTCTTGGTGGTGCGGTAGTTGGTGCTGAAGATGACGGTCTTGTCCGCGAGCGAGAGTCCCTGTGCTCGTAGACCGTCGCGCAGCCCCACCGTGACCGCCGTCAGCTCCTGCTCGACTGCCTCTGCGCTGCCCAGGATGCGGATGCTGATGTCGTCGAACCAGGCCCTCGGCAGCGGCTTGGGCAGCGCCTGAGAGGCCTCCAGCAGCCTGCCGATGACGGAGTAGACCACCGTCTTGGCCAGGTTGTTGGAGTGCCTCGAGCCTGCCAGCAGCGACCTGTCTGCCCAGGTAGGTGTCGAGAAGGCACCTTTCCACCGCAGCACCCTCGTGGCTGAGTGCTGCAGCAGCATCATCGCCAGCAGGCGGGGGCGGAAGTCCATCCTCAGGCCCGCCTCGATCACGCAGTCGAGCTGAAGGCTGTCGTAGAACTTCTCGATGTCCGCGAGCAGGTTGCCGTGGAACAGCTGGAGCGCGTCGCAGCACTCGTCGCTGATGACTCTCCTCATCGCCTCGCGCAGGCAGCTGTTGCCCGCCACGGCGGCGTCCCATTCTCTCTCCTGCTGCTTGGCCCAGCGCCTCACCGCGGGCCTGTGGAGCAACTCCCAGCAGCGCACCATCTGCGGCAGCAGGGCGAGGGCCCTATCGCCCTTGGCTGGCTTGGGCGTGAGCATCACGATCTCGCACAGCAGCTGCCACGGCCATGCGAGCGCCTGCTCGCATGAGTTGAAGAACTCGACGATCCTCTGGCGGCCTTCGGGCGGCAGCCTGCGGATGTCGGAGCACACCAACATGTCAATGCCCTTGCCCTTGTCGGGCTCTCCTCTGAGGGCCTCGTCTAGGTCCTCGAGCGTCCATTCTGGGGCCGCCTCCGCACGTGCACGCTCCCGTAGTCGCTGGAAAACTTCGGTGTGCTGCTCGTGCTTGAGTCGGTCGCACTTCCAGATGTCCTGGAACGCCTTCGCTTTCTCGTCGACTATCTTGGTGGGGCAGTCCAGTACCCCATCATGAGTAACAACCTCCTCCTCGCGCCTGGGCGGTGGCTTCGTGATGCGGTGCAGCACGCCGACGTCTTTTTCAGCCAGCGCAAGCCACTGTCCGAAGGCCCGCGTATTCTCTTGGAGGTCCCTCTTGAGTGCGAGCCGCTTCTCCTGCTCCGCCTGCTGCGCCATGCCAAGGATCACGTCGGTGTCGACCTTGCTTAAGTCTGTCAGCCTCGCTCTCCAGATCTCTCGGTGTAGCTTCGCCGTGTCCGATGCCTGGTCGCTGGTGTTCGGGAGGCCGTCGTAGGCAAGGTGTCTGCCTGCGGCCTCTAAGTGCAGCTGCTGCCTCACGTCCCTGTTCTTCTTGCGCAGCCTCGCCAGCAAGGACAGGGTGTTCTCGGCTCTGCTCCACCAGTCAGCTCTGCGGTTTGCATGCCGCTCTCTCCTCTCGTGCTTCTCTTTGCCTTTGCGCATGGTGAATGCTCTCGGGTCACCTCTGCCGCAGTACTTCGCTCGGTCCAGGGGGTCGATGCGGTAAGCCACGCAGTAGAAGTGCTCCATCGTGTTCATGATGGAGGAGAAACTCAGGCTGAGGTCCCTGGAGGCTTGCGTGGTCGCTTGATACGCGGCGCACTTGGTGATGTACTCTGGGGCCTCTTTCTCCACGGGTGCCTCAGCAGCCATTTCCATCATCTCCCAGAGCTCTCCCATCTCGGTCGTGTCTTCGCCTCTAGTTTCGAGCCGTGGCGACGTTGAACCCACCCACGGCGGTGCCGTAGCGGGATTTGCGCTCTGACTCCCGTCGGTGTTGATGTGGCGCTGTGGCGACGCTGAGCCCCCCGTCGGCTCGAGGAGCACCGAGGGGGGTCTTGCATTCTGACGCCCGACGGTGTCGAAGGTGTGGCGTGCGTTCTGACTGCCAGTGCCCACCATCGGTTCGAGGAGCGCCGAGGTGGGACTTGCGATCTGACGCCCGTCGGTGTCGATGTTGAGGCGTGCGTTCTGACTGCCAGTGCCCACCGTCGGTTCGAGGAGCGCCGGGGTGGGTCTTGCGATCTGACGCCGGGTGGGGTCGAAGATGCTTTCGCCAGAGTTTGCAAAACTTACGCGCGACGATGAACCCACGGACGGCTCGAGGCGCACCGTCGTGGGATTTGAAGCGTTCTGACTCACTGGCGACGTGTAGCTCGGCTCCAGGTCCTGGCCGAACTCGTCGCACATCCTGATTGCCTCGGCCTCGTCCTCGGGGTCCAGGTCGGCGAACACGTCGACCTCATCGTCGTCCATTTGGTGCCTGCACTCCTCGTGCACGTGGGCCTCTGCGCCGTTTCTGCCTGGTCCCCCGTGCCCGCCCAGAGACTCTAGGCCGACGGAGCAGGGGGGACGAGGTGGAGACGGGGGCCTGGGCGCCGCGCCCTGGCCGACCTCGTCGTGCACGGTGGTCGGGAAGCTGGCCCAGCCTGCGACTGGGGAGAGTGCCTCCCAGCGCTCGTCGTCCAGCTCCTCCACGTGCTTGCCGCCGATCGCCATGGTCTGGGATCCAGCAGCGGTGGCCTCGGCCTCCTCTTTGGCCTTGGCCTGCAGTCGTCTCTTAGTTCTCTTGCTCTGCGGGTTGGGCGCCTTGCCCTTCCGCGGCGGGTGCGGGAACGCCTTCGGCAGGTTGAGCGTCCTACACTGCGTCGCGAGTCCCTGTCCTCGAATTGTGAACTTCAGTCCGATGTGTGGCTTCCACGGTACGTCGTAGACGCCTTCGACTCCTGCGATCAGCTTGCTGCCTGCGTCGTTCGTCATCGCGAAGTCGATGTGGGAGGGCTCCTGCTCCGCGAGGAAGCAGGTGTGCTGGTCCTCAGGCAATGAGATGATGGCGCTCGCGCCCATCACCTTTGGCCAGCCCGTCGCCCAGAACGTCTTCGGGTCTGTGTTGAAGTCGCCGCACACCACCCACGCCCCTTGCAGCGTCTTGAGGAACGCGGCGAGCGCGGTGAGCTTGCGGCTGTTGATGCCGTCGGTCAGCGACCTGTTGCAGTCCAGGTACAGGCTGACGACGGTGAGCGTAGTGCCCTTCAGGTGCCAGGTGACTGGTGTCCAGTCGCACATGTCGAAGCCTTCTGCTCGGTCGGCGCCTCGTCGAATGTCAGCTGTGGCATTCGAGACCTGCCGAGCTCTGGCCAAGTGTCTGAAGCTGGTGACGCGCAAGTGCCCCTTGGAGATGACAGCCGTGCCCCCACAGCAGCCTTTCTCCGAGCGCGTACTAGCTCTCGCCGCGGTGCAAGTAGCCCTGAACCCCATTTTGCAAAGGTCCTGCTCCGCGTCGTCTAACTGTGAGTGCGGTACGTGCATCTCTTGCAGCGCCAGCATGTCGAAGCCGTTGCCTCCGATGCCCTGCTGCAGCAACCACAGCCGTGCTGTGGGTCCCCAGGTCGAGATGTTGGCGCAGAAGAGGGTGCGCTCATGGGCGGCGGCGTCGCCAACGAGATGCCGCCGTCGCCCTCGCGCGCGCCCCTAGTGCGTCGTGGGGCTGGTGGCCCCCGTCGCACTCTGCGCCGCCGCCGCACGCCTGCTGGCCAGGAAAGCCTCCTCGGCGGCGCCCTGGGCGGGGCTTGCGGCATCTGGTGCCGCCGCCGCAGCCGCTGGGGGCGCTGCCTCGGGGGGCCTCGGGCCTGGCGCTGCAGGTTCTCCAGTGGCCAGCTTCCTCTTCTTGGCCTCCTGCTTGATCACCTGCCGCTTCTCGATCGCGGCTGCTTTGGCTTTCGCCAGGTGCTCGCGCAGGTGGCCCTGGAACTGCTTAGCGTTGTCTTGCATCTGCTTGACGACCTGGGCCTTAGCCTCCTCGACTTGCTTCTTAGCTTCCTCATCTAAGTCGTCGTCGTCCAGCGCGAACTCCTTACTGATGTCCGCTGCCAGCTGTCCTTCGGTCAGCTCGTCAAGCTGTCCCGACACCAGCTGCTCGATGATGCCCGCCGTGGGAGCCTGCTTTCCCTCCTGGTGGATCGCATCGCACTCCGCTTCGGCCTGCAAAACTGCGCTGGCCTTCTCCTCCAGCAGCTCGCGCGCCTTGCGCGCCTCCTCCTCTGCTTTCTGCTTCGCCGCGAACGCCTGCGAGTACTGCCGCTGCGCCGTCTGCAGTGCTCGCGCTGCGGCTGCCATCCTCTCAGCTCTCGGCTTCTGCGGGGCCGTCGGCTTGGCCGACTGCAGGGCCGATGTCGCCACCTCGATCTGCTTGGTGATCGTCTCGCTGCCCTCGATCTGCAACTGGCCGAGGGAGGCGGTGATGAGCTGCAGCGCCTGCGCCAGCTGCTCGGGCCCTTTGCCCTTGCCGCTGGCCTTGCCGCCTCCAGCGCTGCCGCTGCTGCCGCCACCTCCTCTGGTCGCCGCCTCCGCCGTGGGGCCCTTGGGGCTCTTCGGCTTGGGCAACATCTTGTTGCAGGTCCCGCAGCGGTAGTCCATGCCCTCCAACTTTGAGTTCCACCACCACTGCCCGCAGGACTTGCAAACGGTGTACTCGGCTGAGCGTCCCATTCTGCTGCCCGACGGGGGCGTGCTGCCGTGGTGCTGGCTCAACAGCTGGGTCTGCAACCTCGCCTTGAGGTCGCGGCGCGCCTGAGCACGCTCGCGGCGCGCGCGCCTGTGCCAGGCGGGCGAGCGCTCGCGCGTCGCCGTCCTGGCGGCGCCGCCGCCGCCTCCTCCTCCTCGCTGGACGCGCCGCCTGGCGCTGGGGGCCCCGATGGCGCGGGCCCGCGTGCGCCCGCCGCGGGGCAAAACGGCACGCGCGGGGCCTCGCTGCGGAGCCGCCTGGAGGAGGAGGAGGAGGAGGAGGAGGAGGAGGGGGAGGGAGAGGGGGAGGAAGGAGGAAGGGAGGAGGGAGAAAGGAGAGAGGGAGGAGGAGCAAGGGGAGGGCAAGGGAGGGGGTCTGGAGCCGGACCTCCGCTTCGTGCGACTGCTTGCAGCAATGCGTCCTGTCGGGGAGACTCCACCTGCTCGAAACGGGCGCCAAACACGGCAAAGAGCCACTCCATTGGGGGGGGGAGGGGGGTGCGAGGGCCCGCGCCGATCGGAAAAACAATGAGCACAGTGGAGGCCAGTCCACACGAGACCTTCCACAAGAAACCCAACCTTGAGACCCAGGACGTCATTCGACTTTTGCTGGGGGAACGTCACGCTCTCCACAGCAAGACCACCGAAGCCCGAGAAACCCAGGGCACCCCGGAGGCAAGCAAGGTGTTTCTTGGCATGGGTTATGTTGCTCCCATCGTACTTGAGGGCCACATCCCAGAAATTTCGAGCACCCAGAAGAGCATCGAAACGGTGTCAGGCGAGTATCGCACGCCAGGGTCCGACGGGTGAAAACCCTCAAGCTTCCGCACTTGCTTGTCGCTCGAAGCTCTTGCTGATGAACATCATGAAGCATGGGTCTCCACTGTAAGGACACGATCACGTGGCTCGAAAGATCGAGGGCGGGCTTCGTTCAAGACGGATGAAGAGGGCCAGGGAACGTATCGACAGAAGAAGGGGTGGCCATGAAGTCTGGGAAATCTCATGGCCCTGGCCATCATGTCCACCTCCTACTCCTCACCACCCCCTTGGACGCCCCCGCCACCCTGCTTCTCTCCCGTACAATTGCTGGAGAAGAAGTTGGGCTCACGCCGGCAAGACCTTGCCTGAGGTGCCGACGTCCCCACTGCCCCGCAGCCCGCCTGCGGGGACGCGATAGGAGGTCTCGGAGCGGTGCGGTGACAGACCGTGTAGGGAAACGAACCATGACACAAACATAAAAACTACAACCCGCTGGATGAAAAAGTGGAGACCGTGGGGATCGAGAAAGACGCGGTTGGCCTGCCGTTAGGCCACGGGGCCCCGGGACAATGTTGGACTCGGGGCCCATTCGGGAATTTACGATGCATCTCTCACCACTTGTAATCTTTTAACAGCCAAATGGGGTCAGCGTCTGAAAATGCGATTCCACCTGAGACTTCCGCAAAAAACTTTCAGATCGCCTTCCAGGGCGATCTGAAAATTTGCCGCGGCATCTGAAAGTGGCGATTTCGCGTTTCCTCAGGAAAAAATCCGATCCATCTTCATGCCGCTTGAGAGCAGCGACATCGCCTGAGAATTCTCGCAAGGTATTTTCTGACCGCTTTCACACCGCCAGAGAGTGGCGCCTTCGTTTGGGCTGTCCTAACAACCGCGCGTCTCGTCCACCCCCCCGTCGCCGTTCCTCCGTTCCGGTCATGACTCTGTCTGGGAGCTACTTGGGATCGATCGAAGGTCGATGCTTGAGTTTTCTTTCGATTGGCGAAGACCCAGGGGGTGTTCCCTGGCATAGTGCCGATCACCACTTTTTAATCCAGGGGGTGGTAGGAGGTCCGAACGGATTTCTCGGACCCGCGCCGGACCCCCCTGGCGGCGCCTCCGGCGCCGCCCCTGGCGCGCTCCGCGCGCCAGGGAGGGGGCCCCAGCGCCGATCCGAGAAATCCGCGCGGACCTCCGAGCTTTTATGTTTACGTCATTCTTCGTTCCCCCGGTGCGGTGGCCTTGGAATCCCCAGCCACCTCGCCGCGCGGCCCGTCACCGCACCTTCTCGAGAGCTCGCAGGCCCCGGCCCCGCGAGACAGCCTCGGAGAGCGGCCCCGGAGGCCCAGGAGCCGTGCGGGCCGCGCGGCGCGGTCACCGCACCCTCTTCGGGGACCCCCCGGGCCTGCGGGGCCGCGAGCGGCGTCGGCCGGGCGCGGCCGCGGGTAGGCCGAGGGCCGCACTCGAAGGAGAGCTGGTCCACCGGGATCGTCTTGCTCCTGGCGCGCGGGGCTGGCCATCCCTCGGAGGTCCATTCCCTGTGTTTTTTTTTTCGGTGTCGTGCGTGGCTTGTTCGCCAGATGATCAAGGATGCTCCTCGATGGCCCTCGCCGAGAAAAAAATGCACACGTGCGAGCGATGCCAAGGAGGGGAGAGCACTCTTCGACTTCCATGGACGCGCGGCAGCGGGACTCGGATCGGCTGCACGTAAGAGTGACCCTGGGTAAGAGTGACCTTTGGTGCGCGGCTCTTGGGGGACCGCGGGGGGACCAAACCTGGGCGCGCCAGCCGCTGCCCCTGCTGCGTTTTCAGCCATCTGGGGACCCATCTGTGCCCGCACCAAAGGTCACTCCGGCGAAAGGTCACTCTTACGTCTAGTCGATCTGACCCCCGGGGCGCCCCGTGTCGCGCCCCGCTCCGCGCGGGCGCGCGCGCGCTCGCTCTCGCGCCCTCGCGCGGCCACCGGGGGAATCGGGGGGGACGGGGGGAAGGGTCAGGAGCAGGGGAGGAGGAGGAGGAGGAGGAGGAGGAGGAGGAGGAGGAGGAGGAGGAGGAGGAGGAGGAGGAGGAGGAGGAGGAGGAGGAGGAGGAGGAGGAGGGAGGAGGGAGAGGAGGAGGAGGAGGAGGCTCTCGCGCTCTCGTGCTACCACAAGGGACGCTGAATCGGGAACGAGGGAGCCGATCTGGCCACGTCGACCCTCGGCAGCGAACCCTGCCAGCCCGTTGGGGCGCGAGTGGTCTAGAGGGTTTCCTCGTCCATCGTCCCTCGTCCCCGTCGGGGAAGGGCTTCGTCATTGTTCCCTATGAACAAATACCTATACGACCACCCTACGGGTGATAAGGAGGTTGGGGGGGGTGGAGGGGCCGAGCAATGGGCAACAGTGGTGATTGTTCTCCTGACGATGCCAGTGGAGATTTTTTTGTCGGAGGCCTGCTGAAGCCCCTCTTGTCGCCACTGACTAAATCGCTTCAAAATATTGCTCAACGGCTGCCCTTCGCCATCATCAACATCATCTCATCATCATCATCATCATCATCATCATCATCATCATCATCATCATCATCATCATCATCATCATCATCATCATCATCATCATCATCATCATCATCATCATCATCATCATCATCATCATCATCATCATCATCATCATCATCATCATCATCATCATCTTTATCATCATCATCATCATCATCATCATCATCATCATCATCATCATCATCATCATCATCATCATCATCATCATCATCATCATCATCATCATCATAATCATCATCAACATCATCATCGGGACACCGACGGGACACCGACGGGACACCGGCGGGACACCGGCGGGACACCGCGCGCCACCGGCCGCCCGGCGGAGAATCATTTGGTCCGGCCGCGCCTCAGCCACAGGAGACTTTCCTCTCGCCCGCCCACGCGGCTTCGCCTCGCCCGCACGGCACGCACGAACACGAAACCGAAATCGATTTCCCGGTAGGGGGGCTCTCCGTTCCACTTCGATCTCACCCCCCAACCTCCGACACCCTGCCCCAATGCGACCGCCAGCCAACCATGACCAATGAGGACACCCCCACACCATCAAAAAAAAATGCGGATTCCACTTCGGGTCAAAATCGTGGGTAACGTTAGGGGGGCGGCGAGCACTTGGTATTGTTTATTTGACAGGGACGGAAGGGGGTGCCCGCATACTGCCTGCTGCGCGAAGGGCCAGCATCCCTATCGAAAGAACAATACAAAATATGCACTCCGAGGCAACATCTGGCTCATGCGCGGGGACCCCGCGATCACTGTGCATTGGTTTTTCACTGGGACGGCGGGGGTGCTGGCGTATCGCCTGCTGTGTGCAGGCCCTTGGACACTATAATTGCGCACATGGGATCTGTGTTGGTTCCCATTAGCTCTCCATCAAAAGACGGCCGCTGAACATGCTAAGGCCTCGGTGCCATTTATGTGTCGGGAGGGCGAGTGGGACTGAGCGAGCCAGCTTGCGGGCGGGGAGGGTGTCTTTGATCACCGTTCCCTATTAATCGGAGGTTAGGGGGTGAGATCGCAGCGGAACGGAGACCCCCAACCAGGAAATCGTTTCGTATCGTTCGTGTCGTGCGTGCGGGCGAGGCGAAGCTGCGTGGGCACGCGAGAGGAATGAACCCGCCGTTGCTAGGGCGAAGTCGAGACTCTCCCCCGCCCGCCCGTCAGGCGGTGGCTCGCGGTGTCCCGCGGTGTCCCGTGGTGTCCCGTGGTGTCCCGTGGTGTCCCGCCGTTGCTAGGGCGAAGTCAAGGCAAATGATTATCCCCCGTCCGTCCGTCCAGCGGTGGCTCGCGGTGTCCCGCGGTGTCCCGTGGTGTCCCGCCGTTGCTAGGGCGAAGTCAAGACAAATGATTCTCCCACGCCCGCCCGTCCGTCCGTCCGTCCGGCGATAGCTCGCGGTGTCCCACGGTGTTCCGTGGTGTCCCGTGGTGCCCCGTGGTGTCCCGTTGGGTGAGATCGATAGTGAGATTGGCAGGAGTCCCGTGGTGTCCAGTGGTGTCCCCTGGTGTCCCGTGGTGTCCCGTTGAGAGTCAGATCGATAGTGAGATCGATAGTGAGATCGACAGGTGTCCCGTGGTGTCCCGTTGAGAGTGAGATCGATAGTCATATCGATCGTGAGATCGATAGTGAGATCGATAGTGAGATCGACAGGTGTCCTGGGGTGTCCCATTGAGTGAGATTGATCGTGAGATCGATCGTGAGATCGATAGTAAGATCGATAGGAGATCGACAGTGAGATCGATAGTGCGGTCGATAGTGAGATCGATAGTGAGATTTATTGAGTCAGACGTTTGTTCCCCCCACCCCACACAACCTCCTTATCAACCGAAGGGTGGTCGTATAGGTATGCACCCCCTCCCCCGCATCCCTCTTCGCTCCCCTTCTCCACCCTCCAGAAGAACCACGGGTGCAAGAGTTTACCCCCATCCCCCCCCAACCAGGGGACCCTTTGGGTGGACGGCGGGGCTGGGTTTTTACAGAACCAACCAACAATAAACAAACAAACAAAGAGAACAACAAAAACAAAGAAACAAACAATCATTCAATCAAACAAACAAACAAACAATCAAACGCAGCAGCGTGGAATGGGCATTCCCCGCTGCAGTGTCCCGGCGGAGAACCGCGGAGAACGCCCAGAGGCCGCGAGCAGGACATCCACCTCCACGCCCAATCCTGCTGCACGTCCTCCTCCCCCAACTACTCCCCGTCCTCCTCGTCCTCATCTTTCCCATTTTGCTGATGGTGTGCTGCCACGGCCTCCAGCACCCCCCGCCTCCGCTGCGTGTTCCTCCTCATCGGCCTCCTCTTCCCCCTCCTCCTCCTCCTCCTCCTCTCCCTCCTCCTCCTCCTCCTCCTCCTCCTCCCTCTCCTCTCCTCCTCCTCCTCCTCCTCCTCCTCCTCCTCCTCCTCCTCCTCCTCCTCCTCCTCCTCCTCCTCCTCCTCCTCCTCCTCCTCCTCCCCTCCCTCCTCCTCCTCCTCCTCCTCCTCCTCCTCCTCCTCCTCTCCTCCTCCTCCTCCTCCTCCTCCTCTCCTCCTCCTCCTCATCCCTCCTCCTCATGGTTCCTGGCCCTCCATCTTACCATCGCGCCATTGGTCGTCCTCCACCAGTGGCACCTGCTCCTGCACCTCCTTAAGCACCCCCACCCATGCATTCTCCTAACCATCGTCCTCCTGTTCCTGGCCAGCCTGCCCGCCCTCCTCATCCTCCCTTTCCTCCTCGCCCTCCTCCTCCTCGTCCCCCTGCTCCTACCACATCATCCTTCTCCTTCGCCAGCTCCCTCCTCCTCTCCTCCTCCTCCTCCTCCTCCTCCTCCCCTCCTCCTCCTCTCCTCTCCTCCTCTCCCCTCCTCTCCCTCCTCCTCCTGCTCCTCTGCTCCTCCTTTTCGTTTTCATGGCCCCCCTCCTCCCCCCATCGTTCTCCTCGTGTGGTTCCACCTGCTCCTCCACCTCCTCCTCCTCCTCCTCTCGCCTCCTCCTCCTCCTCCTCCTCCTCCTCCTCCTCCTCCTCCCCCCTCCTCCTCCTCCTCCTCCTCCTCCTCCAGGCCTCGTCCAGTCTTCGCACGGCCAGGCTGCAGGCGGCTGCTGAGCAGCGCGCTTGCGGCGACAGCAGTGCCAGTGGAGTTCCTCGTCGCGCCGCGTTGGCACAGCGTGCGGAGGGAGGGCCCCCGACAGCACCCACCCCGCCACCTTTGGCGACCTCTCGCCACCCTCTTTGAGGAGGGGTCAAAGGGTCGGGGGGGGGGCTGCCATTTGTTTGGCAACCGCCGCGGGTGCTGCCTTCTTCTCTCCGCCCTCTCTCCCCCTCCTCTGCACGTTGCGCTTATCAAAACGTTCCTCCACCTCCTCCTCCTCCCCCTCCCCTTTTCCTCCTGCTCCTCCTCCCCCTCCTACACCTGTTCAGCGTCCTCTTCATCCTCCCCGTCCAGCTCGCGCAGTACGAGAAAGCCGCAGGGCGGGCGCCTCGGACGCGCGGTGGGGGCCCCGAGCACGCGCCAGCGACGGGAGGTTGCGGTTGCGCGCGCCCGCGGCCGGGCTGAAAATTGTCGCCAGGTTCCGGGCGGCTGCGCGCGCGGGTTGACATGTGTCGCCTGGTTGTGGTTGTGGTTGCACGCGCGCGCGGGTTGAAATGTGTCGCCTGTTTGCGTTCGCGGTTGCGGCTGCGCGGCTGGGATGAGATGTGTCGCCTAGTTGTGGTTAGGGTTACGCGCGCGGGCGGGTCGACATGTGTCGCCTGATTGCGGTTGCGGTTGCGGTCGTGCGGGCGGATTCACATGTGTCGCCCGGTTGCGGTTGCGGTATCGCGCGCGGGCGGGTTGAATTGTGTCGCTTGGTCGCGGTTGCGGTCGCGCGGGCGGGCTGGAACTGCGCGGGTGGGTTGAAATCTGTCGCCTGGTTGCGGTTGCGGTTGCGTTTGCGCGGGCGGGTTGAAATGTGTCGCCTGTTTGCAGTCACGGTTGCGGTTACGCGGGCGGGTGTAAATGTGTCGCCTAGTTGCGGTTGCGGTTGCGTTTGCGCGGGCGGGTGTAAATGTGTCGCCTAGTTGCGGTTGCGGTTTCGTTTGCGCGGGCGGGTTGAAATGTGTCGCCTATTTGCGGTCGCGGTTGCGGTTACGCGGGCGGGTTGAAATGTGTCGCCTGGTTGCGGTTGCGATATCGCGCGCGGGCGGGTTGCCATGTGTCGCCTGGTTGCGGTTGCGGTTGCAGTTGCGCGGCCCGGTTGCAGTTGCGCTGCTTGGTTCAAAATTGTCGCTTGGTTGCGGCTGCGGTTGCGCGCGCGGGCGGGTTGAAATGTGTCGCCTGGTTGCGGTTGCGATTGCAGTTGCGGCTGCGCTGCCGGCTTAAAATGCGTCGCCTGGTTGCGGTTGCGGTTGCGCGGGCGGGTTGGAATGTGTCGCCTGGTTCTGGTTGCGATTGCGGTTGCACGAGCGGTGTGTCGCCTGATTGCGGTTGCGGTTGCGCGGGCGGGTTGAAAGATGTCGCCTGATTGCGGTTGCGGTCGCGCGCGTGGCAAGGCTTTAATGTGTCACCTGGTTGCGTTTGCGGTTGCGGTTGCGCGGGCGGGTTGACATGTGTCACCTGGTTGCGGTTGCGATTGCGTTTGCGCGGGCGGGTTGACATGTGTCGCTTGGTTGCGGTTGCGGTTGCGGTTGCGCGGCCGGGTTGACATGTGTCGCCTGGTTGCGGTTGCGATTGCGGTTGCGCGGGCGGGTTGAAATGTGTCGCCTGGTTGCGGTTGTGGTTGCGCGGGCGGGTTGAAATGGGTAGCCTGGTTGTGGTTGCGGTTAAGCGGCCAGGTTGAAATTTGTCGCCTGGTTGCGGTTGCGATTGCGGTTGCGCGGCCGGGTTGACATGTGTCGCCTGGTTGCGGTTGCGGTTGCGATTGCGTGGCCAGCTTGAAATGTGTCGCCTGGTTGCGGTTGCGGTTGCGGTTGCGCGGGCGGATTGAAATGTGTCGTCTGGTTGCGGTTGCGATTGCGGTTGCGCGGCCGGGTCGACATGTGTCGCCTGGCTGCGGTTGCGGTTGCGATTGCGTGGCCAGCTTGAAATGTGTCGCCTGGTTGCGGTTGCGGTTGCGGTTGCGCGGGCGGGTTGAAATGTGTCGTCTGGATGCGGCTGCGGTTGCGCACGCTGCCAGATTGAAATGTGTCGCCGAGTTGCGGTTGCGATTGCGGTTGCGCGGGCGTGTTGACATGTGTCGCCTGATTGCGATTGCGGTTGCGGTTGCGCGGGCGGGTTGATATGTGTCGCCTGGTTCCGGTTGCGATTGCGGTTGCGCGAGCGGTGTGTCGCCTGATTGCGGTTGCGGTTGCGCGGGCGGGTTGAAAGATGTCGCCTGATTGCGGTTGCGGTTGCGCGCGTGGCAAGGCTTTAATGTGTCACCTGGTTGCGTTTGCGGTTGCGGTTGCGCGGGCGGGTTGACATGTGTCACCTGGTTGCGGTTGCGATTGCGTTTGCGCGGGCGGGTTGACATGTGTCGCTTGGTTGCGGTTGCGGTTGCGGTTGCGCGGCCGGGTTGACATGTGTCGCCTGGTTGCGGATGCGAGTGCGGTTGCGCGGGCGGGTTGAAATGTGTCGCCTGGTTGCGGTTGCGGTTGCGCGGGCGGGTGGACATGCGTCGCCTGGTTGCGGTTGCGGTTAAGCGGCCAGGTTGAAATGTGTCGCCGAGTTGCGGATGCGATTGCGGTTGCGCGGGCGTGTTGACATGTGTCGCCTGATTGCGGTTGCGATTGCGGTTGCGCGGGCGTGTTGATATGTGTCGCCTGGTTCCGGTTGTTGATGCGGTTGCGCGGCCGGGTTGAAATGTGTCGCTTGATTGCGGTTGCGGTTGCGGTTGCGGTTGCGTGGGCGGGTTGGAATGTGTCGCCTGACTGCGGTTGCGGTTGTGGTTGCGCGGGCGGGTTGACATGTGTTGCCTGGTTGCGGTTGCGGTTGCGCGGGCGGGTTGAAATGTGTCGCCTGGTTGCGGATGCGGTTGCGGCTGCATGGCCAGGTTGAAATGTGTCGCCTGGTTGCAGTTTCGGTTGCGGTTGCGCGCGTGGCCGGGTTGAAATGTGTCGCCTGGTTGCGGTTGCGCGCTCCCGCGGGCGGTTTGACCTGTGTTCTCAGACGTGCTCTCCTGAAGTTCAGTCAGTCAATCACCGGCGGGCACGGAAGTTCACCTGGCTCCGCCGGGAAACAAGCAAGCAATCAAGCACGCACATAACATAAACCAACAATCAGTCAAGCGAGACAACAAACCGAACAAAACATAAACCAGCGACAGCGCAGCGTTTGGGCAGGAGATGCCGGGCGCCCTCCTCCCCTTCCCCTCCGTAACCACGAGTGACCTCCCCACGAGACGTCTCCCATGCCCGCCTTGTCCCCCGCCTCCATTCCCCCATTCTGCCCCCCTCGCCTCCGAAGAAGCCCTGATAAAAGCTACTGGGAACCTCCCGATGGCTCCTCCGAGGGCCTCCCGTAGCCTGCCTGCTGCTGCGCCTGCGACTACTGCTGCACTGCTGCTGCTCCTCCCCCTCCTGCTACGACGGCCGACAAACGAAGACGGCGGCCGATTACGACGGCCGACGACGACGACGACGACGAAGACGACGACCGAAGGCGAAGCCCTGCGGTCGCGTGGCCGCGTGGACTGCGGCGCTCCCCACCCGTCCCCCTCCTCCTCCGCCGCCGCCGCCGCCTCCTCCCTGTTTTGCTCCTCGTCCGCCTCCGCCTCCTCCTCCAGCTCCTCCTCCTCCAGCTCCAACTCCAACTCCAGTTCCTTCCCCTCCTCCATTCTCCACCCCCACCTCTTCCCAGGGGCAACGACCACGGGGGCCCAGCTCAGGAGGGGAGCCTCGAGCTCGAGTCGGCGACGCACCGCCCCACAGATCGGCCATGGGCCCCCGGTGGCGAGGCCGCGCGCTCATGGGCGGGGTGGGCCAGCGGGCCGAGAGCGGCGAGGAATGGCTGCTTGGGGGTCTAAGCATCCCCCTGAGCCGATCCCCCCCTAAAAGTTGACCCTGCTCTTCCTCCTCCTCCTCCTCCTCCTCCTCCTCCTCCTCCTCCTCCTCCTCCTCCTCCTCCTCCTACTGCCACCCCTGCGCCTCGAGTACCCCTGCAGCACGGAGGTCAGGAAGCCCTGCGGGAAGTAGAAGGCGGAGATCCAGTAAGCGTCCGGCACCTAGGCACACCCAGAGGCGCAGCACGCGTCGCCCCCTCCTCCACCTCCTTGTTCTCCTCCTCCTCCTCCTCTTCCTTCTCCTCCTCCTCCTCCTCCTCCTCCTCCTTCTCCTCCTCTCCCATCCCCATCTAAATAACTCCTCCCTGTCGCAGCCCCAGACGTGTCACAAGGGCGAGCCGGGCGTTTCGCCAACGACTTCTCCACCATGCATCACGATCTGAAGCTTAACGTGTGCAGCAGTTTCGAGGATGGAGGGCAACTGGTTTTCAACATCTGGCTCTCACCATAGCGCCGCGCACATTCGTCATAGCTGGCAACGGTTGCAAGGAGTTGCGGGGTTGAAGTCCCAGGAATTGCTTCCGGGCAAAAGTCAGGACTGTCAGGTCACACTGGTCACGTTGATTCGCGGCGTCGAAGTCCCAGGAATTGCTTCCTGGCAGGATTTCGGACTGTCAGGTCGCAACATTCACGTTGATTCGCGGCGTTGAAGTCCCAAGAAGTGCGTTTTGGCACGATCGCGGATTCTCAGACGGCTGTTTCTCAACGGGGCACTCACCGCAATAAAAATAGATTATCGTAGGGACCAATGAAAGGAGAGCTTTGAGGGAAGTTTGATTGCAACATC
The DNA here is from genome assembly GCA_963575745.1 of Prorocentrum cordatum. NCBI lineage: Eukaryota > Dinophyceae > Prorocentrales > Prorocentraceae > Prorocentrum > Prorocentrum cordatum. The sequence goes on along the minus strand of CAUYUJ010007494.1, from coordinate 14,722 downwards.
CTTGATGCGTCTTGGGTTTACTCTGGTCCTCCTCCTTCTCCTCAACCTCCTCCCTCTCATCCCCATCCTCCCCTCCATCCTCCTGTATATCCTCCGCTTCCGGTATCTCCTCATCCTCCACGTCACCCTCTTCCTCTTCCTGCCCCATCCTCATCCTGTCCACGTTCTCGTGATCCTGCGCAAAGTCATCATCGGCAACAACACTATCATCACCACTACTATTATCCTCATCGTTACCATCATCATCATCATCATCATCATCATCATCATCAGCATCATTAGCATCACCATCGTCATCATCACAACAAGCATCATCATCATCATCATCAGCATCATCGACATCATCATCATCATCATCATCATCATCATCAGCAGCAGCATCAGCATCAGCATCATCAGCATCATCATCACCATCACCATCACCATCACCACCACCACCACCATCATCATCATCATCACCATCAGAGTCAGAATAATCATCATCATCATCATCATCATCATCATCATCGTCATCATCATCATCATCATCATCATCGTCATCATCATCATCATCATCAGCAGCATCATCATCATCAGCATCAGCATCAGCATTAGCATCATCATCATCATCATCATCATCATCAGCATCATCATCACCTTCATCACCAGTATCATCATCATCACCAGCATCATCATCAGCAGCAACATCATGATCAACGACAATATCCGCCGATTCCTTGGGGTTCATCGGCGTGTGAGGTGCTTCCCCCTCCCCAAACTCCTCCCCCGGGAGCCGGGTTCGGTCGATTTGGAGGGGGGGTCTATCTGGGCCCCCCAGGGCGGGGTCCTTTGCTCCAGAAATTCTGCTGGGGGGGATTGAGGGCTTGAAAACTGGCTACGAGGGCCTCAAAAGGCTTCCAAGACGGCCCAAGAAGGCCCCGAGTCGCCGAAACATCGTCTCAAGACGCCCAAGATTGCCTCCAGACGGCCCCAGATGCCGCAAAGACGCCCCAAGAGGCGTCTAAGAGAACTTCCCACCAGGGCTCAAGAGGCCAAAATCTTTGATTTTCATGCGTTTTTGTTCCGACGTGCTTGGCTTTCTCGCCTTTCGGGCTTCCGACGCTCCAAGACAGCCCCAGAGGCCCCAAAGACCGCCTCAAGACGACCCCCGAGAAGGCCCCAAGACGGCCCAAGAGAGCCCTAACACGAGTCAAGCCTCAAGATAGCCCAGGAGGCCTCCAAGGGGGCTCCAAGAGGGGACCAATAAGGGGACCACGAACAGAAAACTCTAACTTTTCGCCCCAAGAGGCTCCCGGGAAGCAAGGGCCCCTCGAGGCTCCCGACGCGCCACGACGGCTCCCCAAACCCCCCAAACCGCCTCAAAACGGCCCGTCTGGCCCCCGAGAAGGTCCCACGACGGCCCAAGAGGGCCAGAACACGGGTCGAGAGGGCCTCAATCTTGGGCTCCGAAGGCCCCAAAAAGGGCCCAAGAAGGGGACCACGAACAGAAAATTCAAGCTCTCCGCCCCACGAGGCTCTCGGTATGGCCCAAGAGGCCCTCAGGGGGCTCCACGAGGCCCCCACGAGACCGCCAAGAGCCCCAAAAGAGGCCCCAAAAGGCGCCTCCAAGACGCTCCAAGAGGCTTCGACGAGACCTCCCGCAGGAGCCCCAAGAGGCCAAAATCCCTAATGTGTAGCCGTTTTTTGTCAAGATGTTTGGCTTTCTCGCCTTTTCGGGCTTCCGACGCTTCACGACGGCCCCAGAGGCCCCCAAAACCGCCTTAAGACGGCCCGTCGGGCCCCCGAGAAGGTCCCACGACGGCCCAAGAGGGAAAGAGCGCCAGTGGATCACCTGGAAAGACACAAAAGGGGGGGGGTGCTCCAGGGAACCCCCCCCCCCCCCCCCCCCTTAAGGGGGGGGGGGGGGTCCGAGAACCCCCCCCCCCCCTCCCCCCTTTAAAGGGGGGGGGGGGGTTCGAACCCCTCCCCCCCCCCCCCTTTGAAAGGGGGGGGGGTTCGGAACCCCTCCCCCCCCCCCTTGAAGGGGGGGGGGGGGTTCGGAACCCCCCCCCCCCCTCCCCCCCTTTCCGCAGGGGTCCGGTGCGAGCGAGCCGAGCGCGCGGACTGTTGGACGTAGGGGCCGTCGGGGGCGGGACTCTGAAAGCTTTGCGGGTGTGCGGGGCCGGGCCCCTCGAGCGAGGTTTAGGGTTTAGGGTTTAGGGTTAGGGTTAGGGCTTAGGGTTTAGGGTTTAGGGTTTAGGGTTTAGGGTTTAGGGTTTAGGGTTTAGGGTTTAGGGTTTAGGGTTTAGGGTTTAGGGTTTAGGGTTTAGGGTTTAGGGTTTAGGGTTTAGGGTTTAGGGTTTAGGGTTTAGGGTTTAGGGTTTAGGGTTTAGGGTTTAGGGTTTAGGGTTTAGGGTTTAGGGTTTAGGGTTTAGGGTTTAGGGTTTAGGGTTTAGGGTTTAGGGTTTAGGGTTTAGGGTTTAGGGTTTAGGGTTTAGGGTTAGGGGTTTAGGGTTTAGGGTTTAGGGTTTAGGGTTTAGGGTTTAGGGTTTAGGGTTTAGGGTTTAGGGTTTAGGGTTTAGGGTTTAGGGTTTAGGGTTTGGGGTTTGGGGTTTGGGGTTTAGGGTTTAGGGTTTAGGGTTTAGGGTTTAGGGTTTAGGGTTTAGGGTTTAGGGTTTAGGGTTTAGGGTTTAGGGTTTAGGGTTTAGGGTTTAGGGTTTAGGGTTTAGGGTTTAGGGTTTAGGGTTTAGGGTTTGGGGTTAGGGGTTAGGGGTTAGGGTTAGGGTTAGGGTTAGGGTTTAGGGTTAGGGTTTTAGGGTTTAGGGTTTAGGGTTAGGGTTAGGGTTTAGTGTTAGGGGTATGGTTTGTGTTGAGGGTTAAGGTTTAGGGTTAGGGTGAGGGTTTAGGGTTAGGGTTCGGGTTCGGGTTTAGGGTTAAGGTTTAGGGTTCAGGGTCTAGGGTTAGGGTTAAGGTTTAGGGTTAGGTCATAGGGTTTAGGGTTACGGTTAAGGTTTAGGGTTAGGGTTAGGGCTAGAGTTTAGGGTTAGGGTTAGGGTTAAGGATTAGGGTGTAGGGGTTAGGGTTAGGGTTAGGGTTAGGGTTTAGGGTCAGGGTTTAGGGTGTAGGGTTTTGGGGGTTAGGGTTTAGGGTTGGGGTTGAGGTTAGGGTTTAGGGTTAGGGTTAGGGTTTAGGGTTTAGGGTGAGGGGTAGGGTTGGGGTTAGGGTGTAGGGATAGGGTTGAGGGTTAGGGTTAAGGGTTCAGGTTTAGAGCTTAGGTTAGGGCTAGGCTTAGTGTTAGGGTTTGGGGTCAGGGTTAGGTCTACGGTTAGGGTTTAGGCTTCGGGTTAGGGATTGAGGATTAGGGTTCAGGGTTTGGGTTAGAGGTTAGGGCTTCGGGGGGGTCGGGGCGGGGGTGGTAGGGATGGGGTTCCGGAGCCGGGGCGCGAGCCGGAAAGGGGAGGGGGGGGGGGGGGGGGGGGTTCGCCGACGAAGGTTCGGGAGAGGGGGGGGGGCGGTTCGGGACGGCTCGGGCAAGGGGGGGGGGGGGGGGGGGGGTTCGCCCGACGGACGGCTCGGCAGGGGGGGGGGGGGGGGGCGGAGGGGTTCGCCGACCACGGCTCGGGCAAAGGGGGGGGGGGGGGGGGGGGGGTTCCGAAACCCCCCCCCCCCCTTTGGGTGATCCAGCGGCGCGCCCTCCCCAAGAGGGCCTGAGCAATTGTGAAGAGGGCCTCAAGACAACCCAAGAAGCTTCCAAGAAGGCCCCAAGAAGGGCCCAAGGAGGGGACCACGAACAGAAAATTCAAGCTCTCCGCCCCAAGAAGCTCCCGGGATGGCCCAAGAGGCCCTCCAGGGGCTCCACGAGGCCCCCACGAGACCGCCAAGAGCCCCAAAAGAGGCCCCAAGAGGCCGCAAAACAGCCCCCCAGAGGCCGCCAAACTGCCTCGGGAAGGCCCCAGCGACGCTTCTCACGAGATCCCACCGCACATCCAAGAGGCTTCTGAGCCACAGCCCAGGCACGGTGGCGGGATGGGCCGAATGCCACCAGATACAAGCACAGTATAATTTATGCACCGGTTGAGCTGGGATGGTACGAATTCATTACTAGGATAGACGATGGAAGATCGGGTGCGAATGAAGAGGACCGAGTGCGGCGTTGTCGCTGGGACCTGTGTCAGTATTCCTTCTGGAAATCCACCCCCGATCTACCCGACCAACGACAATCCCAGGGCTATGTGGGCATTGTGCGCGTTTTCAGGGAAATCTCGCGCTTTGAACTTCCCGACGCTCGTAGAAGACCCGCAAAGCCCCCACGACGGCCCCACGACGGCAGCAGCGACCTCCACGACGCCCACGGAGGCGCCCGATACCAACTCCAAAAGAAAACCAGACAAAGGACCCGATCGGACACTCCGAGCCCTCGGCCCCAAGAAGACCACAGGAGATCCCACCAGAACCCTCCCAAGGCTGACACGAGGCCCCCACCGGACGGGATCTACTACACCCCGAAGGGGTCAGCGGTGCGGCGTAAGCCCGAGAATCACCATCCTCATCCTCATCCACTCTCCTTCCTCATGTGGGGGGGCGAGGGAGGGGAAGGGAGGGTAGAACGATAGCACTCGCCCGCTCGCTTGGCAATGCATCCGGCAAGACGCGATGGCAAACGCAGAATTGTAACGTTGGCAGCCGACTGGAAGCCATCAACCGCAAATATACGATGAAAACTGGAGCTAAAAGGGTAGATGGGGAGGGGAAAGGCGAGATTGGCTCAGACCGTGTTCTGAGAAGTCAACTGCTGCCTAGGCCTGCCACGTCTCCCATGAAGAGCCCAGCGATTTGGTGTTCCATCGTGTTCCCATACAACTTGTCTGACAAAAGAGGTATGATCACGCGTGGCAAGTCTGGAAAAAGCTCATCAAGAGGGTTATTGCAAACTCTCGTCTGCGTTGCTGACTCGTAGAACACATGAAGGAGGCACGCCGAGAATACGTTGCAAAAACACATGCAGTGGAATGTGTCAAGCCACGCTGTTTTCTTCGAGTGACTAGACCGAGCCTAAAGAGTGCAGCCATTTGCTCACCACGCAAATTGAGTAAACAGTTTGGTTTCAGCTTCTATAGAACGATGACAAGGAACGAATGCATCGGGCACGGATGACCTAGGGTTATGTTGTTCCCATCGACCTTAAGGACCACATCCCAGAAAGAATTTCGAGCACCAAGAGAAGTATCGAAACAGTGTCGAACGAGCATCGCCTCCCAGAGCCCGACACGTGAACATCCTCCAGATTCGGTGCTGTCTTGGTGCTCGAAATTCTTCCTGGCGTTCAAGGCTAAAGCAAGAGCTCGATATTCTTCCTGGTGCTCGAAATTCTTCCTGGTTGGAACATCATAAACCTGGAGACAAAACCAACCGCATTCACAGAAACCCCCTCCCTGGCGCGCGGAGCGCGCTAGAGAGCGCCGCCAGAGGCGCCGCCAGGGGGGCCCAGCGCCGATCCAAAAAGTCCGCGCGAACCTCCGCAGCCTTAGAAAGCCCAGGGCTCGCTAAAAGACCGTTTGTTTATGTTCGGCGATGACGGGCGTCATGGGGGGGGGGCGAGGGGAGCTATGACGTAACGCCCCCCCCCCGTCGTGTGGCTCCGGCATCGCAGCCGCGCCCGCACGCACGACGCGACGAGCGACAAGCGACAAGCGACGACGACGACGACGACGACGACGCGAGCAGCATGTAGGTGGCGATTTGCCCCACAACGCTCGCGTGCACCACAGCGCGCGTGTAAACCACAGCGCTACATCGCAACAACCGTGTGCAACGCAGCGCCTGTGTACACTGCAGTGCTTGCGTACATTGCAGCGCCAGTGTACATGTGCACACCGCAGCAACCATGTGCAATACAGCGCTTGTGTACGTCACAATGCTTGCGTGCACCGCGGCGCCTGTGCTCGCCACAGCGCCTGTCTACACCACAGCATTCGCGTACAACGCAGCGTTTTTGTACACCACAGCGCCTGCGTGCATAGGACAGGTAACAGAAGCCTGTACGTGAGGATCTGCTGCGGAAGCGCCACGCCAGAAAGCTGAGAATCGAATGTGACGTTTTCCCTCTTCCCTTCTCGTCCACTTCCACCTCCTCCTCCTCCTCCTCCTCCTCCTCCTCCTCCTCCTCCTCCTCCCCCTCCTCCTTACCCCCTGTTGTGCGGGTTGGCGCTACAGCGCACGTGCGCAACTCAGCGTGCATCGCAGAATGGTCGATTGAATCGGCCCACTTGGTTCTCGGACGGCCAATGTAGCTGAAGACTCCTGGACGCAGATGGAAGGAGTTACGGTGATGCGGGCGAACTCGGAAGGACTCGTAAATTCCCCTGGCGCTCCCTGGATTTTTTAACCTGAGGTTGGGCATGTCCCCCTACAGACAGATCTCGGATAAAAGAATACGACATTTGTCAAAAAATCACCAAACAATTGTCAACAAAATGATCGGATAAATCGCTCCAGAGCGTTCCGGAGCGCTCTCAGAGCGTTCCGGAACGCTCTGGAGCGGCCGCGGCGCCCAGTATATCCTCCAAGCCCGCCGATTCTCAGAGATTTCGAGTTATATCCCGATCCGATTTTGTCCCGATCTTCGCGTCGTTTTGTTCCGGAGCGGCACAGCATGGTGCACAGCACCCGCCAGTCGTCGGGGGAGCATATACTCTGCCCCCGTCGCGCCTTCCTCTGGCCCACGGGCGCCGCCCGCGGGCGGGCGCGGAGCTGCTGCCGCGCGGCACACAGCTCCATGCAGTGGCCGCTGCGCCCCGCTTGTGCTCTTCGGGGGCGGCAAAGAGGGGGGTGATGACTAGGGGGGGGTATCATGGCGGGGGTCATGATAGTTCCCCAGATTTCGTGGCGCCTCTTCTTGTTTCATTACGTCCCTGGCCCCCCCGCTGGGCCGCGCACATGCCGCCGGTCATGATTTGCACCCCCCCCTCTTGGCCGCTCCCGAGCTCTGGGAGCCGCCGACCGTTCGCGATCCCTGGGCTGATCGTCGAAAAGGCTACGGTCAGAATTCTGTCGGGCGTGTTCCTCCGCATGAGGAGGCTTCAGAAATAGTCAAAATGGTCTCGATCCGGGCGTTGTCTCCGAATTTCGGCCTCTGGTGTTAGGGTCGGGCATGTCCTCCTGGAGGCGGAGCTTGGACGAAGAATAAAACATAATCAGAAGAAGCCTCGACAAGAATCGGAGGCAGTCAAAAAAAATCGTCCCCTGACTGTCTTGCAACACTCTTGGGAGATTCCCCCTGCAGAGGACGGCGTCACCCCCTCCGCGGCCGCCCCCGAAGTAAGGCCGGGACGAGAAGCTGAGCCCGGGAGAGGCGGCCGCGCCCGGGCCGCGGCGCGAGGGAGAAGACAGGTCAGCTCGGCGGGCGCGGCGGGGCGCAGGGCCTCTCTCTCCCCGCCGGGGCGCAGCGGAGCGCTGGCGGGGGCCGCAAGGAGAACAAGCGCGGTGTGGCCGCAGATGCTGGACCGAGCACGGCGGAGTCTGGACGAGAAATCAAAAATCACCAAACATGGTCAAACTTGCCAAACAAAGCATCGAAGGAAACATCGTCCCCATACTATGTGCTTTGAGTCTGATTGAACATTCATTCCTCCTGTGAAAGGGGCATGCCCGACTTAATTCAGCGAAGGGGGGGCGGGGAGGGGAAAGGCATGTCGCGGCCGCTCCAGGCGCTCCCGCCGCTCCGGGAGTCGCTGGAACCTGGCACGGTCGGACTCGGACTGGACAGGACACCCGAGAGGGCACGAGACTCGTGCGACGGCAACGGGGCCCCAGGGCACCACAAGGACGTGCGGGCTGCACGGGCCGGGACAGACAGGCCACAGGGGTACAGTCGGGGCGTTGACCTAAGGAACCCCAAATGAGGAACGAAGCCCCTTTTTTCCATAAGCTAAACTTCGACTTCCGATCGGAAACATGAGGAAAACCCGAGGCAAGCTGCGAAGCACTGAAGGAACGCGGAGCCCCTCCCCAACGAAAAGGGTTCCTTCTTCAGGGCCCCGACTGTAGTCCTGGGTTCTGCAAGTTTTCGGCCGCGGATGTACCAGCGCCGATGCTGAGTTTCACCTCCCAGGAGCTGCACCCTACTTACGAGGGGGCCCTGAGGGATGGGGCCCCAAGGACGAGTGGCCTCAACCAGTGAAGATTCAGCTCGGCCCCATCCCTCGATTTGGCACGGTGGACCTACCAACCAGGGCCGACTGTGTCGGCACTGTGGGCCGCCCCGCCCCTCCCCCGGGGCCGTCCCTCTGCCCGCCGCGGGCCGCGTCCGCCGCGGCGGCCCCCCCTGGGGGGGCCCGACAACGGACCCCGAGGCCGAAGAAGCAGGAGAAGGGAAACACGAAAGCGAACCAGACATAAGAGGAGGAGGAGGAGAGGGAGGAGGAGGAGGAGGAGGAGGAGGAGGAGGAGGAGGAGGAGGAGGAGGAGGACAGCTGGCACCAGCCGACACGTGAAGCGGGAATGCGGGGGGCCTCGCCCCTACCCCCCTCCGGAGGCCCGCCAGGCCAGCACCAGAGGCATGAGCCCCGTCCTCCCCCGAGCACCCCGTTGTCGATCCACTCCCTGAAGAAGTCCACGCGGAGGATCATGTCCTGGCCGTGCCGCCAGGCGGCACTCGCATCCCTCCGACCTTCCCGAACCTTGCCCTCACCAACCTCCTCCTCCTCCTCTTCCCTTCTCTCGTCCTCCCTGCCTGCCTCCCTCTGTTCCCCTCCTGCACCACCCCCTTACACTCTCTTCCCTCCATCCCCCCTTCGCCCTGCCGCCTATCCGCGGACGAGTGTCACAGTGGACCTGGGACTCCCAAGAAGGCCCCATCGTACGATTCGCCATCGGGAAAGCTAAGCTGAGTAGATAGGATGAGGGGGGAAAGGAGGTGGCCGATGAGCAGGAGGATGAACCCGAGGAGAAGGAGGAAAAGGAGGAGGAGGAGGAGGAGGACGCAGGAGAAGAAAGGAGGAGGACGAGGACGAACAGCAGCAGCAGCAGGAACTGGAGTGGAAGGAGCGGGAGGAGCAGGAGGACCAGGGGCAGGCTGAGCAGGGAAAAGGAGGGGGGCGACAAGGATGAGGAGGGACTTGGACTCAGAGAAGTGGCCCGCGCTGGGGCGAGAGCGCCAGTCTGAACGACAGGATCGAAGCGCCGATCCTAGAACGAGGCTAACGCTGCAGCGGCAACACCATTTCAAAGACACCGAAAAACAACCCGATTGAAACAATACATAGGGAATGTCAGATCCGCCAACCCTGTCGGCGTGTGTGAAGGGCTTTCCGTTTTCGTCATCGTCGTCGTCGCTACTTCTCCCCTGTCCGTGGATCCTTCTCCTCAAACGTTCCGGCCAGAGGGACCTCGAGCAACATCGTAATCGAATCGCAAGGAAGCCCCTTCTCTCTGATCCCTTCCCCGCTGAGGGGGGGGATCCTGGGGACGGTTCCTGGGGGTTGTGCGTCCCCCCATCCCCGGTGTGGAGGGGGCACCCCTCCCTCAGAGAAGCTTCCCATTCGATCTATTGCCTCCCAGGCGCCTCGAGCTCACGCGTGCCGCGGCTTCCTCCAAAAAGGCCCTGGAAAAGCCCGCGATCGCTTCAGGACACGGCCTCGGGACCCCTTCGGACGCCCTCAGAGGGCTCTAAGAAGAGCCCCAAGAGGGCCCCAAGAAACAAACATCTTAATTTCCATTGCCGAAAGCGCCTCAAAAACTGACCACGGCGGCCCAAAATACAGTCAACCCATATCATAAGGATGCACGATAAGGATGCAAGGGCCTTGAAGGCCATGTTGACATTTTGCAAGCGGTGCGCGGCCAACGAATGCGGCCAAGGATGGACCGAGGAGGCAAGGACGCAAGGGTACCCTGGGGAAGGTTGCTCATCCTTATTATGCGGGTTGACTGAGACAGCCGAAGAGTGCCCTACGAGGGCCCTAAGAGGCTCCCAAAGGGGCGAACACCAACCGACATGTCGAGTCTTCCACTCCAAGAGGCCCCCAAGAGGCCCCAAGAGACGCCCAACAAATCCCCAAGCAAGAGGCTCCCAAGAGGCCCCAAAGAGCTCCAGGAGCACTCCCGAGAGAACCCCAGGAGGGTAAAATCAACGATGCTCATTCAGGTATAACTGCTTTTCATCGTCGCCATGGTCGTCCTTGTCGTGGTCGTGGTCGTGGTGGTCGTAGTCGAGGTCGTGGCCTTGGCCGTCGTCGTCGTGGTCGTCGTCGCAGTCGTGGTCGTGGTCGTCGCCGCCGCCGCCGTCGTCGTCGTCGTTCCCCTTCGGGATCGGCGCGCCAACTCTAAGGCCTTCGCACGAATCAAACTCCATGTGAACAGAATACGCGGAGGGGGGCGGGACACCCCCAAGCCATCCCCGAGAAAGAAAGGAGAGTAGTGCTCAGATGAAGTAAATGTGGAGGACGAGAGGAAGAGAATACCGAGAGGAACAGTGATGATGACGAGGTTATCCATGGTGACGATCGTGGCTTCCCGGCGTGCTACTTGAGCATGAGATGCCGAACTGTTCGAAGATACCTGTGATATCGCGTCTACTGTGTAGACGTACTATTCGAAATGCAAGAACGCCGTGAGTGACCGTGGAGGATGGCTCGTACATAAGAGAATGGCAACAAAGCAAGGAAGACAATCGAGCCACCAGACACAGTACCTTTCTGGAACCCATGTGAACGGATGCATCTGCAAAGACAAGCCACCCACATGCACAGGATAGAATACGGCCGGACCCAGGACTGAATCACATCCTGCAAGAACACGAGACCATCCACCGGCCAAACTGAAGAACACTCTAAGGTACCCTCACCCAGAATGCGCAAGAACATCCAACAAACACGAAGAGCGTCAGGATATCCTCCAGGAACCGATCTCTATCTGATACTTAGGTCTAACCGTACGCAGAGAAGGGCCAGCAAGGTAAAGAAAATATGGCAGTGAAGCTACAAGCTGGCAGTATCCAGTCAAACATGAATTCACTGGCGCTCTGGCCGATGCAGAAGCGCGTGAATTCAGAAAATAGTGCCAGCAGGAAGGCGGCGCACGCCCATACACTTCAGTGTCAATGTGTAAACCATTCAGAACACCTTTTTGTGAGAAGTTGTTACCACAAGCGCCAAAATGCTGACCAACAACGAATTTCTGAGAATATTGTCTGCAACACCCCTTCGAACACGTTTGCCATTGTCGTAGCTCGCTACATGTTCAGGTGCAGAACATGCTAATTCATCACAGATGTGCAATCCTTGCGCCTTCCCATTTAATGTCATCTCATCATGCGGCACCAGCCCAAAATTGCATGACCAAGAATCATTCTAAATTCTGTAGCAGGATACAGACTGACATTCTCAGCTTTGCGGCCCAGCGCTTTGGATCTATGATCCACTATTGACTCAAGCCGCGGGCCTCACTGAACAGACAACAATCCCCAATGAGGCTTCCGCATGTACTGGCCCAAACAACACGTAGGTGATTGTTTCAAGAGTACGCCAACCGACGTCTGACCCGAACGATCACATCCAAAAACACATAAAACATGTCTCCGAGGCGTAGCCTGAGATCTTGAAGGCAATAACCCGACACCGTCACTTCTGCGCTAGGGCACGCGAGCGTTGTTTGAGATGCCCACATACAACGCAAATTAAGTTTGCCACCAGTGATGGCGTCGTCACGGGAAGATTGTCGCCTTGATACTAGTTCGCACCACTGGTTCAGTTCCACTCTCGGATACCCAAGACATACGCGAATAGATTGATGCCCGTGTCCCCCACAACTTGAAATTCCGGAAGCAATCACATATGAAAATCATGAATTCCCTGGTTTGGACCAGGGGTCCCAACAATGGCATATTTCGGTGTGTTCTCGGCCGCTGTGATTGCTGAAATTCATGTCGCAGAAACTGATCGAGCCAAAACTGCTTGAACCATGATGATGATGCTGATGATGATGATAATGATGGTGGTGGTGATGCTGACGATAATGATGATGACGCTGATGATGACGATGATGATGATGCTGCTGCTGATGATGATTACGACTGCGGTGATGGTGATGGAGGTGGTGATGATGGTGATGATGATGGTGATGGTAATGACGATGACGAGGACGAGGACGAGGACGGTGATGGTGATGTTGGTGCTGGTGCTGGTGCTGGTGCTGGTGCTGGTGCTGGTGATGGTGATGATGATGATGATGATGATGATGATGATGATGATGATGATGATGATGATGATGATGATGATGATGATGATGCTGCTGATCGTGGTGGTGGTGGTAATGGTGAGGAGGAAGAGGACGAGGAGGAAGGATGGGGGACGCGGAAAATGAGGGGGGAAAGAGGAGGTGCTCGGCCGCTCAGCTTTCGATTGACTCCGCCCTCCTCCCGCGCAGGGGGCCGCCGCGGCAAAAGGAGAAGGAGGAGGGAGGAGGAGGACGAGGAGGAGGGAGAGCAGCCCGGCCACGACTCCTCCACCGGGCGCGCCGCACGGCCCCGGCTGGGAGCGATCCCCCCTCCCCCCCCGCGTCTCCTCGAACCACGAGAACAGGGGCTTCAGGCTGGGGTAGCCGACGCCGCCCTTGGTCCAGATCTCGGGCACCTGGGCGGCGGGCAGTGGCGGGGGACGGCGACGACGACCACGACGGCGGACGACAGACGACGACGGCGACGGGACGCGACGGCGACGACGGACGACGACGACGACGACGCCGACGACGACGACGACGACGAACGGACGGCGACGGCGACGACGACGACGACGACGACGACGACGACGGACGGACGACGACGGACCGACGACGACGACCGAGACGGACGACGGCGACGGACGGCGACGACGAGACGACCGACGACGACGACGACGACGACGGACGACGACGACGACGACCGACGGCGACGACGCCCTGCCGCTCGTGGGGGAGTGGCGTACGACGGCCCGGCCCGGCCCGAAGGGCGCGGGGGAGGAGGGGGGCGGGGTGGCGCGGGCCCTGCCCGCGCGGCGGCCTCTCGCGGGGATGGGGGGGATGGGAGGGGGAGGAAGGAGGGGGAGGGTAGGGGCTAGGGGGGGAATGGAGGGAGGGAAGCGGGGAGGAGAGGGAGGGGAGGGAGGGGAAGGGGCAGGGGGGAGGGAGGGGAGGGAGGGAGGGGCAGGGGAGGGGAGGGAGGGGAGGGGAGGGAAGGCTAGGGAGGGGAGGAGAGGAAGGGGAGGGGAGGGGAGGGGAGGGGAGGGCAGGGCAGGGGAGGGGAGGGGAGAGAGGGCTGTTTTCCCTGAGGCTGGGATGGGGCGCCTGGTATTACTCAGACGGCTCCGAGGACCTCTTCCTCCCCTCCGCCTGCTCCTCTTCCTCACTGGGGATCACCCAGGCTTACCCACGCTCACTCCTACTCAGATTCAGTCAGACTCGTACTCACTCGCAGTCTGACTTGCTCACACTCAGACTCCCTCACATTCAAGCTCACTCACACTCAGATTCACTCACACTCTGACTAACTCATACTCAACCCCGCTCATACCAAGACTCACTCATACTCAGGCTCTCTAGTACTCAGGCTCACTCATACTTAGACCCACTCAAACTCAGACTCACTCTCAGACTCTTTGGAGTCACAATCTCTTCTAGCACTCAAGGGGGAGGCGCCAGGGGGCAGGACGTTCTAGGATTCGCACCCAGACTGGAGATGTCTCAAGCGGTTTGCTCGTGTGCGTGCTCAACATCCTCTGGTTTCGGAGCAAATGTCGAGGATGTCTCTGGCGAGGCGCTGGTTTCAGCACTCCAAGAATCTCCTGCCTCAGGCGGGTTGCCGATGTGCGTGCCCAACATCTCTTGCGTTCGGAGCAGAAGATGAGGATGTCTCAAGCGAGGCGCTTGTTTCAGCATTCTCAGTGGGTAGCGTCTGGGGGGTATGACACGGGCCCTTTCGCGCCCAGATTGTGGAATGTGTCGAGCGGCTTGCACGTTCGCGTGAGAAACATCTCTTGTGTTCGGAACAGACTGCGAGGATGCCTCAGGCGATGCGCTGGTTTCAGCACCCTCAGGGGGGGGGGGCGACAGGGGGCATGACACCCCCCCTTCGCGTCTAGGTTGTGGCGATGCATCTGGCGGTTTGCCTGTTTGCGTGCCCAGCAGCTCTTGCTGTCGAACCAGATGCTGACGATGTTCCAGGAACGCTGCTTCAGCACAGCATTCCCAGGGGTATGACACTCGCCCGTTCGCACCCAACGTGTGGGAATGTCTCAAGTGGTTTGCCTGACTGCGAGCCCAACATCTCTTGCTGTCAGAGCAGGTGTTGCGGATTTCTCAAGCGAGGCGATGGTTCCAGCACCAACGTGGGGGGTATCAAGGGGCAGACCACGGTCCCGATAATCCCACCAGCCCTTTAGGGCGTCGGTGGTGAATTAACAGCTAAGCTCGAATCATATGAAAAATACTCAAAATGGAGAACTAGATTTGCGGAATTTCAAAAATTCACTGAGTGTCTCACCGATCACATTCAAACTCAACCATACACAGACTCACGCATGCCCAGACGCACTCGTATTAGACTCACTCGCGTTCAAGCTCGCCCGCACTCAAGCTCAATCGCACTCAGACGAACTAGAACTCACATTCCGATCAACTCTCCTTCCGTTTCGCCAGACCCAATCACACTCGGACTTACGCGCGGTCAGACTCACTCACAATCGCACGCACTCCACCTCATATTCACGCATAA